>MEIZ01000071.1:324050-373293 GCA_001723225.1 Globodera ellingtonae
AGCATAAATAAGGAGTTTATTAATTTTGTTTAACATTTACTTAATCAAATTTTTATCTGCTGCCTTTAGTTGAAAACGTTATTTTTTTTATCAAATAATGCATTTTTATTTTTTATGATTTTTGGATAATATGTCATCGGTTTGTTGGAGGGGGGGGGGGGAATCAACCTCTTCTCTTCAACTGCGACCGGCTCCGGCACTTGAACGGCGGACGGCGGTGGCGAATAATAGATTAAAAATGAATGCCATTTGATTGAATATTTGGGTTTTTATTAAATTATATAAGTTAAATTATTATTGTTATTGGTCACAAATCTACGGAGACATTTTTGTACTTTGGGCTTGACATTGACCTAATTCTTAATTTAAATGTTTGTTTTGTTTTTTTGCTGCTTGGCTTTTTTGTTACTAGTTGACACTGGAACACGTCGTACACATATAAAAGGAGCGACAACGCAAAAGGCAGCAAACATACTTCAGACAAGAAAAATTGAGCAGGGGCCAAGATTTTTTGTTGCCTGATTCCCTGGAAGGAGTCTGAAAACTCGCGGAAAAAATGAATTTAATTTAAAAAAATTATAGTAAAAAATCATTATTATACTCAACCTTTATAAACACAAGAAAAAATCAAGCAATTTAAGAAATAAAAATAAATTTTTTATTCTTAACATTATTTAAAAAAAGGCTCACATTAAACATTCATTTTAATTAAAAATCATTTGGTTACCAATAATCAAGCACAACAAACTCGTAAATTTTAACAAGTTGGTTCGAAAGATTCTGAAAAGAAGGATATATGTAAAAATATGCACAGGTGGCGAGGCTGCTTAAACCATAAACTACTTTACTAAATTCAAACGTGAATTGTAACAAAACATTAAACCACCAAAAAAAATTAAGCTACTGCCATAAAATCTAATCATAAACTAATTTTACAATTAAATATGTTTGAGCGTTTACATTACTATTTTATTTGTTATATTTTTAAAGCAAAGGTTGGACGATTTAAAATTCCAAAGTGGTCATTGTTTAAATAAAATTGAATGCTTTATTAAAATGAATGCCCTTCCCTTCTCTTCAAAATAAAAACAAGTTTAAAAATTATCGGCTCTAATTTCAATAAATTTCGGAAATTATTCAAAAAAACCAAAATTTGACTTCTAAAATTTTAAAGAAACATTTTTAAAAACCCCGCAACCCCGACAGTCTCGCCCCCGAAAAACCCCGACCCCGCTATTCTCAACCCCGCACGCGGGGCGACAACCCTACTTTCATGTATTAAAAAGGCCCTGTTTTTCTCATTTTAAAAAGCGATACTTTCAATTCAATATTTTGAAAAGAAGATTGTAAAATAACTAATTGTTTTCCATTTCTTAAAGTGCTTAAATATATTTTTATTTAATAATTTTTCATTTTTTTCTATTTTTAGAAACAAAATATTTTCCTTTTATTCGTTTATATTTTTAAGTTTGAAGTCGATTTTAATAATGGTAGCAATAACAGCAACAATTTGTAGCAACTCTAAAATATTGCTAATTTAAAAGCATGGTTTAATACAATTTGTTAACAAAAATTTAAAAATGAAATAAAAATAAAACTACCAAAAATAAATAAATCAAAATAATTTTTGATTTATTTTTAAGTTAAGCCCATTTATTGCGCATTTCTATCAACAGCTGTTTGCCCTGGTATGCGACGGCTTACCGCTAGAGGCAATAAGTAGTTTTACCTCGTCGACCAGAAAGTTGCTTTGGGTTGCCATAAGTTCATATTATTTTATTGCATTCACTAAACTGTTTTGATTTTTAATCAAATTTTAATTATTTTTTAAAATTTTCAAAATTCGTGCAATGTGAAAATACATAAAATGAAAATGAATGATTTAGTGGCAGTTGATGAAATGTGATTAAATTTTTAATTTAAAATAAATAAAAACAATCCGCCACATCGTATAACTTTAATGCATTTAATTATTGAGTTTAAGCAAAAAATCTTCAAACATTTAAATACTTATTTCTAGTTCAATTTACTTGATAAAAGGCCCAAACGCCGTGCTCTTTTGCATATTGGCCATTGTAAAACGATGAATATTAATTAATATTATGTATATTTTTGATAATATAACTTTTATTTCTCGGTGATAGACCTCTTAAAATTAAGCTTTTATGTTTTAATAATTATTTTTTACCTTTTTAACGTGCTTGAAATGGGTTTTTGATGGCAAGTTGAGATCAATCTTTATGTTTTTATTATTCCGATTAAAGTTTTAAGAATAATATCAATTCTATAATTATTAAGCTTAAATTAAAAAAATATATATTGTCCTATTTCGCGACCAGCGCAAAAAATGGTAAAGTAAAAATAAAAAATAATATAAAACGTATAAAAAAAAGCTGTCAAAAATATAAAAGCAAAACTGAACATGAAAATGTAAAAAACCCAATAATGAACTAAATCAAACAAAAAATAATTAAATATTAAAAAAACATTACAAAATAAAAATAATTTTCTCTTTGCTATAARTAGTAGTTTATATTTAATATAATAATTAAWGTATATGTTATATAATTATATTAATTTTAACTATTTTGAGTTAAGAGTTAAACTATTAGTGTTTTAATTTTGGATTTCAAATGTTAAATTACTTTTTCTTTATTTATTCAAATGCATTAATTTTTGGTTTTTATTTTTTCAAAATTTTAAATTTATTAATTATTAAATAATACAATATTTTAAAAGCGTTTTTTGTTTGGATTTGTAATTATTTACTGCCAAGGAAAAACTAAAGAAAGCGATTACAGAATATAATGCGTTATTAAAACACACAATTTTTAAATAAACGCAAAATCAATTTACAATTGTTGAGAATGAACACCCGTTGGAGAAGGTGATAAAGAATTGTCTGGTACAATAGTTTATCGCATATGTATATTTAGAAAATTATATAAAGAAATTTTGAAATTTATTACTTATTTTTTACTAAACAATAAACATTATCAATGACAGATTTGTATAGCAAAAAAGCTTTATAATAAAAATATAAAACAAAAGTTTAAAATGATATATAAATAAATAATATTAACTTGAAAATAAATCATAATAAATAAGCCTGTAATCATATATCAAAATTTATATTTACTTAGGTACTTAAAAATACTTTCAAAAACAAACTCTAATCAGATTAACATATTTATAATAAAGGAGCGGACTTCGTACGACGTCGTGCAATCTTTCCAGCCGGTGACATAATTTTTAAAATAAACGATGAACTTATCTTGATTTTAAAATAAATGACAATCATTAAAAATATAAATTGCCTAAAAGATAAACAAACTAAACATGCAATTTACCCCAACTTTTTAAACATTAAAATCTAAGTAATAATTATATTCAATTACATTTAATTTGATCAATATCAAATAATAATTTCATTTAATGTTCGACACTTTAAAAATAAAAACAATTTAAAGTAGAAAATAACATTAAAATATTATTTCTTTGSCCATATGATAGCTATAAAAATTTGGAACTTCTAATAATTTTAAAATTATAATTAATTTTTTATTGCATAACAAATAACATATTAATTACATATGTAAAATGAGCATCTACAAATATACATTAATAAAGAAATTAGAAAACAAATTGATAACGAATAATATGCACATTTTTTCTTAGCTATTTAAAGTATGTGAAAAATTATTTTGCTTAAAAATGCTATAGTTAACACATTTTGTATTTTTACAGCTATAACAGATTTTTATAAAATTATTACGGGCAATAAAAGAATATATTAAAATAGCCTTAAAAACACTAAAAATCAAAATTATTCAAAACTTCAAACAAGGACCAATATTGAATCTGATTTTGTTAAAATYAAAAAATTTAAAATAAAAATGCGGATACTGATTTATGCCAAATAATTATGTAAAGTCCACACGCTACAAATACAATTTTACTTTGGAAATAAACAAAAATATAAACAATTAAGGTTTTAGCAAGTTTTCTTTGTTTTACCCCACGCACCACTAAATTAATTCTTAGATCTCACATTTGAAAATAACCCGACGACAAAAAAATTGCGGATCGGGCCCTCGCAGCGACCAAGAGGCAATTTGACAACTTACACGAGACCGTTTGGCAGGAGCATATAACAAGACCAGAATATGTTACCACGAAATGGGACAATTGTGCGTTTTTTGTTTTGCCATGAAATTTTGCTCGATGATAAACAAAAATAAAAAAAATTCTCGAAGATTAATAAATAAAAAAAATAGAATGAAATTACAAATGCCCAAAAAGATTCACACCAAAATAAAAATAAAAATACAATTAATGTAAAATAATTACAAATAATAATTTCATTTAATGTTCAACACTTTAAAAATAAAAAACATTTTAAAGTAAAAATAACATTAAAAATATTGTTTCTTTGCCCATATGATAGCTATAAAAATTTGGAACTTCTACTAATTTTAAAATTATAATTAATTTTTTATTGCATAACAAATAACTTATTAATTCCATGTGTAAAATGAACATCTACAAATATACATTAATAAAGAAATAAGAAAACAAATTTATAACGAATGAAATGCACATTTTTTCTTAGCTCTTTAAAATATGTGAAAAATTATTTTGCTTAAAAATGCTATATTTAACAAATTTTATATTTTACAGCTTTAACACTCGTACTACTACTTAGGTGAAAGTACACGATATGCATTAAATAAAAAATAATTTCATTAATATTTATAATCATAATATTGGGATAATTTGATAGAGGAGATTTTAAACAACCTTAAATGTGTGTATAAGAAAAGTAACGGGGTTACAAAAAATTGTCAACTCAATGAACATTTTATAAAAATAAGCACCTAAGAATAGCTAAACAAGATGAAAAAATATAGAAGAAACATGACGCTTTTATCTATAATTTTTTTAATTTGTATTTTACCATTTCTTTTAATAAAGATTGTTATTTTGTAAAAACTTATTTTAATTACATTTTCATTAAATTGCTAATAGAGAAATGTTATTTTTTCACACTTGGAATTGATGTTTTTCTGAAATTAAATTTAAGATCTTATTTATTAATGTTTTAATTTTTATTTTAATATTTTTAAAACATTGATTTTTCCCAAAGGTCACAAGTAGGGATTAATTCAACTATGACCAAATGCGCACTATTTCACATTGGATGCTTTAAAGATATTAATTAATCTTTTTAAATTCATTCAAAATGTTAAATGCTAAACAATACGAAATGGAATTATCAAATAACTTTATTTCTAAACACATATCATAAAATTACAAAAGATTAATCGAATTTTTTGTTACTTTCTATCGTGCAATGTTACTTAAAAATTAAACAGCTGTTGGAGAGAAGGGACTCAACTGTCCCTTCATCGATATTTTCTTATGTGATTGGTGATCTCTCTCTTCCCTCCCCCTCCCCATTGACTRACTGTCTTTATAAGGCGCCCCCTGTCCAGTACAGGGGTRACTCTTTCATTTGGTCACTCTTTTGACTCCCTTTAWWTTTTGTTCCTTCCCCGGAGACGATCAATAAATTATTTTATATTTGTTGTGCAATTGGGCAAAGGACACAACAAATTTGGCGCAGTCAGCAARAGCGAAATTCGATTATTTWTAAAATTCTTTTTTTGAGAAATTATTTTATGAAATTGAAAAACCTAACACTAGTATCCAATGTATCATTAACTAAATKAAACAAATGTTGCTATTGAGTCGAGCAATTAGAAATTTTGAGGTTTTAATTTGCTTTGTTTGGTGGACGGACAATAATTACTATTGTTATTCTTATATATAATAATGGAGGAGACAATTAGTTCGCCGAAGCCAGCGCCTAATACAAGAGCCACWAAAAAGTGGAGACAAGGAAGGAATGCTGCCGATCCCCGAATAGATTGGGTAATTCTCTTYACTTTCTACCTGGTCAAGGAAAGCTCAATATGTGTAATGGCGTTCAGCAGCTTGGTGCTGTCAGTCCATCACCTCATAAACTATCTCTGTAGAACCGCCAGCAAAACAGCTGAGTAAACTCAGTTTTAAAACGCTATTCTTTGAATGCATAAATATTTTTAATTAAATTAATCACGATTATGGTTTTTTATTTGTTTCCTTTTTAATTATTTTTACCGAAATAATAATTTAAAAGCAGCTTATATACATACCAAATGCTTTAATGTTTTTTCTACATAGGTCAAAAAGCATATAGTAGAATCTTTATAGTATAAATTTTTAAATATTTAAACGGTTTTTTTTTATTGCTAAGATTTAGATAATTCTCATTCCCGTGGTTTGGCTTTGTCGGACATGGAATATGTGCCACGTAATAATGGTACAGATTGCACGTTTCATGCGCAATTGTTTCAAATAGGCGTTGCGTTAGCAGTCCTAGTTGATTMCGATGATTAAATCGTGGCCGGTATTAAATTAAAATAAAAAACAGTTTTGACTACAATAAGTATTGCTATAAATAATATATTATATATATATTGATAACATTAAATCTGCTTACATAAAAAAATAAACAAAAATTAATTAAAGCTCAATATTAAACACAATAAAAACAAATTATAAAACGGTAACGGGTAAGATAAATAAATGAATAAATTTTAATTATATTATCTTGAAAGCAATAAATTTAATTTTAAATAAGGTTATAATTTATTTTTAAGGCACTTCAAAGCAGCGTTATTGTTATTTAGAGATGGTGGTACATAGTTTCTACAACAACGACAAAACGCTGTTCGTTATAATTTATTAAAACAAGCATAAATTACATTTTGAATTGTGGAAAAAAAAATTATATATTAATAAATGTAATCTTAACATCTTTAAATAATAATGAACTCACGATATAAATAAAGAATTCATTTCTTCTATAAAAGAAGTCACAACAATGATGACCATTACCCTGCACAACTCACCATATTTAAATAATAATGAACCCACCCATATATAAATAATAATTAATTCATTTCTCCTTTAAAATAAGTCACATCAATGATGACGAAATTTTGGAAACAAAAATCAAGTAATTACAGAAATTATAATTGTATATAATTCATTACGATGAAATGCAAATACCTATTAAAAAAAAACTCAACAGCAATTTCAAATATAAATTAATATAACCCTGTTAATGCATTAAACAAATTGGATCAATTGCCTACTGCTACGCAAACCATGCCTCCGAACAAAATTTAGATGAAATAAAATGCCCTTTTTTGAAATAACCTTTAATACATCAAAAATGTAAATAATAAAAATGCCAAGATACATGATAATTTTAATAAATGTTTAGTGAATAATATAAAAGGTTAAACTATACTTAAATAAATTCTTGGATGGGCAAATGACGAGAAAGCCACTCKGGACAATACCCCGCAATCAAAAGAATTAGCATGAATAATTTACATATATACCACACAAATTAACAGCCAGAGTCACTATTTGAATACCTATAAACTTTTATAAGGCACAATTAATKCTGAACTTTTAATATTACTGTTAAATTAAGAAAATTGCTATTCATTGAACGTAATGAAAATTATAAGTTTATAATTCTAAATTAAAGAATATAATTAATAAAGAAAATAATTTTAATAATTAAATATATTTCTTTAAATGAAACTAAACAAAAGGAATCTGCGAAAGACTCTAAAAATAGAAATTTCTTAACAAACWTTTATTGTAACTTTGTGAAATATGTTATTTGTTTTTTCAACTCGCTCGCAGTTCTAGAAATGACGAAATTCGCTGACCCTTCTCTCCAGTCAAGAATTGCGCCATCACGAGGCAGAAGCGCTTAAATGGCGCGCTGAAGAGGCTGCGACTTCAAACGAATAATATTAATCGAACTGGGACAAAATTTGAAAGAAAACAAAATAAAGTTCCTTCAAACAAGATCAAAAACATATATAAATTTAGCTTCTAAACCAAMGTTTAGAGCTGGAAAACTTTTGTGGGCCGGCGACAGAAAATCAAGGAAAATTTCAAAAATCTTTGAACTATCTTTTGAAAATATTTTGTTTAATAAAATTAATCGGTTATATTATTATAAATCTGTTTTAATTTAAGTTTTTTTTCATAAATTTGACTTGGATTGTTTGCGTAACTTAGAAGCGTAATTTGAATATATTAAATAACTAAGAAGCCAGCTTAAAGAAAAAAATRATTCTAATAAACGATTATATAAAATTTAAATATAATTACATATTTATAATACGTCTTACTATTTTTTTATTTACTCTGATATTAAAAATGATTATCTAAACTATTTTTGTAATAAGTCTAAAATGTTTAGGTGTGGCCGCATTGGGCAAAACAGAATCTAAATGCCCTTATTTTGATAATTAAAAATTTTAWAAAATTTATTCTAAATCTCGATTGAATTTTTTGCGAAAATATTTGCAACAAACTAAAAAAAAAAGTTTTACAGAGCCAAAGATATTTTAAATTAAACTATCATTTAAAAAATGATTATTGTTCCAAATCAACGATTGGATTTTTATAAAAGGGTATAAATAGAATAAAAGGTTGAAAATAAAAATTGTAAAATGGGCAATTAATTTTTTTTTGTTCGTTTTATAATACCAGAGGCATATTTATGTATTCGCCGCCGCCCTTTAATATGTACTAATAGCTCAATATAACAATATGAATAGAACCCAACTTAATTAATTATCAGACTTTATAAAAATAAACAAAAATAAAAAACCCAATTTGCAGAAATAACCTTCAAAGAAATATGAAAAATTTTAACAGATYCAATGGTGACAAATGAAAGGACAACAAAAATTAATTAATCAAAAAAAAGCTGTAATGGATTAAAAATTAACGACGCGAACAAAGAGTTTACATATTCCCGGTGCCCAACAATACCTACAAAATATCACATTGATATCTTCCAATAATAATAGCACTAATAAACCTGGCAAATTTAGTTAATATTAAATATATTGCCTACAAAAAACCTAGCATGTGTCAAAAAGGTAAAATGCCAACAGTCAATGTGCCAAATGCCAACCTTTATATTTTATGTAAGACTTGTAACACTTTTGGTACAAGAAAATGGCTGCTTAAATTTAAAAATTAATAATACCCAACTTGTCTTGATTTTATTATAAAATCTTCAGAAGATTTAATTTTAAAGCTATTTCAAAAAAAATTACGCTCTTAATATTATTCATTTTTAACACAATAGCATACCTAAACAAATCTAAAAATGAGTTAGAAGTAAATATTGTAATAAACTAACAAACTCAAAATATGCGACAACGGTCCCACAGACCCCTTTTTGCTTAGAACATTAAAAAAAAACTTTGGCTCAAATTTGCAAACCTTTAAAAAAGTTACAAAATAATTCTTTATATTTATTTGAATATAACAATCATTATTGCTTTTAATATAACATTAAATAACATTGAATAAATTATTATAATTGATCCTAAATCACAAAAATTAATCGGTTCCTATCTTTAATTTTAATGAAGATTATTTATTTGAATAAACCGTAAGTATAAAATAAAATAATAAATTGAAAAACCCGTCTTGGACGCATAGGCTTTATGGATGTTGGGTGTGCGAATAGGAATAAAGCATTGAGAATCTTTTTTGTACATTTTATTTTTTTAAGAAATAGTGTGCTAAAAAGAGAGAGTCAGCCGATTAGAGGAATTCGGTCATCAACGCACCCCATCTAATAATTTTTTAGTTACTTTTTTGAACATTTTATTTTTTGAAGAAATAGTGTGCTAAAAAGAGAGAGTCAGACGGTTAGAGTAATTTGGTCATCAACGCACCCCATCTAATAATTTTTTAGTTACTTTTTTGAACATTTTATTTTTTGAAGAAATAGTGTGCTAAAAAGAGAGAGTCAGACGGTTAGAGTAATTTGGTCATCAACCCCATCTAATAATTTTTTAGTTACTTTTTTGAACATTTTATTTTTTGAAGAAATAGTGTGCTAAAAAGAGAGAGTCAGACGGTTAGAGTAATTTGGTCATCAACGCACCCCATCTAATAATTTTTTAGTTACTTTTTTGAACATTTTATTTTTTGAAGAAATAGTGTGCTAAAAAGAGAGAGTCAGACGGTTAGAGTAATTTGGTCATCAACGCACCCCATCTAATAATTTTTTAGTTACTTTTTTGAACATTTTATTTTTTGAAGAAATAGTGTGCTAAAAAGAGAGAGCAGACGGTTAGAGTAATTTGGTCATCAACGCACCCCATCAATAATTTTTTAGTTACTTTTTTGAACATTTTATTTTTTGAAGAAATAGTGTGCTAAAAAGAGAGAGTCAGACGGTTAGAGTAATTTGGTCATCAACCACCCATCTAATAATTTTTTAGTTACTTTTTTGAACATTTTATTTTTTGAAGAAATAGTGTGCTAAAAAGAGAGAGTCAGACGGTTAGAGTAATTTGGCATCAACGCACCCCATCTAATAATTTTTTAGTTACTTTTTTGAACATTTTATTTTTTGAAGAAATAGTGTGCTAAAAAGAGAGAGTCAGCCGATTAGAGGAAATAAAAATATAGTTAATCAAGCAATAATTTTAAACGAATAAACTTAAAACGTCAAGAATAATTCTTAAAAACTTTAAATAATCCGTTATTACAAAGCGCGCCATCGACTCATTGACGGCTGAAAAATTATAGCAAAATTTAAACTAAAATTTTATCTTTGCTTCTTTAGAAAAATATGAAAACATCGGCATTTCATTTTAGATTGCTGTCACTGACAATTATGTTTTGAAGACTAAAACATCACTTAAAACTAATTATTGACAAAAAAATATTAAATTTTGAACTCAAAAAATTGACATAATAAAAATGCATCAAAAAGCAAAATTTAAATATACATTTTTAGAAAACTATAGAGATACTAAACAATTATTGAAATTATCATAATTGAATACATAAAAAAAATAAAATATTAAAGAAATTTTTTGCAAAATATAATATAACACACATACAATAGTCCAAAAACGGAAATAATAGATGTTAAATATACTTGAAAGAACGTTGCCATCAGATTCCCGAAGACAAAACTCCACCATTTTCTCATAGAGTTATATTGTTGGTTCATATTGTAAAACATTGTTTATATTGGAAAACAGAAAATATTAAAAAAACAAATGCGATTTGATAAGTTTATAAAAATTAAAAATTTTCAAATATAATTTATAACAAAAAGAAAAAATGAATAATTAAAATAAATCAATAGATTGCCACTTACCCACAGTATCAAGCCGAGAAACAAAATGGACAACAACCTGACAACTTATTCATAAAAATTAATAAATAAATATCATTTATTCAAGGTATTATCCTTCCGAAGTAAAAATGATTTATTATTTAGTGAAACGTTTGAAAATATATAAAACGAAAATTTTAAATACTTAATGGACAAGTTTGAGTATTAATTGGCGCTTTAATGTTTTTATCGCTTAAGTTTAAAAGAGGAATTTATCATTTTAATTTTGGAAACTGCCGCCCTTACCAAATAGGTTCTTCAATCTTTATTTGTTGTTTTTGGAAATTAAAAATTATACATTTATTAATATTTCTTGTTTAATCTTTTTATGCAATAGATTTTTTTGATGTCAACAAATTTTTTGTTTATAAATATTAATCGTTAAAAATGATATTTAATCTAGACAATTTTGTCGCCAATTCATTTATGCTCAAAGCATTTTTTAAATTTTTTAGATCATTTTTTAGAAATATTTGTTAATCTGATTCGGGTGAAGATCCAATTACTCCTTAACTCAGGTTCGCCATCGTATATCATGTAATCGACCATTTGGGTAGCATTTTCAAACTCAAAATGCTCTTGAAAAGATCCATATATTACCGTACGACTAATTAATTAAAACATAAGTTTAAAAAATTACATATTCATTAAGAATAAAAATTAAATTCACATTAACTTTTAAAAATATATTCTAAAAACTAACTTTTCTCGAGCCGAATTTTAAAAAAATAAGACATTTCTTTTGAATTATAATAAAAAAAAATGCAGAATAATATTAAATCACATATTTAAAAAATAACTTTTCGTGAAAAATATATGAATCATTATTCTAATTATAAGAAAAGTCGCTTTCAAGTGCCGGGGGAAAATCATTAATCTTTTTTTTGTGCAGTCTGATTTGTCTGTAAATTTGCACAAAAATAGAGTAACAGGGTTTTTACAAAGWTACGGTTTTTTTTGCCACAATTTTTGTCCGGYAAGGGTCGAACGGTCTAACGCCCCAAAAAGAAGAGCCCCATTTTGCCTACCATGTTACAGTTGGAGGGGCATAAGTGGTTTAAAGCATGCTTTGCCAGCCTTGGGTTTGGAGAAAGGGCACAACTAGACAAAATTTGCGTTCGAATGGTATATTATGTGTGGGGGTAAGTATAACGGTGTTCGAGATCATCGAATAACAAAAGGTCGAAAAATCTGACTTTTTTTTGACTGTTTTGGGAGAAATTCACAAAAACGATGGGGTTTGCTCGGATCGGGTCGGGGTTGGTTAATTATAAGTTGGGGTCATAATAAGCTACAAAAAATGTTTCTTGACCGGGTCTGTAAAAAATTCGACTTGGGGTCGAAATGGCTTGTCAAAGTTGGAAAAATTAATTTTTTTTTGCGCCAAGTTCCATGGTCAAAATTTTTGGGTTGAGTTTCGGGCTGCTTTTGTGGGAGGAGGCGCGCCAATGTCTGAGCTTCAAAATGGTATACACTTGCCTGTCTTTGTTCGGGTTAGAGGTCGATATAGGGGGTCTAACCAATTTATGCATATATTTGGCTGGGGTCAAAAAATGAAATGTTCGAATTTTGCCTTAGGGGGTAATTGAGAAGGTATTTAGACTCAGATCGATGAGCTGAGTCGAACAAAAAAAAAAGTTTGACCTGTTCTGATCAAAACTGATCAAGTTACGGTATTTTAAATTTTTATCAAAATTTAAAAAATTAAATTTTGAAATTTTAAATTTTTTAAAATAAATTTAATATAATAAAATTAAGCTTAAAAAGCTGAGTTAAACAAAAGTTTGTTTAGTTCGGATCGAAATGATCGTAATATAGGCAGATCAAGGAGGAAGAGAAATAGTGAGYAAAAGCGAGAGAAAAAGGAATAGATACGAGCGTAAGGAGAGAGAGGGAACGTTACTGCAGGTGCAACCCCCCCCCCAGTAGTGCACTCCATAGAACATTTGTTTTTGTGAAAAGTTAAGTTGAGCGGAAATTTTAAATTAAATTAAAAAAAAAATTGTAAGAAAAAAAAAATTAAAAAATTAAATTTAAATTTAAAAAAATTAAAAACCCTAGGAACAGCTCAAAAGCGAAGCCGCCCTTTATTTTCAACACAAAAACCTGCGTCCACAGGCGTCTAGTTTTCAATATAGTTGTTTTAAATAGTTTGTAACTCTATTTACAAACCAAAAAAGCTATGGGATCTTTCTCTTATCAAAAATGAAACATTTTAAAATAGATTGAAAATTTTCTAAGAAAAATAAACATTTAGTATTTAGAATTTTAAACCTTCCAACCTATTTTTAAATATAACAAAAAAAATTTAAGCCAATAATTTTTTTGTGCCTAAAATCTCCGGTGCGGCGAGTCATTTGTGAGACGTTGTAAATTGAGGCAAATGTTTAACCACAGGTAGAAATGCTGTAAAAATCTTAATATCTTCACATTTAACGAACAACATTGGGATGGCACAACTATAAGTCATGGATGCTGTGATTCAAAGAACGAGTTTAAATTCTGATTATATTATATATAAATAATGAATAATGAATATATAATATTATAAAATTTGTATTATTCATTTAATTAATCCACTATCAATATAGATAACTAAAAGTCTGAGATTTTAAAGCAAATAAAAAAATGAACAATTTGCTAAAAGGCACAAAAATGACAGCAACTAATTATATTTGCATTGTTTTTGAAATAAAAATGAACAAAATATTAAAGGGCGCATTAAGCTAAAGGAATGCATATAAAGCAATTCTATGAGTTGAGTCTAAAATTGCAAAAATGATTCAATATTGCAAACATTCTCAAGGAATGTTACGGCAAAAAAATTGTAATAATTAAACTTTTACCTGGTACGACGCCATCTGCATACCTATATTATTTTAAGATTTTTTGATATTCTTCTATGAAACTATACAAAATAGATTTTAAACGTAGTCTGAAGTATGTAGCATGCCTACGCACGTAATTTGTACTGTAAGACGTCATATTTGCGGCTACGTGCAATGCTATTTGATGTGATCAAGTTTTTAAATTTATAAATAGGGTTGGCACCCCGACCCCGACCCCCTCCCCGTTCCCACAAATCTGGGTCATTTTTCGGGGTTTTACCCGACCCCGATACTTCTAACCCCGAAAAACCCCGACCCCGAACCCCACCCCCGACTCGGGGTTAGAATACATCCCTAAAGATGGCATCATTGAGTGACAAAATTCAGTTTTAGAGGAACGAGAAATCATTATTTGGTGCATTATAACTAGTAATAACAATATTTTAATATGACGGTAATAATTTGGTTGCAAGAATTAAGATATTTGTGTCACAAAATAAATTTAATGCTGTCCTTTCACTTTTAAAACTAATTTTTATGGGTTTTGCTAAAAATAAATTGATTTTTGATATGATCTTGTCGACAAATTGAATCATAGACAAAAAAAAATGCAAAAAGTGATTTCTCTCGTTGATTTGTGAGCCTCATCGTATGGGCGTACCTTCTTCAATAAAATAATTAATCTGAGATTTTTTATAAAATAAGATGTTATTTTACGGTTACTTTTTATACACCTTAGGATGTTTTCTCCATTATTCAAAATGATATTTAGTTACTTTTTATTATTTTTCAAATATAATTTTTCATATAAAAAAATGAAATTAATGTCGTTAATTAACTAACTGCGAATTTCMTTCTATGGGGGAAGCCAATGTTTTATTTGTTATTGTAGTTTTTATTTAATTAAAATATGAACACAATTGTTGTTTATTAATAGAATTTATACTCATATTATATGAAAAAGATAATTATCTAATAAAAAGAGTAATATTATTTAGACTTTATTTATTTTTAACGGTAATTAATTTTATCTTCAAATTAAGCGTTTGATGAATTTTATTCCTTCAAAAGTTTTAATCATTCCYACTTATTCGTGAAGGGTATTTAAATGCAATAATCATTATTATTTAATGAATAAATTATCTTTTAACTTAAATGATATAATCATCCTTGCAGAATATTTCTTACAAGCAATGTATTTTTCGGTGTAAAAGTAAAGTTATTAATTTGTTTGTTCATAGATTAGATTTTTTAATAAACTTGTTGTTTATTTTTAGTGTTTGAAATCAGAAATAAATTCTTTTGTTAATGATGTTCTGTTAGTTGAATAAAATTAAAAATGGAATCAATTCAGAAATATTATTAACTTACATTAACAAAAGTTTTAAAAATATTCCCATAGAAAATAAAATTTGCATAAATAAAAGCTTATATTTATTTAACTTTGAGAAAAATATTAATAAAAATATTTGCATATTTTCTGCTGCTGGATTAATTGTTCAGAATTTTTGAAAGAGTGTTTTGCCAAAAAATGTTGAATGTTGTTATTTCTCCACCACAACATCAAAATAATGGTTTAATATGAATAAAACATAACGAATTATTTAAGAATTTAAATTAAAAAACTGGAAATTTCTACCAACAAAAAAATTTAAATTTTCAAAATAATTACAAACATAAATAAAGATAGATAAATTTGTCTGATATAAACACTATTTCTTAAATTAATAAAACTGGTTTTTGCAATGGTTTATAAATATATAGAAACTATTAATAATCCAGCCTAGAAACAAAAAATAAAAACGTAAATAATGATATGTTCATAGATCTCGTCTCCGTGGTAATCCGCTTTCGGCGGAGATAAAGGTCAAAAATTCAAAATTATATAAAAGAATTATGTGTAAATTTACATTAATACAAAAATTAAGTACTACTCA
The DNA here is from genome assembly GCA_001723225.1 of Globodera ellingtonae. Lineage (NCBI taxonomy): Eukaryota > Metazoa > Nematoda > Chromadorea > Rhabditida > Heteroderidae > Globodera > Globodera ellingtonae. The sequence continues at coordinate 340,109 of MEIZ01000071.1, forward strand.
AAACATAAAATGATAAATATATTTTTTATAACATAATTTCATGTATACATAATGATATCTCTATTACACAAAAAATTCAACATACAAAATTACAAGCTATCTTTAGAAAAAAATGGTTACACCAATTATTCTAATTGTATACATGTTGCCTGTTTTGATTTTTAAACTGTTATGTATTAATTATAAATGTAATTAAGAATGATTTGGTTTTAAGAAAACATGAAGCAATTAACTTTCAAGCTTTACAATCGATTATGTGTTAATGGGATTCTCTTTCGAAAAAATCCAGGATTACATTGTTTTGAAAATTAGATATTTAAATCTGCTCAAATAAATCATCACTATAATAATGAATTTTACAATTACTATATTAATTTTGCTTTTAATTTCTTATCATAATTTTTAAAAGCTTAATTTTTTTTTCGAACTTAATGACGCCTTGTACCGAGAGGCGTACTCGACAGCTTTTTACTCTAAAAAACTTTTTCAAATTGCTTTTCATATTATGTAATATACCTTGACGAATTTTCTACGCCAAAAGGGTCCAAACGAATTTTAACTAGTAGGCGTTGATTTTTAATTTTTAAATCATTGTAATACCTTTAAATGTAAGTATTAATTGTAAAAAATAAAACCATTTAGATTTCATTTAAAAAAAAATTGTTGATAATATTATTTTTGGAATTTTTTTTATTATCTTATAAATGTCTTACTTCCAGCCAATTTTAAACATGCATTTCTCGCTCATCGACTTATTATAAAAAAAGCAGAAAAATTAATTGAACTTTATTTTTGAAATCTTTAAATAAGTTAAAACCCAATTTAAAAATATAAAGTTTATCTTGTGTTTGATAATTATTCAGGATTTCTTAGATTTTACAATTTTATAACTTTTGCAATKTTATTTTATTTTTTAGGTAATTACTGTGAACTGCTGTGTCGAGTGATAAATCGAGTACATCGATGGTCATTAGTTTCTTTATAATGAAGATTGKTTGGTAATATCATCTTATCTCAATGGATTATGCATTTTTATTTTTAAATGGCACGTCGTGTCAGGATTTTAAAATTTTTTATAAATTCATATCTTTATCAATTATGGTTACATATTATTTTCTAATATTCTTTTTTGATTAATTTGTTTAAAATCGGTAATAATGAGTAATTTTATTTAATCATGAACTTGAAGTTTAATTGATGAGTAAACGCAGTTAAAGTAAGCAAGCTTATCGCAAGGTTGTAACATTTTTTTTGTTATTTTAAATCTGCACTTAAGATTTTTAACAGTATTTAATCTAAGTGAATTATTGTTTATTTAATGATATTATGCGGAATTAAATTGATGAATTTAAAGATATCATAAAAATACTTTCATTTCTTTTAATAAAAAATGTATTCAAACATTTTTTTTATTGATCATTTTTATGTGTATTTTGTTAATTTACTGCCAGCATATTCGAAAAGGATTAGGTCTGATCGTTGACCATCCAAATATCTGTTCCCTCACCATGGGCACTTCGCCACTTTATTTATATAATTTAAAGAAAAATATTATAAAAACTTAGACTTTAATAAATTAATTTCATTAATTAATTATAAAATCTTTCCCCTTCGTTATAAAGTCAAATTAAACATTATATTTTCTCAACTTTATAATTATTTTGATTTGAGGCAATCCTCTTCCATTTGTGCAAACCATTCTTAAAATCATATATATCTTTTGAAAATAATATGGTTTGTTAATTTATAATTGTGCGCGATTTAATTAACCCACGGTTTTTAGTTGTTTGCTAACTAATTCAGATTTTGATTTGTTGTTACTTTTTTTAAAGTTTATTCGATAATATTTGCAYGAGTTCCTTACATATAAGGAAACAAATATTGTATTATTTTTAAGTCGTTTGCTTCCTTCATGTTTTTTTCTAAAAGAATAATATTAGWAAAATTATAAGGCGTTTTTTATAATTAATAATTTGTTCTTTTTATTTATTTATTTTTTGAAATTGTTTATTTTACATTTGTGATGGCATCGACAACGGAAATTGCAATGCTTACTTAAATTTGATCAAAAAAATAATGTTGAGATCTGATTAATTTAACGGGTTGTAAAAATTGTACACATATGCGCAAATCGTAAACGAACTTTATTAGACCCAATTCGTTGTTTTAATTTATCAATTATTAAATTAAATGAATTCAGATGTGCTAGTTTATTAAGGATTTAGCATTAATTTGCAATTTGGTTTATAATAAGTTGAATTCATTATTTGAGTTAGTATTTTTTTCTTCATTATAATAGAACATTCTGATCAAACTGGGTGCTAGTGCCGTGAAGCTCATGAGCGTTTGTGTAATGTGATTCAAATTCAGGCCAGAATGTGTGCCAATGCCGAAGCTCATGAGCGTTATTTAGCAAAAATTCGAACTCAACCTTGCAATGGTTTAATTTTAATTTATTTAAATTTTTATTCGAATTTATTAGAGAAAGAAAAATTGAATTTTTTAGCTATTATTATCTTTAATGTTTATGGCTTGATCTCTCGATCGCAAATCGCAAATACACATGCAACTCCTCCTGGTGCGCAGCAGCCTATCTTGCAATAGCAGAGTTACGGTATGGTAACAAAAACTAAATTGCAAGGTGGTCCTTTTGCTATTGTTGTCGAACTTGCTCATTTAATAATAATTTATAATTTTTTTATTCTATTGTTATTGAGATATCAATGTAATATTTTGTAGGTATTGTTGGGCGCGAGGACTATGCATGASAATTGTATCTGTTAAAATTCCTTTTTGGTAACCTGATTATTCTCCCATATGTTAAAACTTTGAAATGGTTTAATATTTGTGTACTAATCACATTATTATTCCAAAAAAATATCAAATTTACTTTAAATAACATATTTATTATTTGGTCCTAATATGTTGAAAGATTTATTTTTTATTAAAATTTACTATGTGATATTGCTTTTAATTATTTTTAATTAAATTTTTCCATATTATGTATTCTCATATAATATACTTATTTTAAATTAAAGTTATTCTGAGTATACCAAAAATTTTTTAAAATAAAATTTTATAAAAGTATGCTAATGCCCGAATTAAGCAGATCCAAAAATGGTGAGATGTCACTCATATTTTAAGTCCATCCGATATAATTTTCGATTAAATTTTTGAGGGTATTTTTTAATAAAATTTGCAAACAAAAATATTTTTTTGATTTATTGTATTTATTGATTTTACAACGACCATTTTCGTAAAGAGTTTTGTGGTGTCTATGTATTATTTGCTCAATTTAAGCATAAAATAAAATTTTATTCCGTGTATGTTTCTTATTTATTTTCAGACTTTTGGCTAACTGTTTGACTGAGTTATAAGCACAAATTTTAATCTTATTTTTGCTTATTAGAATACAACTGAGCAAACAATACTCCTTTTTATGACAACACTTTAATTCTTAATTTTTATTACCGTATATTTTTTTGGGCAAATAAATAATTTTGACTATCTCCAGTTAGGGGGTTTCAAGGTCAACGACATAATAGCCATTTTAAGAGGCAAACAAATTATATTCTTAAAATTGTATTTATTTGTTAATTATATTTTTTGATTAATATCTTTTATTTGATTGTTTTATTTAAGATGTGATGGTGTGCCTACTTTTTCGTCATTGTTGTTGTAAACTCTGAATATTTGTATAAATTTCATTTTTGTCTTTTTATTTTATATGTTGCTGTTTGCTTTGCTAGTCTTTACCTTTATATGTAAATATTTTTGTTTTGTTATTTTCATTTATGATTTTTTCCATGTTTATTATTTTTAATTTTTTAATTGGTTTTTATTTCAAAGGGTTGTCTTCAATATTGCATATTTATTTATCTTTTCAGTAGACCTAAATGTGCTCTTCCACTCATCCAACTAAACAGTAAAAATAGCTCATTCGACGCCGCGGCGGTCTTTAACGTTTTGTTATCTGGGAAAATTTCTGATCAAGGTCGTTGAGTTGCTGCATTCGTTTTGTTAGAACTTTTATTTTGTCTTTTTTATCGAGTAAATGAATGTCTAATTAATTAATTTTATAAATTTTATTTTTGATATAATGATTACTCAAAATTAATGGACAAATATTGCATCACAAATTAAGTATTTTTCAAATTTTTTGTAAAAACAAAGATAATTAAAAAAATTTTTATTGTTTGAGTCCAGCTGACGGATGTGTGTGTTTCCATATCAAACCATTCATTTCTTATAAAATTATTTAATTGCCGTTCGAGTTTCTGTTATAAATTTTTATTAATCATTTATTTGATATTCTGAGAATTGTTTAATTTGCATTGCTAAAGATAAGCGCAATTTTGGTTTAACCCACCGAATCTTAAGATTTACAAACTGAAATTTTTCCTCTTCGCCCGTGTTTTCTCCTTGAATTGCATCGGAGAGAACGAAGAGGTTTAAGCTGGCGCTGAGCGGCTTGATCACATCGTACATTTCACTACCAAAAAACAGCGTCGCAACCAATTCAAAAACGCTGCAACTGATCGCCGGATCGTCCGGTCGTTAAATGAATGAAACGCGCATGCGATTTGCGGCGTGACTTTAAAGGAAGGATAATGAATTAACAACTAATGCGAATGATTTTGATGACAAAATTCTTTAAAATTTTGAATTCTTCAACATGGTCAAATTTCGGGTTGAAGTGCGCATGCTCTAGAAGACCTGTCTCTTATACACATCTAGATGTGTATAAGAGACAGCTCTAGAAGACCTTGAACATGAGGAACCTTAAAATTTTTCAAAATGGAACCAAAAACTTTTTAAAATTATTTTAATCCACAAAGACTGTCTGGCCAAACGAACTCATCAAATGTGTAGGACTCCCGATCGCTAGCCCCTCAAATATTTTTATGTTTATTTATCCAATCAAATAATATTATATAAATTTTACTTAATATGTTGTTAAAAATTGGGTTTAGAAGTTTTACTTTTGTTATATATATCGTTCATTTTATTAATTTGTTGTTTTTATCAAGGTAATAATATAATGCTCTGCACTTTGCCACTGCTTATTTTTTAGAGCTTTTTCATTACTGAATTATTTAATTTTGAACCTTATTTGTTAGCATTAAATAACTGATGATATTATACTTTTTTATGTAAATATCATCAATTGTAAATAATTTTTTGTTGATTGACTCTTAACAGGATAAATTATTATTTTTTTTAAATTTCGGTTTCTCATATTTGTAATTATCGTTTTTAATAAACTTCTATTATTTATACTTTATCTAATCAGGTGTTGCTTTATTTTGCTACTTTGTTAAAAATGGTTTTAACCTTAAATGAATTAATTTGATAATTAATGTTATTTTTAATTATTGTGAGTTTATCACCAGTTAAAGAGCTTTTTATATTGATATTGACATGTTAGATTAATTATCTTGTTTTAGTAAATTAAATCCTATTTAAAATACAGAAATTAAAATGTTCTTAATTGTTCATTTGCTCTTATAATGACGACAACGGTACCTACGAATTGAGGTATTTTTTATTCGATGTATATTTAAGTTTAAAAATAAATCCTTCTAAAATTAACCCAAAACATATTCGCTGCTGACTTTTTTAACATTTTTTTTTCTTTGACTAGGAAATTTCAATTTTTTTTTACAATATTGTACAATTTTATTTTGAGTTGATAAAATATTAAAAATTAACTAAAATTATAAAAGACTTCTGTCGTTAATTCATATATCGTACATTTCAGATGATAATTTTTAAATTGACTTTAAATGTAGGCCGCATCATGAATTTTTAGATTTTAACTAAAATTTCAAAGCGAATTTTATAAAGATCAATAATTATTCTTCTTTTGGCATTTCAATAAATTTTAAGATGTTGTTAATGTTCTTACTTTGATGAAAGCTTAAATAATTCAAGTAATTGGATCAAATGTAAAAAAATGTTTTCGTAGTCTTTTTTGCCGACCGAGTTAAACTAAAAAAGACCTGTATTTAATTAAAACATTTTATTTATCGATTAAATAAAGTCGCTTTGCGTTGTTAGTCATTTTCTAGCAAACCAAATGATTTTTTTATGGGTTTACAGCATTTTTTAGGCTTTAAGGTTTTATATTTGTCTAACATTCTTTATAAAATCGTAATATTTAAAAATTACACTTACAAATTAATTAATTAATTAATTAAGCTGCAATGTAGTCTTTTGAAAAGACATTTTATATCAGTATCTTTAAATGCATAATTATTTTGAATTAATATTTTTTTAATTGGCTAGTTTAAACTTTTGATTTATGCCATTTAAATGTTAATAATTTTTAGATTAAATATTGAATCACAATAAATGCTATCTCGTTTTCTTCACAATTTAATAAAAATTGTTTTTGAATTTGTTTCAATTTTTTTATGCTGAGCAACCCTTTTGAAGAATGGCTATTTGTTAAGGCGGAACTAAAATGATTTAATAGACCATATTCTAGTGGCATTCTAGTTTTATTAATTCAAACATAAATAGCGTTGATTTTTGATATTCAGTATAGCAATTTCATGTAATAATAAAAATATTTTCTAAAAATTTGTGGGAAAAACAAAAACTTAGAGCATTAAACCTGAAAAGTAACCCAAAAACCAATTCTTATTTTACAAACGCCGTAGATTAGCGAGCTGCGGAATAAATATTTTTCGGCTCATCCACCGGGCATGGGACGCAGCTAATGTAAAGAAAAGGAACCGCAGTTAACATTCGAACAAAGTATAAATGAAAAAACTAAGATTTCTACAACAATTATTTTAAAATGCTAAACTAAAAATCAGAAATGGTGTCTTGAAGATAAATATTTAATGTATTTAAATAAATTATTAATCTTTATAAATAAATAAATTTAAAACGACAAATTTTTGTATTGAGAATAATTAATTTTGTATTTAGTCGCGCAATGTGTAGTCTGATTAATGAACGCTCATTATCTCTGTTGTTAATAAAAAACTCATTAATGCGTAATACCTAATTATAATATCAATTTAAAAACCCATTAACAAAGATGAAAAAAAATAAGTGCGTAAAAATTTAAGAAAAAGAAGCTATGCCCGATTTAAAATAATTTTGAATTAAAATTTATTTATTTTACCTTAAAATCGAAACGCTTTTTACTTATAATTTTTAAATTGAAGTAGAAAATTATATTAATTTTTTATTTGCATTTGACCAAAAAAAAAGCTTCAAAAAGGCGGTCTATATATTACCAAACATAAAATTTAAAAAGTCATAGAAGCGACAGTTTAATATTAATAAATTAATGAGAACACTTGCAAAATACAGCTTTGCTGGGCGTGTTTACATCTAATTGTAAGCGTTGGTCACGGATTTGTTGGCAACAGTTGATGCTAAGTTTTTTGAGCTGGAATCGCTGCGAATGTTCGAGGGACTGAAAAAGTTACCGCAAACTCTTCAAAACAATGGCTGTGATCTCCTTCGACATGTTTTTTTATTGAAGTTCCCAATGGGAAAAAAAGTTAATGGAGAAAAGTGCGAAAGGAAAAAATGAACCTTATCAATTTATTTTTGCTCTTTTGCCGTATGTTTGAAAGATTAATAAAATTCATATCAGCCAACAAATTGAAAAAGTGTCATAAAAATAAAGATAAAAAACAAATTTTAAAAAACCATTACATATGGAAAAAATTCTATAACAATCATAATCTTAAAATTAAATATAAACCATTTTTTTCAATTTAAAAAAAGTTAGAAATTTAATTTGAAAACGTAAAAAAAATCTCACAGGCACGCAAACATTTAGGACAAATGTGAGTGGGCAACGATAGAAGTGAAGAAATATAAGGCCAAACCGAGAGGCTTTGCGTTTCTTCTCCGATTCTTTATTATTTATTTTCATACGATAACTCTCTTAAGCAATTCATCAACAATTTTGCAAAAAACAATGATAAGGTTATTAAAATCAAAAAGCTTTCAACATTATGCAATTTTTTTCAAATAGACCAATTAAACTTTTTAATGAATTATTTTAAATAAGTAAAAATAAAGCGACAGCACCGGGCTGCGTTTTGTAAAGATAAGTCTAAAAATTGCAATTGTTGTAAATAAAGCACACCAGATTTATTGTAATCATAATGTTTTTCAACAAATTTTAAAATAAAGATTTGCATTTAGAAATGAAACGTTTATAAAATTTGACGTAATTTACTATTAACTTTTTTATACAACAATATAACCAAAAAATAATTGTTTGGTTTTCTATTTGGAAGAAAATGTCGAAGTTGCTCAGCCACAGATAGGCGCTGAAATTTAAACAATGATTGATGTTTTTCTTTTCTACATATAATAATCTCAAAAATTTCTTTGTTAAGAGTAATACTATCATTATTTGATCTGAATTTATCGTATTAATTAAACTTAATTGAGATCTCTATTGTTACATTTTTGAATTATTTGTGCCCGAGAATTGTAGTTATGTTGTTTAGTGTCGTGTCTCCTCTAAGGAAACTGAGCTAAATTATTAGGCGCTTCGGCCTCCAAATTTGCTGGGTTCATTGATAATGAATTAGAGTGTCGAGAGCACCAGACCTTTAATCTTTTTTGCAAAATTTTTAAGTAACAAACAAAATGTTTTTTAGTTTATGACTTTGTTTAATATTAAATCTCTAACCTTTGCTTTGATCATATACTCTAAATTGGAAATTTCTAAAATTACAATATTGACTAAATGTAAACTTAATAGAAGCCGCCGGTTTAAAATTTGTTTGGAAATTATTTATTACTGTTATTATTTATGATTTTATTTAATTCTTTAAGTGAAGGCTTTTATTGCCTAGTCCGTCATTTATTAATGGAAAATTCTTAAATGATCGTTTTGTAATCTTTTTTAAAATTTTTCATTTAAAATATATAAAATTTAAATTTTTTTAATTTATCAAAATGATACTATAAAATTTGAAATTTACTTTAATGTTTAAACTTGGAACTTCTACTTTAAATTACTTTTTTTGACCAATTATTTTGAATTTACTATTAACGTTATTTTGACAAGTGGACCCATTTTCCTTTGTCGATCTCTGTGAGCGTTAAAAAATACTCTTCATCACGTTAGTACTTTGGTTGTTTTGCATTTAGTCCGTTAGCAAATTTTGCAGGGAAATATCAAAAGACAACGCCACACTACAATAGTAAATATTCTGCGTTAGAATTTTAAAAATATTATTTACATTTAAATTATATTAATATTTATAATTAATATTTTTAAATTATACAAATAGAATAAGTGTATAATAATCATTTTCATCAGAACAAGTTAAAATTTAATGGGAATTATTTATACAATTTTAATATTAATTTAGGATTAATTTTAAATTAAAATTATAAGCTTTCATAAAATTGCATACAAAAAGAGATCAGCATCCACTTTGCAATTTTTCTTTTAACATTTAATTTAAATCCATATGAATTAACGTTAAAAATATTGTAATATCTTTGTAACAATTAAATTGCATATGACAAAATTAAAACTTGATAATATTTAGTTATTAAAATTTTTTTTAAATGACGACGAAGCGCCGTAGGCCCTATGTGATTGGATGGAGAGGTCGTCATGATGACTTGATTGTTTTGCGGTCTATGGTTTCCAAAAAAAAATTCATTTAATTTATTGAGCCTCGACACAAAGAACTCAGCATTTTAACACAAGACCTAAAAACCTTATTTAAATGCGATTAGCATCGTTTAGTAAATAAAACTAATTGACTAGCAAAAAATAGAAATAATTAAACATTATAATTTATTTGCATATTACCAGCGGCTGAAGTAAACTAAATGAAACAATTAAGTTATGACAAAAATATTGGAAAAGGGCAAAAATTAAAAGCAATAATAAACGATAAGTATGTGCTGAGTGGAGTGCTTAAGTGCATTTAAATTTTAATATATTTAAAATCCAAATCAAAAAACAGTTAAAATAAATATTTTTTATAAGCAGAGAAATTTTATGCTAAAATATCCACTAATATCTTTGTAACATTAATTGCAAAATATTTTGATGTAGAACAATGCACTACGATTTCTCGAAAAGAGAGAGATTCTCTCACAATTTAAATTTTGATTAATTTATTTGTGTACTCTTGCATTAAAACTTTTAAAGTAGTCCATTCATTGATTCATTCATTCGTTGGGTTTTTTACTTTACTTTTATTTATTTTAGTTTTGCAATAACAAAAAGGCCAGCATTAAAAATTGGTATCTTTTAATTTTCAGTGGTATAAGATTTTTGAAGTAAATGGTTTCCATTCTTGAGTTCATGTCACTTTTGTTACCCTGCTGGCTTTACACGGGGTTTGGCTTGGTAGTTCTTATTGGAGTTGACCCTGTTATTTTTAAATATAATTTTATTTAAGCCGAACTGTTCCCGGCGACCACTTGCGCATCACGCCACGTGCGAGGCTCCTGCTTAAATTTATTAATTACATTTTGTTTGTTAAATATTAATTTGGGTTTTATAAATAGTGAATAATAAATGTCTATGCAATGTTTAACCGTACGCAAATACTCTGTTTGAACGCATACGATTATTTACTGGGGTAATCATTTATAAAGAAGCTTTTTCATTAAGAAGCGGGTTGATTATAATTATTTCCAGTTTTTTTAATAAGATTTTTCAGGAATGTTGATGTTTGTTTAGATTAAGCCAATTACTTGCTTATTTGTATACTTAATTTTGTGTTGTATGTATGACATTTGGGTTTTTTGATAGTTTATAAGTCAATTGAAGCGGTTTTTGCCTTCATTTTTTAATTAAATTTTTTTCAATATTTTATTAAGGTTAGATTTTATTACAAGTGTTGTAAGATTTTGATAAATCAAATTAATTATTAAGTAATTATTTGTTATACAACACTTTGTCCCTAACTTTTTGCATACCAATCTTTCATGCCAATATCCAGAAGATGAGAAAATGATTGGAAGGGGTTTGTTTTTTCTCTGTTATCATACAAAATAGCAATATCTCTCTGGTAAATTTGAATATAATCAGTCGTCTTATTTGTTATCTGTTTACTTAATAAAATCAAATGCACACTTTATAATGTTATTAATTTAATTAGGCAATAGATATTTGTTTTAAAACTTTAGTTTCACTTTTGTAACAGAGGCTCAAAAGTGTATTGTTTTTAATTTATTGATTTTAGATGTTTTATTACATGTTATAATTAATGGCAACGTTTTAAAATATTAATATTTAAAATATGTGTAGGAAATTATAATAGTATCCAGACATTTATTCTTAATATGTAGTGTTTATTATTTTAGACATATGTTCGTGAAAACCACAGGTTTTAATTAAATAATAATCTCAAAAACTTATGCAATCAAATAAAAAATAATAATTGTAATGTTATTCGTACGTTTTAAAGAATAAAAGATATTTTTTATTTTGTATTTATAATTACAGTTGCCGAATACTAATCAGTTAAGTTATTGATTTTACATTCATTTTTCTCATACCGAATTTTTCACTTATTATTATAAAAAATTGGATTTTTATTTTAAGTATTACTTTATTAAGATATAAATTATTCGGTGATGAAAGTTGGAGTTTTGTAGAGCATTATTTGTTTAAATTTTAGTTGAAAATTTTTTTTATATTTAAAAATAGTCGACCTCTAATAAATCTCCGTTGTTTACAATGATTCAAATCAATTTATTTATTTATCTGAATTCCCGCTTTAATATGATGAAAGCATAAGTACTTTTAATAATGTTAGGGAAAAATATGTCGCCAACATAAACGGCAGCACCGCCTTCGATGTTGTAAGAGCAGGCTTTTGTTCGGCATGCAACAAGCCGATCCTTAACAATGACAAAATCAGCCAGCTCCTTTGGGTGCATTTGTCTGTTTTATTTTTTAGATTTATTTTTTATTTACAATTCAAATACATCTTTTTGGATATTTTCTTCTTTTTATGCGCTTCTTTAATCTTGCTAGCCTTTTTGTACTTCATGTTACTGCAGTATCGTGATTATTTCTAATTATAAGAAAATTAAGTATAATAAAAAATTGATTTAATAATTATCAAAATTTATTTTAAAAACACTTGGTTTAAGAAAGTTGGCAATTTTTTAAAATTATACTGATATATAACACGAGGTCCTCAATTTAGTGTGATTAAGGCAAGTTTGAAGGGGGCTGTAGACGTCGAAAATTCAAAATTGTGAATTCTCGACTTAGTGAAAACCCAAAATGTGCATTCAATTCTGGGAATAAAACTTCGCAGTTTTAAAAAAATATTTTGATACGGTTAACTATCATTTTAAACAATTTTTAAATTGGCCTTTGATCAATGATAACGTAATCAGCCTGAGCAGCAGGGTAAAAACAAACTAGACACCATAGTCATTGCCTTGCTGCCGGACCTGTCGCGGAATAAAAAAGGTAATCTTGATGCTCCAGAACGCCTGACACTTAGAGACCTTGTTAAGTCCCTAATTTGAAGTTTCATAAGAATATTCAATATTTAAATGAATGAATAAAAATCTATAATATTATGACAAAAGAATTGAATCTAATTTTAATAAATTCATTAATAAAATAAGAAATTGAAAAAGCACTGCTAGAAGATGAACACGATCGAGTGCCTTCCCAAACTATCTAAATAAAGTTTTAATACAAAATGTTTTTAATAGATAAATTATAGTATGTATTAATTTATGCAAGCATATTAATAAAAAATATATAGGTAAACAATTACTTCTGGTGTTGGTGTAAATAAAATGGAATACAATTTAATCTATGTATGTGACAAATTACATTGAGCAGAGCATTGGCACCTAAAATTTTTACAACAACAAAGTGTAATATTAAAATTTCATAACTACGGGTTTAATCTGACGCTATTAATCCATAAAATTATTATTTAGTCAAAATGCTTATCTTTTAATATAAAAAAAAGTAACAACACGAACAAATATATCTCTGATACATAATTTATTTTTATATAACATTAAAAGCTTACACACATCTTTAAAAAAAAATATATTAAATTATTAATTGCACCAAGACAATAAATTAAATACTACTTGTAACGAATAAACGAGGTTGCAAAAAAAAAGCCACGATAACAAGAAGTGAGACGGGATTGATTGACATAAATTAAAATAATTAGAATAATGATTTTAGTGAAAATTACACATAATAATAAATTTATAAACCAAAACGTAATTTGTCCAAATAAAGGCATTTCTGTAATTGGTTAAAATAAGTTAATTTGAAAGTTAACTTTATTTCAATTTAATTTAAGATAAAAATAATCAAAAATAAATTGTTCAAAATAAATTAAGATTTTTTAAAAAATTATAAAAAATATTACCTATACTAATTAAAATAATTGTTATTGATAATACAGTTTGGGTTAAATTTTTGGTAGAAAAAACATGATTTAAGAATATATTTTTAATTCATCATACTTTTTTTTAAAGAGTTTTTGGAAAACCGCAAAAATTTTATTATTCGTTTTTTGTTATCTTTTTATTAATTGGAAATCATTTAAACCATTTAAAACATTTCTTTCTATTACTTATTTCGAGAATATTTTATTGCATACGGATTCATTTTTTTCCCATATCTTTTTACGAAGGTTTTGTTGATGTATCAAGCTCTTTAATAGTTTGATATTTTCTTTAATTAAATTCATTATTAAACATCGTTAAACTATTTCTTTTGGTGAGTAAAATAAATACTTCATATTTAAGTCTATACACAATTTGTCTTAGTATTGATTAATTATTTTTAATATTTTTTAAAACTAATTTCTCATTTTCTTTAATAATTATAAAGCTTGCGAAATTTTCGTGTCTTATCGTGCGTAAACATCTCACCCTGCCGCGCAGGACCTTGGCCATTTTAATTATTTTCAAAGCTATTTGTGCCAAATCTAGATTTTTATCAAAGATTTGGTTGTTTTATTAAATCAAAATAAATAATCTATATCGGCAGTAATTTTATTTTTATTTGTTGTGTTTGCTTAAGACTTAAAATAATTTTTCTGCTACTCGCACAATCTTTCTTTAATGGGTTACGTAAATTATGTCGTTCGGCATTCTGCTTTGTTTTGTTGAACAGTCTTGACAATGACCAATTTAGATGTAAATGGATTGATTTTTTTAAATCTATGTACACATTTCGCAACACAAATATTTTTAACAAATTTTCCTGCCAAAAAAAAACATTTTTTTTATTAACAATTATTGGGAGTTATATGATATTTGCTTTAATAGAATTTTATCTTTTATTAGCATTTTAGTTTGGCACTGACAACGTTTCTTATATATTTTTTCCTATGAGACAGCTCTGAGAAAATACATTAGTGCCATTATCTAATGCTTAAGAGATACATATGATGTTTTATATGGAACTGCGAAATACTTTTTTGACACAATTTTATTGCTTTAATTCCTCATTCCTCCTAAATATGATTTGAAAAAAAAACTATTTCAGTAGTTTTATTTACAGTATTTTCCAGACTAAATGTTTATATTTGTCCAATTAGACTATATTGTCAATTTTAATCAATGTGGTATTAAATTTTAAAAAAATAATATTTGTAAAGATCCTCTATCAAGTATATTAAATCTTTTATATTTATTTTGTTTATCCGCCTTTACATTTCTTTTTTATTTCATGACCATATTTGTTCTTCGTCCTTCGTTTCCATAAAGGCTTAAATTTAATTAGAAAATCTAAGCATATGTCAAATCACTGGATTAAGAAAGATAATTTGTTTTTTTACAATTTATATTAAGATTATAATAACAAATTTTGTGATTTTACTATTTTAAGCAAAATTTGAATATATATTTTTTATGTTAATTGTTGAACGGTTTCCCGCAATAAATACTCATTTATCATTTAACAAATTATTTTGTGTTTTTCAAATTTTTGCATTTCATTTTTATTTCAGCCATATGCTATGGTTTTGAATTAATTTTTTTTAATGTATTAATAATTACGAAATTAATCGAATTTTATTTTTATATTGGACTCTTTGTGGATTTCTTTATGTGAGTCACAGTGTATAATATTTTAAATATATTTTAAATTAAAATTTATTATGTAAAATGAGTTATTACAACATTACTCGTTTCGCTGTCGTTTAGGTTCGATGATTGGATCTGTATTAATGTTTTTTTCGTTAGGTAGCATAGTCAAAATTCAATTATCCTTTTTTGAGCAACTTCTCACGAAATTCGTTGAGGATTTTTATCTTTTTTTATATATAAACTTATAGAGAAATGTATTCATTTTTGTATTATAGTACATATAAATTTATCGCGTTAAAAATATTTCAGAGAGCAAACTTTTTGATTCTTATTTATTTAATAAAATAATAATACATTTTTTAAGTGGTTTATTTTTATCTTTCAATGCTTAGATCAAAATATGCTGAGTCTGTAGCTCAAAATAATTAATGATTTTTATTTAACAAGCCAATAAATTTAATAATAACAAATGCTGCGCTGAGAGATCGCGACTTAGTAATTATTTTGTAAATTAGGAATTAAGTAAACTTATAAACAAATATGTTATATATTTCAAAATAAGTGAATATTTTAACGAATTTATATAAACACCTGTTACAACTTTAAAGGATTTCAATCAAACTTTACCTAACCAAATGGAAAATGTTTTCAACGCAAAATAAAATACCTAATATGCAATATAGTGAAGTCAGTTGTTCTCGACATAAGCTAATGCAAATTTTTCGAAAATATTATATGCAGATTAACTCTTACGAAAGCAATAGTGTGCTAAAAAGAGAGAGGCAGACGGTTAGAGTAATTGGTCATCAACGCACCCCGTCAATAATTTTTCAGTTACTTTTTTGAACATTTTATTTTTTGAAGAAATAGTGTGCTAAAAAGAGAGAGTCAGACGGCTAGACTAATTTGGTCATCAACGCATTCCATCTAATAATTTTTTAGTTACTTTTCTGAACATTTTATTTTTTGAAGAAATAGTGTGCTAAAAAGAGAGAGTCAGACGGTTAGAGTAATTCGGTCATCAACGCACCCCATCTAAAAATTGTTTTAGTTACTTTTTTGAACATTTTATTTTTTGAAGAAATAGGGTGCTAAAAATAGAGAGGCAGACTACGGGAGTAATTTGGGCATCAACGCACCCCATCTAAAAATTGTTTTAGTTGTTTTTTTGATCATTTAATTTTTTGAAGAAACATATCTAAGTATTTATATATTTTTGACAAATTTTTATTTTTATTGCGTGGTTTATTATTTTGTTTTTAAAATGTCATAAAAATGTAAGCAATATAAATTACAAATTGTGTGGTTTTTCTAAATGCTCTTAAAAAATGTAATAAAAACTAAAAATGCTCACCTGAAGATGAATTTTCCAAAAAGGTACTCCCATAATAGACATTTTTTTTCCATCGCTAAAAAGTTCTATTTTGAACCAAAAAGTTCTTCTCCCAAAGCCAAATATTTTAAAATTAACTGAAATTTTGTATTTAATTTTGATCAAAAATTTTCGTGCTGTGTCGTTTCTTAAATACGCCACATATTTTATGAAGTGGTTTTAGACATCATAACTTTATTCACACTGTACTAAATGCCCAATACGTTTGCATATGCCCAATACGTTAGTTAAAATGAGGCTAAAATATCTAATTTATGACCTTAATTATTTCCAAGATTTCACCGATTTTTTGTCAGCTTAGTTTTAAATTTTATAGCTCTATTTAAACAACTATATTGAGAAATAATGATTCTTTATTTTAATATATAGAAATAGGAATTTGAAAAAATATTTTCAATATATTTTTAAATTTTATGAAATATCTTTACAAATAACATTTTATTTGGTTTTATTTTTGGACTTAAATTTATTCCAATTTTTTTAAAACATCCTATAAATTCATTCAAATTGTTTTAATAAAGTAACGTTATATTTTTAAAATTATTATTATTCAATATTAAAACATACACAGCCAGTACAGGAAGTCATCGTTAGGATTTTTTCTTTAAATTCATATTTAGTTATATTTTGAATATAAAATTTCATATAAAAAATGAATTTAAGGTCGTTAATTAACTAACTGCGAATTTCGTTATATTGGGGAAGCCAATTTTTTATTGCAGCAAAAAACTACAAAAATAAATACATAAATATTAATTATTTTATTTTTAAACGGGATAAATAACCTAGTCCACATCTTGGTAAAGTAAAGTTTGGCCTTAATTGCTGAAGCTATTCCGTTTATACTAGATAAAAAAAGCTCAGCTATATAATTTTAAAATTATTTGACCACAGACAATTTAAAAAAATTAATTATTTTGATTATAAAGCAATTCCTTTTTTTTGACACAGAAACCATGGGCAATATGAAGAGATGAACGTCTGACTTAACTAAAATAAAAATAATGGAACTTATCGAAAAAATTTATAAAGGTTTGAAGAAATACAAATAAAAAATTTAACTATTAACAAAAACTGAACTGTCAGAAAACTATAATAATTTACTACGCTGCCGTGTATAGCTCAAAATATACGTGAGGTTCCGTTCCATCTATTTCGAAAACTGTTGATGAAGCAAAGAATTTAAAAACATTGCCATAACCTACTGAAATATTTTTTAACCAATTGGTTTCATATGAAATTTAATCTTGAAAAGCTTCAATTATTGAAAATTTATTTTTTTTAATGACGACGAACACGGTTACTCTCTCATAACAGGGAAGAGCACTCTTCATTAAATATACATTTTTAAACAATCGCACTAAAAAAATGAAAAACACCAAAAAGTTGCATAAATCTGAAAACAAATTTATTAATTTAAACTGTAGAAATTGTTTGAACGCACAGTATTATCAAAAAATATAAATTAAAAATATAAATCGAAATGGCTTAGCTACAAGATTGGAAACAAAATTGTTAAACATTGTGACTTAAGAATTCAGAACGCAGAAGCAGAGTCTAAGATGAACCACGCCGCGATCGTTTGTTGAATTCGTCAATGAAGCAAGCCACGCATTTCATTTATTTAAATAATAACAATTTTAAAATTTATTTTCACATTTAAATATTTAGCAAAAAAACTAAATAATAATGTGTATACATAAATCATTTTAAAGAAAATATGAATTTTAAAATGACATGCTATTTATATACACTATCATCAATAACAAAAATACGAGCCAAAATAATTCCAAAAAGGAGGAAAAATTATCAAATATTATAGAGCAAAAATTATATTTAATCAGATTTTTATGATAAAGATAACGAAGAATTAATTGAATACAAATTATTTAATAATAAAAGCGGCGGAGCGTAATTTGAAAAAAGGGAAATAACTAAACACAAAAACAATATAACCTTAAATAAATATATCATAACAAGGCAAATGATCGCACATCGATCGGACGGGCCATAATCACGTACCTGTGCGTAATCCGACCCCGTGATGCTGAATACGACCTTTCCAGGGCTCTTTAAATAAATCAACACAGAATCATACAATTTACAAATAATTAAGATAAAAATTAAAGTATAACTAACCTAGGTAAAATATGTGTTTTTTGTATAGAACTTTACATAACTCTCTTTTCAATTTAATAAAATTAAATATTTTTAAATTGTTTTAATATGTTTGTTTCCTAACCATTGATCAGGTAGTACTTTAAGTTAAATGTAGAATAGTTAAATACTGTTGCTGGAAAGCGCCAATTTGCATTGTCACTGAAGAGCACCATCCCTTTCATAATACTCATACCATTATTTATTAAAAATACAATCCAAATTTATTAAAAAATATGAATATTTAACAATTTAATTTGACTAATTATTGATTTTAAATAAAAAATACAAGTCTCGGCATCCCCGATTATATTATTAAATTAGCTAGTTTAAGCAAACACATAAGGGTTAAAATGTATAAACAGCATAGTGATCGCATGCTAGAATGTTACGGAGATGGGACGTTTTCGTTGGCCCATGTCTCTGTTTTATCAAATTTACAGCCTGAGAATTTTTGTGGGGAATATAAGCAATAATAACTTGTTCGAATAATGAAGTAATGCTTAAGAAAAACCTTTTCAAAATACTATCAAAAATACAAAAATAACATAATGTAAAATTAACACAATAACCAGCCTTTGAAATACCAATCCAATTTTTATGAAATCAAAATACTTTAAATATCATTAATATTATTTTGCTTAAGAATACCTATTAAAAAAATAAAGTTAACCAATTGTGCAGGTGAAAAATGCTTTAGGATACGGGATCGTAACTTTTCTGTGTCGTCATCGTCGTCGTCGACGTCTAAATATATACATGATATAAAATTAAATTATTAATGCAACTCGCAAAATTTTAATGTAATAAACGCTAAAAAGCTTTAATAACAAATCTGAAAAAAGAGGCCACCGCGCAACAAGATGACCATTAATTACCAGTGCTTAGAATTTTAAAACGACGGAATTAGCAATTAATTCAATTAAAATTCTAAGAATAATGGAATTTAGTATAAGAAAGCCCCTTAGGGTTAAGAAAAAATAAATATAATAAATACAATTTAAAAAATCGGACAGTGAATGTATAATGTATAATATTATTATTTTTTTAAATTTAGAATAATAGATTTTTGATATTTTTTAGCATAAATTATATTTATTCTATTAATTAATTTAAAAGATGATTAATAATTCCCAATTAATATTAATAGTTATATTCAAAAAATATGGGATATTTATTCGTCTTTTCGACTCATAATTCAATTATGTCTGCAATTCAAGTGTTTAAAAAATTGTTAAAAAAGTAAATAACCTTGTACGAATATTTTTTTAAATTGGTAATATAAGCAATATTAATTATTGGGGTTTTACAAGATTTTTTGATTACATTTGTATATTATTATTACAAGTTTTTATTATATATGAAATTTTGTAAACAATTTTAATATAGCTTTCTTTAATCAATTTACTTTATGTAAACCTATGAGTTTGACAAATATACAATCATTATTTTTCGTAATTAAATTTTAAATTAACAGACGCTTACACTAAAAGGTGTTAAAAGCAGGGATGCGATGGCCAAAACCCAAAAACGTGGAAAACGACTTCAAAAACGTGGAAAAAACGTGGAAATTTTTTTCAAAAACGTGGAAAAAACGTGGAAAATTTTTTAAGCCTTTAATTTCATATAAAATTGCTCGGAAATCATTAAATAACGTATTTATCACCACTTTTCACCATTTTGAGCAAATTTGGCTGAGATAGGAAGTAATTATGCCAGGCCCATAGCCAGGATTTTTTTTTCAGGGGTGTCAGAAAAAGCCGATTTTTAGGGGGTGTGTTTTTACCTTTTTATTGCATTTTTGTTAAGGAATTTTCAAAAACGCAAATTTTTGAAAATTGTTTCACCTTCCGGGGGCAGGGGGGTCGGCGGTGCCGAAAGGCGCCGCCGAGAAAATTTTGAATTTTTGACTCAGATTGTTAAGGGATTTGCAATCAAAATTTTTAAAAAATGTCCGTATTTTTTGAAGCTTTTTTAAGAATAGGAGAGGTCTGGCGGCGCCGAGAGGCGCCGCCGAAATTTTTTTTTGAAGATTTTACAAGATTTTGTTAAGAAAATTGATCCAAAATTGGCGAAATGTTTACTAATTTTTAAAATATATACATTAAATTGGGATTAAATGGTAAAAAATCGAATTTAAGGCTGAAACGGGGTAAAAACGTGGCATTCAACCCCAAAACGTGGAAAACGTGCCAGCTTTAGAAAACGTGGAAAAAACGTGGCAAAGAACCCCAAAACGTGGTAAATCCCACGTTTCCGGGGCAAAATCGCAACCCTGGTTAAAAGAGATATTGTTTATTTTATATAATTTAAAATTAATTATAATGATAATTATGTCGGTCCTTTTACTTAAGAGTGCATTCTTTTATTATAAAAATGTTTTGAATTCTAAGATTTTATTGATAAGTCAAATAACTAGTAAGTAGTTATTCCCTTTTCTTTGGTGGGGTTTCTCGGTTTAATGTTGCCAGTGTCATGCTACACTTTTCTTCAAAAAAAAATTTCAAAAAAGTAAACTAAAACAATTTTCATATGGGGTGAGTTGATGCCATTACTCTCGTCGTCTGACTCTCTCTTTTAGCACATTAAATTTTATCATTTTTCTTATTCCTAAAATTCTCCAGATTAGCATTGCGACGTATTGTATAATATTTAGCATGCGTCTGGGACACTTTAATAAATCATCCCAAATGCGGGAGATTTCCATTTTTTCAGCCCATCTTCCAAATAATGTTAGTTTGGGTACACATTCACAGGTTTATTATTATGGTTATTTAGAGTTTATGCAATTTGATTGTTTTATTTTATTTAAATTTTGTCCAAGTCAAATAAAATTTTTATCTATTTTGTTCCTTATTCAAACAAAACACTTTTAAAAATGTGCGTATCGCGTTTAAGCGCTAATATGGTGAGTCATGATATCTATGTTTTTTATAAAACCTAAATCTGTAAACTATTGTTTTTATATAAATTAATTTTATAATTGCGAGTATCATAGTTTTTTTTGTTGCTTTTATTTGGTTTTGGTTTTATTTTTTTGCCAGCTGAATTCAATATTAATAACACTATTATTTAAATCAATTTCCAATTATTTACAGATTCAGGCATAATTCAGTGTCGTAAAATCTCTGTCTGACCTTTAGGAAGTCGATGAGAAAACAAAACGCGTATACAGGCCTGACGCATCCTTTTTTTGTGGTCAAAAATGTTTGATCGACCTTAAACGAGTGTTGTTTGTCAATTTTTTGTTAATTATAAATATTTTATTACGTTGATATTTTTCGCATTTATAAATTTCATTTGATTAATTATAAAATAATTTTTAAAAGAAATTGTTCTTTATTGTTTTAGAGATAATAAACGTTTTAATTAATTGAAGGTTTCACTAACTTTAAGTTATTTATATTTATCTCCCGGGAGAACCTAATTTTGTATTTCTTCTAACATTGTAATGCTTTTTTGGATTAACATACAATATTGGTGTAAATTTTTTTATTTTTTTACTTTTAATTAAAGTCATTATTTATTTCATTTATTATTATTATTAAAAATAACTTTAAAATTTACTTGTATTGTTTAAATATTTTGTTCTAAAGATGTTGTAAGATTATTTAGGAAATCGTTGTTAAATTGTCCAAATCATGGGAAATTCTTGATCCAATTTCAACGGGGAATAATATTTAATTGCAACGGCATTTTTTAATTTTTCATTAAAGATTAAACTTGTTCGCATTCACTTTTTAAATCGATTAATAAATGCGAGATTGTGTACTTTCAGTTTTGGTTTATTATTTTAGGATTAGTAATATGTTTATATTCTTGTTTTATGACATTATAATATGTTGGTAGGATTTTTACTTTCATACTTTATCTTTACTTTTATGCCTCACTCGATAGCTCATTCGTCAATGGTGATGTCTGCGTGTGTGCTAGGCACGGTACGGTATTACCGCGGTAATTTTCGGTATTACCGCGGTAATTTTTTCGGTATTACCGATTCGGTATACCGACCGAGAAAAATGTTGAGATTTCGGTATTTTTCGGTAACGGTAATTTACCGAATTACCGTTACCGATTACCGACCGAGCCTTTTCTGTTTACCGCGGTAATTTTCGGTAATCGGTAATTTTTTTAAATGCTAATTTTTTGGCGAATAATGTCTTGAATTGGATGAATTCCCCCTAATTTATTGACTAAATTGCTATCCGACGATTCTCCCTCTGTGTTTTTAGATTGAATATGAGTTTAATTTGGAATATTGGTATTTATACAAAATGTAATAAAGACGAATCAGAATGTAATGAATGCAAAAAGAGAATTAAGACGTCTGCAGCAAGTACTTCGGGATTACACGCTCATGTCAAACAGCATCCAGAATTCGCTGAAAAATTGAAAAAGCTCCAAGAAAATGAATTGAAAACGCGCCCCGGAACAATGGAAAAATTTGTCAATGTGAATAGTGCAGGTTAATTAAACATTTCAATTTGTGTTGTAAATAATAAATTAAGGAGAGCTCAGCTCACTGGACAGAAAAATTGTCCATTTCATTGCGTGCACAAACAATTCCTTCCACCAAATAAATCACACGACATTCCACTCCCTATTTTCCGTCAATCATCCGCTACAAACAATTAAGGATCAAAAGCACTACAGAGAATGGGCGTTGCCGCGCATTTATGGACTGGTTCAAAAAAAAGTTCAAGAGGAACTAAACAAATGTTCGCATCTCTCATTTACCACTGACATTTGGAGCGGACCAAGCGACTCTTACATTTCGTGCTTCAAGCATGGGATTCAATCCCGAAAAAGTGCATGTTTTCCTCAGGGATGGGGCGGCTGCAATGAAAATTCATTCAGCTTTTCATATAATTTTTTAACCGAAAATTTCAGGCATTCGAGGGAAATTTTGAACATGCGGATTGCGGTGCCCATCAACTAAACCTTTGCGTTGACAAAACACTGAAATTGCCACGGATGAAATCAATTTTGGAAAAATGTCGAAGAACGATTTCGCATTTTAACCATTCTAATTTGGCAAAGGAGCGGTTGGAGGATGCGCAAACACATGAAGATATTCCAAAGCACGCACTTAATCAGGTTTAAAAAATTCTCGTTTTAAAAGTTCAGTAATTTTCAAAGATTTTTTATTTCTGTTACTGCAGGATGTTCCAACCCGTTGGAACTCAAGCTTTCTTATGGGTGAACGGCTCATTGAGCAACGGAGAGCTTTGGAGTTGTATGTGTTCAAGTATTAAGCCAAGTTTTTGCATGTTGGATGATGACGAGTGGGCGATTTTAGCGGAGCTGTGCTCTCTTTTACGTCCAGTTGAAGAGGCTTCTCGAAAAGTTCATATTTCATTTAAAATCATTAATTATAGGATTTTACAGCTTTGTGAGCGCGATTCGTCAATTGCCGTTCAAATCGCAATTGCTAACATTTTGCTTGGTGAATTAACCGAAAAGAATTATCCGATCATTGAGGAAGAGCAAAGAAAACTAATCAGCGAAATCCGTGAACGATTTTCGAACTTGGAAAGCAAAAGGTCAGCCAAAAAAAACTCGAAATTTAATTCATTTTTAATAGGATTTATGCCGTCGCCCACTATCTTGACCCTAGATTCAAGGACCAATTTGTGCCAAACCGTTTGGAATTTGTCTCTAAAATTCATTCATGGATCAAATCGGACATTCTGCAAACCAATAGCGGAGAAATTCTAATTGATGTAGCTAATATTGACGAGGGTACTTACTATCTTAAATTAAAAAATGCTTTTTCTCATTTGTTCGACTTTTTCTATTAAATTATTTCTTAGAAAGGCCTCCATCTCCAAAAAAGAAGTGCGGTGATTTCTTTGCGTCCCGCGCGAATAAATTTGTTGCTCGAAAAACGCCAACAAAGGGCTCAAGTCAACCGGCTGAGGACATTGAATTTGAATTGAATTTGTACAGGAAAGCTGATTTGGAGCCGTTGGACAGTGATCCTTTTAATTATTGGAAAGAGAATGAAAAAATGTTCCCTATTTTGTCCCCCATTGTTCGCCGCTACCTTTCGGCGCAAGCGACATCTGTTGAAAGTGAAAGGATTTTCTCTGTAGCAAGAGATGTTTTTAATTACCGCCGCAATTTATTAAACCCAGCAACAGCTGAGATGCTTATTTTTCTAAACAAAACATTGCCCATTATCAATTATAAGTATTGAATAAATTGTTTTGTTCATTTTAAATTAGAATTTAAAAATTCCAAAAATTACCGATTACCGGTCGGTATCACCGGTAATTTTTTCGGTCCGGTTAATTTTCGGTATTTTTTCGGTAATTTACCGATTTACCGTTACCGATTACCGACCGAGAAAAATGTTGAGATTTCGGTATTTTTCGGTAACGGTAATTTACCGATTTACCGTTACCGATTACCGACCGAGAAAAATGTTGAGATTTCGGTATTTTTCGGTAACGGTAATTTACCGATTTACCGTTACCGATTACCGACCGAGAAAAATGTTGAGATTTCGGTATTTTTCGGTAACGGTAATTTACCGATTTACCGTTACCGATTACCGAAAAACCCCTTTTGCCTAACACTACTTAATAGTATTCTATATCTCACTTTTATAAAAAATACCATAAATTTTGGACACGGATAGTGATACCTTGGACGTGCGACTTGAAATTAAAATGAAATAAATGGAAAATAATTAACTGACATTCCAAAAGCCAGCAAAGCCGATGCGGATTGGAAACAGTGAGTGGTATCTGTTAATATTCCCAGCAGTGAATGGCAACCGTTACTTCGGCTGTCGAAGAGCAAAGAAGACATGCTGATTGATCCCGGGTTGCGTACAACGACTATCTTTAAAAATCAAAATCTGATAGAAACGTCGATAATACGACGTAATAAATATTATAAATACTGAAACAAAGTACCAAAAACTTATTAATAAAAATATTTTTGAAATTAATGAAAAACAGTTAAGTTTAAATAATAAAAAAGATTGATAAAAAATGAACTAAAGATAAAATATTTTAAAAAAATATTTGGCATCTTTTACCATAAAGGAATATATTTAATGCTATTTAAAATAAATACCCAAAACACTGATGGGTAAAATTTTTTTACAATTTGTTATTATTGGTTTTCTTTGAGTCCATGCTCTTGAATTACCCCACAAAACTATTGAAACAATAATTAACTTAAACATACGCCCCCACTGTGGCCTGCGCCCGTTGAGGCAGCTGGTTCCGCCACAACAGCGAGCGCGATGCGCGAGAATACACCAAATATTTGATAAACCAAAATATATAAATAAAAACAAGATTTTAACGAAACAAAATGAATAAAAATTAAATTTGTTTATTCACATACTTTATATGAATTAATAATAAAAACCGAAATTAGCATACATACAAATAAAATTAGAATCAATATCGGGATAATTGATTTTGTCAATGATTTATACAATATCTCAACATTCTTATTTTTAAGTTTTAGGTACAATGMGCAGATRAAGAGGACGTGTTCATGCCAAGTTTTAAAAGAAAGCAGAATAAAATTTAAAAATAAATCCATCTTTTTCATCAATATTGAATTAGAATAAATTAGATGAAAGTCCATCTTGTATTATTATTACATAAAACAGATTTTAAAAATCAAACATCCAGCCAATATAAAATCGCCAAAACAAAAAGATCAACAACTGCAAATTTCAAAAAACATTTAAATTTACCAAAAAAAATCGTTTTTTGGTAGTTTATTTGGAAAATAGTTTTTAAATGATAATGTCAATAATAATAAAAATTGGTACGCTGTCTTCGCCTCAAAACTCGCAATTTTGCATATAGACCGAAAAAATATTCTATTAATAAAATAAAATAAAATAAAATTTTTTTTGTAAAGCCGTCATTAAAACCTAATAACGCAATGACATGTATTGTTTTTGAATTTTTTTTTAATAAACGCGGAACCAAAAAAAAAGAAGAGAGCCAATATTGTTTAATAAAAATATGAATGGTAGAAATGAAAAATTACGGGAAAAATAGCTTTAAACTTTAAATTTCCATCTGTGACAAATATGAAAGTGAAGTTTGCTGGACAAAGCCACACTTATATACTGCAAGGTCAACCACAAAGCTGGCACATATACGCCTTTTTCGTGGGTTGGTCATTAAATTTGAGAAACAATTTTAACTTTATAATATATGAATCAAGTAAATATTTAATATGAACCACAATCTTTATGCTCAACCTAATTATATTAACGACTTCGTCGAGGGCCTACACGAGGCTATAATTAGGCTCGCATTTAAACGAAGAACCTCGTCGTGATCGGAAAGACAGGTTGCGAAAAAACGACCCAGGTATCTTGGTGCCTGGAGTACGTGCTTTTTCCAAAACCGAAGGCCAAGTAAAAATAATTTATTTTAAAACGCCAAAACAAAAAATAACCAAATGCTAAAATTAAAGGTTTATTATTTTGTCATGTCTCTTGTTTTATGCGGTTGCTTATTATTGCAAGTTTATAAAGCAATGCATAGGTAAGTTACAACATCTTCTAGATACGATTTAAATCATAAATAATGTATGCACGAATATAAAATTATATTAATTAAAAATTAGTTTCAAACCGTCGAATACGTCCAAGTTAATTATAATAGGCTATACATTTATGAATAATCAAATCATATTGCTGCGTCAAAAATCGATAGTACTGGCCGGCACAGCGCCACAGTAGTAGCAGCAAAATCCGGCATCAAATCCCGCGCAGCAAAATATTTATATTATTTAAGTGAATCAATGATTTAGTATAGTTTTAATTAGTCGTGATTTTTTAACAAATTGTGAAGATCACCCAATGTTGTCACTTTACATTTATCACCAGGGATGCTATTTTTAGGCACGAAAAATTGCAAAATAGTCGCCTAATTTAGGCACAAAAAAGTTCTAAAATAGGCATGAAATAGGCACAAAAATAGGCAAATAAAATTTTTTACCGAAGGTTTTAACGAACAAAAAATGCAATCATTTCTGCTTATTGTAGTTACAAATCAAAAATTTTTCGATATGTGATTTTTCACAAAATTAGGCACAAAAACCTAAAATAGGCATTATAAAGTCCACTCTGAAAAAGCTAAAAAGCATCTCTTGATAAATATTAAATATTATTATTACAGAAAACAATATTCTTTTGCCTTTATGATTTATAAGTTATTCATATATTTTTATATGTAGTATATTCACAAATTTTAGATGTAAATTATTATTAAACGTATTTTCCAACATATGAATTTTTTTGAAAGTTTATATTTTTAAAAATTAATTCATTCCTAAAAGCATTTTTTCAAGGTTTTTGTTTTACTAAAAAATTCCATTTTTAAAAAAAACCAATGTACGGGTACTGTAAAAATAACATTTAAACATTAACATAATTTTAATTTATTTGGCTTATGATAAGAATTCAAATTTGATTTTTAAAGTATTTATTTTTTATTATGTTTAAATTTGTTTCTCCAATTTGATGCAAGTTGCAGGAAGTCGTTGTTAGGAGCATAGCGATATAATTAATTTTAAAAAATTATAATAAAAATATTCAAAAAGTAAATAAAAATGCTCAAATATAAATATTCAATATGACACCAAATCTTTGACTTATGCGGTTTTAACAAATCAACGCAATATTATAAAATTGATGAAAGCGTTTGCAGGAAGTCGTTGTTAGGAGCATAGCGATATAATTAAATATTTAATTGAATAAGATATAAAACTATGATTAAATAAATGGAAATAAAGCTTCCCACAATCGCCGCCTTTAATATAAATATATGTAAACATAATTTGTTTTTCGAAACTAACAAAAATAATGATCCGGCACAAAAGAGGCGTGTGGACGTATTATTTTATAAAATGGTTTGAAGTTTACTTACAAAGAATAAAAACTCCAGCTGATTGCGCTAACAACTAAACGCCATTGAAAAATTTTTAATAAAGATAGTTGGAAATATACAGTAATGTCAAACGAAAGTTTAATTTATTTAAAATTCGAATAGTAAAACAATAAGTTGGTAAAGACTAAAAGGTAACAAAAATAAAATTGTTATTAAATTATAATTAAATAAAACAAATAGGTAATGAATTATGATTGGAATAACACCTGCCCAGTTGTGATCTCATAATCGTAGCATTATAAAAAATGCTAAATATAAAAAGAAAAAATTAAATGGCAAACGTAGTATATAAAGCTTATTTAAAAACTTATGAATTTATTTAAACGAATCCGATTAAAAAAAGTATGTTTTTCTAAAATTCAAATATGGGTTGCCAAAAGGTTAATTAAGAATTTATTTCGGTATCACTATTAAAACGCGTTTAATAAAAACGAACTTCTAAATTAATTTAATTTAATAAATAACACAAATATATGAACTATGTTAAAATAAGTTCTGCAAGAAAGGATCAACAAAATAAAATG
Source organism: Globodera ellingtonae (assembly GCA_001723225.1). Taxonomy (NCBI): domain Eukaryota; kingdom Metazoa; phylum Nematoda; class Chromadorea; order Rhabditida; family Heteroderidae; genus Globodera; species Globodera ellingtonae. Next base: position 369,169 of record MEIZ01000071.1, read on the forward strand.
TGGTTTCTTGTTATTATTTTTTAGGTTTTGTGACCCTTGATTCGAAGGGTTATGTAGAGAAGATGACACGAGATAATGGAATTAAAGCGCACGCAACTTGGTTCTGTAATGTTGTAAAACTTTTTTATTATTAAATCTTATAAGAGCTGTAATATAAATAACGATAAAAAATAAAAAACATTTGTCTAGATCGAACTGCAAGTATTTATAGGCTTAGAATCTTTAAAAATTAAAGCAATTATTTTAAAAAATTATGTTTTAAAATGTATGAAACTACTCTCCATCCAACTTCAACGCCTTAATTCAATTAGGTGTTTATGTTGTGACCAAAATAACCAAAACTCAAATACTAAAAACTATTTAAATTATCTAATAAATACAATAATAATAATTACTATCCATCAATTCATTGTTTTAAGTCCAAGTATTTTTAAGTAAAATTATTTATTTCTCAACAATTTTTTTAAAATTTACCAATTTCATGGTGAATTGCCCATTTAAAATGAAATATGAATTAAAACTTAAAATTAGAAACAATCTAATGTTTTTAAGAAAATTTGTGCAAATAATTTGATGACTATTACACTAAAATTTTTTTCAAAATTTAAAAAATTAAGATTCAATATAAATATTAAAACCTATTGACAGATCGCAAGATTGATAATCAATTCCCGAAAGGACTAACATCGTGAACGCTCCATTGAGTTGCGACTTATTAATGTTTGTCAAAAAGCAAAAAAAAAAGTTCTCTAGTATTGAATCTTTTAAAACTTTTTATTAATTAAAAAGATAAATTTTTATTTAAATATAGTTATTATTATCTGTAATTAAATGTTTAATTCGTTTCCTTTTATTTGACTTGTTTAAATCTGGTAATTTTAATTAATTTTATATTTTCGTGAATGTCTTTTTTATTGCCTATAATTATTAATTACATTTAAATGTTTTTAAAAAAATAAATTAAAATTTTTCATAATTAAAAATTATATTTTTTATAATTTCGTGAGTGTCTTGTTTATTGTCTAATAATTATTAATTACATAGTCTACCGCTTTAAACTGTTTAGGTTTAAATTTTTTATTTTTTAGTATTTGGCAACTTTTATTATCAATATTTGTTGAGTATTTTTTTGATTGGTTTTATTAATAGGTTGGACCAGGCTCGCTCTAAGGTAGTTTCCTTTTGATTAAATCCAAACATTAAATTGTAGAATTATATTTTAATAAAAAACAATTCATAACCTATATTTTTTTTATACAAAATGAGAATTATAAATAAAGAATTAAAATTGTTCTAGATTATTTTGTTTAATGTAGCAGATTAGCTTCTTTACCTTCAGCAGTATTAAATATAAATTAAAATTCGACCGCCATTCTTAATTTTTGCATTCTACGCAGCCCGGTGCGCTGCCCGTAAATAGCCGTGCGGCTACGCCACCAGCTGTAATTTTTTTTTTGTCTTTTGGGTTGTCTCAATCGTTAATATTCGACTTTATGGGTCTTATCAACTTTTGCATTAAAACAATTATTGAATTTTCCATATTGTTTAAGCAGTGTAGGTAGTTTTTTTAAATGTTAACTAGTATCTTATTATTACTGCTAAAATACAAAACAAGTCGCTAGTCACTTCCGATAATTAACCTTTAATTTTTTAATCATTTTTTTGTGTTGTATAACTAGACGCCTGCGGGGGGCTAAAGCATGGAGATATAGGGGGGCTTTGCCTGTGGCTACTGTTCCTAGGGTTTTAGTTTTTACTTTTTATTTGGTTTATTTTTTTTATTTGTTTAAATTATGAACCCGTTTCTGGGCGGGCAAGCCCTCTCTGAGGTTGGGCAAGCCTTTGTGAGGCCGATTAAGCCTTTTTTGATGCGTACCAATGTTTTTCACAAGGACGGGCAAGCCCTTGTGTTGAAATTTTTTAAAATTAAAATTACAATTTTTTTTATTTCTTCTCTTTCAAATTATTTTATTTTTATTTAAATCAAGTTACTTTCCACTCCACTTAACTCTTCACTACTACAAATGTTCTATGGGGTGCACTACTGGGGGGTTACACCAGCAGTAACGTTCTCTCTCTCTCCTTACGCTCTTATCTCTTTTTCTCTCACTTTTCCACACTATTTCTCTTCCTCCTTGATCTGCCTATATCTCGATCAGTTTTGATCAGAAATGGTCAAACTTTTTTTTGTTTAGCTCAGCTTTTTAAGCTGAATTTTATTATATATAAATTATTTCAAAAAATTTAAAATTTCAAAATTTAATTTTTTTAATTTTTGCTCAAAATTGAAAATACCGTAACTTGATCAATTTTGGTCAGAACTTGTTAAACTTTTTGTTGCTAGTAACTTTTAATTTTCTTTTAAGCTTAGCAGACAATTTTTGTTGACTTCAGTTTTTAAAGAATGAATTTAATTATATATAATTTATTTTAAAAAATTTAAAATTTCAAAATTTAATTTTTTGAATTTTCCCTCAAAATTGATCATTCCATAACTTGATCAGTTTTGATCAGAACTGGTCAAACTTTTTTTTGTTCGACTCAGCTCATCGAGCTGAATCTAAATATCCTCTCAATTAACCCTTAAGGTAAAATTCGAACTTTTCATTTTTTGACCCCAGCCAAATATATGCATAAATTGGTTAGACTCCCATATCGACCCCTAACCCGAACCAAAACGGGCAAGTGATATACCATTTTGAAGATCAGACATTGGGGCATGCCCTACCACAAAATCAGCCCTTTCTTCAACCCAAAAATTTTCACCAGAAAAGTTGGCGCAAAAAAAAATAATTTTTTCCAACTTTGACGACCCAGTTCGACCCCATGTCGAACTCTTACAGACCTGACCAAAAAGCTTTTTTTGTAGCTTATTATGTCCCCAACTTACACTTAACCAACCCCAACACGATCCGAGCAAACCCCATCGTTTTTGAGAATTTCTCCCAAAAGTCACAAAAAAAAGTACGATTTTTCGACCTTTTGTCCGCAGCATAAGTCTATCACAAGTTCGACTTACCCACACATATTATATACCATTCGAACGCAAATTTTGTCTAGTTGTGCTCTTTCTCCAAACCCAACCCTCCCAGACCCTGCTTTAAACCACTTTTGCCCCTCCAACTGCAACATGGTAGGCAAAAAAGGGCTGCGATTTGAGGGGCGTTAGACTTTTCGACCCTTGCTAGGTCGAAATTGAAAATTCTTTCAACATTGGTTTGTGCTACCCCTGGAACTTTATCGCTGTGCAAATTTTCAGACAAATCGAACCACACAGCTCCGATATCAATGATTTCCCCCCGGCACCTAAAAGAGAATTTCCCTTTCGTAAGAACTAGACCCCGCCGTGGACGGCTTTGCTTTTTTGTGTGTGGGAAGGCTGTTCCTAGGTGATTAGGGTGTTCGGGTTACAAAAAAATGTTTTTCAAAAATTTTTTTTTTTAATTTTTAAAATTTTTGGTGAGAGAGACTGTTGGCTTCCCTATTCAGCGTCGCAACTGAATATGGTACTAACGCCTCGCACCGCGTGAAGGTCGTCTCTCTTTTGCGAGGCAACCCTCCCCTGTGCTTTGGGGCAAAAACACAGGATCATTGGGCAAAATATTGAGAATGAGCAACATGTTCAAAAATCAAATTCGAATGCATAAATTTTTATACAATAAGAGTAAATATAAAGTTGGAAATGTGTACAGAATAAATAGGAATGGCAAAAAGGTAGTAAAACAACAAAAATGAAAAAAGGTATATGCGAAAAAATTGCCTGGAAGCAAATTACTGAGAAAGATAAACAATGTTTAAAAACAAACGTTATATGTGAATAAATTTTAAACAATACGAGTTAACATAAATGTACAGGGAAATGTGTAGAAGAATAAGTAGAAATGAAAAAATATAGTAATAAAAGAACAAAAATGGTTAGAGTGATGAAAAGTCAAATAACAATGAAATGGTAGAGAATGGGAACACGAGCAAACAAATGGGGTGGGAACAAACATAATCGAACAACAAATACAAATATACGCATTATTTCCAAACAGCATTTGTTTCTCCTAACATTTATTTCCTAAATCTGGACTTCAGCTCGGCAGTTAGGACAAGTTGCGCTCGTCTTCAACCACTTCTTCA
>MEIZ01000072.1:0-13565 GCA_001723225.1 Globodera ellingtonae
ATCCTTTTCATTTTTGGTTAATGAGCTTTTTTGGTTGATTTTAATAGTGGTGGGTTTCTGAACTTAATTAGCTTTTTAAAAAAATTTGGGGGATTCGAGACAATTTTTGCTGTGGGGGGATTCGAACCGGTGGGATTCGGACCAGGGCTGCAGCGGATTGGGAAAAAAGTCGGATACGGATTTCGGATCGGATTGCCCAAAATTTCTCGGATCGGATTTCGGATTGGGAAAAACACTGGATTTCGGATAACGGATTTCGGATGATCCGCTGCAACCCTGATTCGGACGGGGGGGATTCGGGCAGGGGGGGGATTCAGACCGGAAGCGCTCTCACGCTTGGTCAGACAACAGAAATAGGAAAAATGTGGGACAGTTTCCACCGGCGACATTATTTTCAACCTCTTTGGGCTTTTTGAATAAATCGATAAATGAAGAATGTAATCTTTGTAACAGCCAACCAAATTTTCCATTTTGAAATGTCCTATGGCGAAATGTCCGATGGGCGAAATGTCCGCGGGCGAAATCAATGGGCGAAATGTCCGATAGCCTGGAAAGAATGAATGAATATCGATTGCATTATGTCGATGTCCATCGCGCAAGTCATAACACCAAAATCATTTAAACAAGAACAGACAAACTCTAATGACGCGGCATGTCCAAAAATTACAAGATCGGTTCATCCAATGTGTCATCATGATCAACATGTTCACGGCCGAGACTGGTCAAGATCCGGACTGTTCCAAGGGTTCAGCCCCCTCCCTCCCCTTCCCCATCAGCTACTTTATAACTTTTATTTCAGGTGACTTTCTGCGACTTGAAATCCGTCAAGTTGCCCAACATCTTTCGCATCAACGGTTCACTCTCCAATGTGTCATCATGATCAGCATGTTCACGGCCGAGACTGGTCAAGATCCGGACTGTTCCAAGGGCCTCAGACCTAACCTTGGGTGGGGTTTTCTCCAATTATGCTTTTGGGCGTTCCCCTCGGGGGATTGGTTTTCTCCAAAATTTCTTTTAGGTGTTCATTTTCTTTGGTCTTGGTTGCTCGGCATTGTTCTGCTCACTGCGTTTAATTTGCTGTTGTGGCTCTACCGTATATTCAGCAACAAATCCGCCAAAACATTCATCGTAAAGCATCCGGTCCGTTTTATAATAATTTCTGTGCCAAAACCTGATTGTTTTCGCCTCGATCAGCGTGTCTATTTTGTCTTAGGCCGCAAGTGTCTGGGCACATTTTTCCGATTTCTGTTGTCTGACCAAGCGTGAGAGCGCTTCCGGTCTGAATCCCCCCCCTGCCCGAATCCCCCCGTCCAAATCAGGGTTGCAGCGGATCATCCGAAATCCGTTATCCGAAATCCGGTGTTTTTCCCAATCCGAAATCCGATCCGAGAAATTTTGGGCAATCCGATCCGAAATCCGTATCCGACTTTTTTCCCAATCCGCTGCAGCCCTGGTCCTGTCTCTTATACACATCTAGATGTGTATAAGAGACAGCCCGGATACCGGTCCCGGATCCAGCATAATTTAGCTGTCATCGTTCAAGACCGGATAATTTTTATTCAAAATTGTCCCATACCGGTTCCAGATTATCCGGTTTTGTCCAACCCTAATTAAAATCAACCAAAAAGCTCATTAACCCAAAAATGAAAACGATGCGGTGAATTTTTCTGGAGGTTTTTTCATCGATCAAGATTATTTGGCCACCCTTCCGCAAGATCAAAACATTAAGTTTGTTAAAATTATTGATTTCTCGAACTTTTTTCCTACATTATTTTCTCAAAGCCAAACTTTCAAATATTTTTGATACGATTCAAAAGCTTGGGTAGAAGTTATCTTCAAGCAAAAGGCTAAACGCTTTGGCAACTTACAAAAAAGTTGTGGCCCAAAAAGCTTTAAATTTAGAAATTTTTTTTTTATTCTTCYCGCCATAACTTCTTTGGGTGGTTTTCAATCGCTTAGCCTTTGCTTGTTGATAGCTTCTCCTCATATAAGCTTTCGAATGGAATCAAATGTTTGATTTTGGTTGGCTTTGAAAAAAAAAAGCTTTTTAAAAAAATTTAGGGTTCGAGACACTTTTGGCTTGGGGGGATTCGAATCGGGGGATTCGGACCGGTAGCCCGTGAGAGAGATGAAAACATGATTTTTTTCTTTCCCTACAACACTCCCCCTTTTCTCTTTCTCCTCCTCTGCGTCTCAAATGCGTATGCATTGGATGGACATTGACATAATTGCAGCGATATTCATGCATTCGTCCATTCTTCATCCACCCCATTCATTAATTTACATATTCGTTCATTCTTTCCGCGGTTGCACGCCCATACATTTTTGAAATATTCTCTTTTCCTTTACCAAAACTTTTTTTTGTCTTTGATGCTTTTCCATGTTTTTGTTTTTGGCTTTGGAAATTGATGAGGATTTTTGTGGGTTTCAGAATTGATGARAATTTTTGTGGCTTTTTGATTGATGAAATTTTTGAGGGAAAGAATTTGGGTGGAACGATCGGCGGGAACGAACTTCCTCCGTTTCTCAGAAGCATTAGGATTTTTTGTTTGAAGGCCAATTTACAAAATCGGTATGATCAACCGGAGGGCTGACCATGTCAGACAGGATCAAAATCTCCTCGCATTATTAAATCAGCGTTTAACACATGAGGAACTCAATTATTTGCGTGCGATTAGCTATCATTTGCCGGAGTAATATGTTGCAATGTTTTTTTTAAATCCGGAATCGGTGCCCAAATGACTCGGTGCCCTAAAGACTCGGTGCCCAAATGACTCGTGCCCAAATGATATGGCGCCATGATCAACAGCCCTCGACGAGACAACCCGATTTAAGGTAAGGCGAGCAGACGCCATTTGGATACCAACCGACTGAGTCCCATTGAAAAGAGACACTACATAACCCGGGGGAAAAAATTATGCCTTCTGGTTAAATTGCAGGGTCCATATACCGGCTAAAACGTTTTTTGCCCCTCTCTCCGCACATTTATTGACGTAATAACCGTTCTGACTAGAGGATTGGATGATCCGTCTTTTGTATTTCCGTCAATTGTCTGCCCCAAAGAAACTTTCAGACAAAACTTTATAACGTAAACAAAAAAAAGGCGGGAACTAATTCCTTTGGCTTTGAACATATTTTTAGAATTAACATGCCAAGAAAAAAAGCCGGCTACACTCTAGGGGATGCGAACACCTTCCTAGAGTGTAGCCAGAAATAGTAACCTGCCTTTACAATAGAAAAAAACATAAAATTTTCAATAATTCCCTTGATGTGATGATAATAAATAAAAGAAATGACAAAAAAAAGACAGATTACTATTCCTTTGGCTTTGAACATATTTTAGAATTAACATGCCAAGAAAAAAAGCCGGCTACACTCTAGAGGATGCGAACACCTCCCTAGAGTGTAGCCAGGAATTGAGTAACCCGCCTTTACAATGGAAAAGGATAAAATTTCAATAATTCCCTTGATGTGATGATAATAAATAAAAGAAATGACAAAAAAAAGACAGATTATTATTCCTTTGGCTTTGAACATATTTTTAGAATTAACATGTCAAGAAAAAAAAGCCGGCTACACTCTAGGGGATGCGAACATCACCCTAGAGTGTAGCCAGGAATAGTAACCTGTCTTTACAATGGGGAAAAAATCTGCATCATTCTCAGTCATATTCCCATTCTCTCAATTCCCCTCCGTTAGAAATTCCTGCTCCTTAAAAAATGATGGCGCCATTTGGGACAACCTAAAATAAAGTTTTATTATTTTCCACTTATATTCAGCGTCAATATTCAATCCCGTACTAAATTTTTTGAGAGCTTACCCCCCCCCCCTACACAAACGAAAAACCTTTTTCCGCTCTCCACCCGTACCCACCGACCCACTCCACTCGCGGAATATCCCTTACCATTCTGGTCAAACTTCCGAAACAATTCGGAGATAGTTGTTTTTTGTCAACACCAAGTCGTGGTATAAAACCCATTGACTCGCCGACTGTACCAATGCGGACATTTTGTCAATGTTAGCCGTCGCTTTGGTTTTGGTTGTAACGTATTGTCCGCTGATTTTCCGATGTGCTATCTGTAAATAATATTTTGATGCGGCTGGTCTGAAAAATAGCAAATGCAAAGAACCTGCATAAATAATCCAGCCACCAATGCCTTTATTGGATTCTCATAAAATCTGGTGGAATCATAAGCACATGTTTCGATCTTAAGGGTTGGGAAAAGGGAACAAATTAATTTGTTTTTTATAAATCATAATGGTAGCCACAGCGGCTCATAAAACAAGATGTGTGCCAATAAATAGGCAAATTTAAATCTTTCCAAACTGGAGCCCCAAAAATGAGCCACTTTGTAGCCTTATTATTTATTTATGCATAAAGAAAAAAATTTAGGTGACATTTTTTTCACGATAATAAACCCAAAAATTACCGGAATCTTGCAAGAGTCCATTATGTCTACCAATTGCATCCGTACTTGATTTGCTGCTTTTAAAACGTAGTCCTTTAAAAAATTGGCATGACACCAGTTTGAACAATCGTTATCTGAAATAGTTTTTTCATGTAGCTAAATATATAGGCTGGGTAAATACTTTGCTTAAATGCGTTGTAAATGTTTAGCAGAGTTAAGTGGTCTCCAGACTTATGCCGAAACTTCAGCCAACGTTTCTCAGCATTTGCAAGCACATGCTTTTCATCCGGGACCGCAAAGCAATTCGTCACGCTTAGCATTGAAATGATGGAAAGCACCTCGTTTGAACATTTGAGATCGACAGAAGCGCACAATGCTTTTGCCTAAATTGGATCCAATGGGAATTTCGCCAGCAAAGATCCATGTCTCGTTATCTTCCCAGATGCTAAAATTATCGGTCTGGTATTCACATCATTATTTTTTAGTATAAAAAAACTGAGTTTTACAAAATATCAAAAAAAAGGCATAGAAATTAAAATGCCTAAAATAGGTTTAAGCCTATTTGCAGAAAAAGTTGATAAAAACATTACAGCTCTACATATTGATGAACTCATCCCGTCTACTCAAATATTATGTTTTTCTGATTAGTTTACCCTTTCCCAAAATAATTTATTGTTTAATCCCAAAAATTTACCATCAATTGCGCCCAAATAAATAAGCATTTCAAATGCTTTTCTCATCGTTTCTGCGTCGGGCGAGTCCATGTAGTCAAAGTTGAATACGTCATCGATTCCAAGAGCCAATAGGCTCAACACAAGCGGACGCAGATTTGTTCGCAAAATCTGTTAATGCATAGTAAAGAATAGGCAAAATGGTAACCCCGTGTGGGACTCGAACCCACGACTTCCACCCAATCCGTGGGCAGCTTTTGCAACTGAGCTGTCGGGGAATCCCATTTGCCTCCTTCTTTATTGGTGATCTTTTTCTCCCGCCATAGGCGTTTTAACCGTCTACGTCCAACCAGCAGAATTCTCTCTCATCCTTACAGTATTTTTTTAAATTTTTGTTTTTTCTTTTACCTCGGGGGTACTGTGCGCAGCGAGTTTATTTTTGAACGCGTCTTGCGTGAAAAGTCGATAACATTTTCCTGGCGCAGTTCGGCCGGCTCTCACGCGAGATTGGTTGCACCAATAAAGTCTGTAATTTATGGGACAAATTTAATTTAATTTAAATTTTTCTACATCTAATTCGGTCTTTGTGTTGTAAATCTTTTGTCTCGAAAGCCCCGAATCAATGACATAGACAATGCCCTCGATCGTCAACGATGTCTCTGCAATGTTTGTAGCGACAACACATTTCCTGACTAAAAAGTTTTTATGTTTTTTGCCCATGAGTTTGGCCAATTTTACTGATTGGCTCATTCGGATCGTCCTGAGGCTCATGGGTGATAGCCTTTTCCTGCTCCTTGAGAGGAAGAGCTGAATACAGCGGGGCGCAAATCTATTAAAAAGAATAGATTTTTTTTAATTTTCATGTTTTTCACTTACCAAAGAGCTATATCCAGGGGGAAGTAGTTCGGCCCTTTTGCGAATCAATGCGCAAACTTTTTCAATTTCCTTAATAAAAATAACTTAATTATAACAACAGAAAACCTTCACATCAAAGAACTTTTTTTGATAATTTAAAGAATTAGCAATAGTCAATTTAAAGGCTATTTTGGTTATCCATTTTTTATGCGTCAAAGCCATTTGCATAAATTGACATTTAATAATTGCCATAACCGAAAGCTCAATATGTTTCTGTTTTCTCTTCTATGGGAACTTTGAGTATTATTTTACCAACTTCTTTGCCGGGCAGAAAAATCAAGATGTTGCCCGGCGCTTCCTGCATGTGTATTTGAAACACGGTGTCCACGGCGGTGGTAACATATGACGGTAATGGGGCAGGGGCATACTGTAATTTTTTTATATTTTTGTTATTCTTTTTTATTTACTCACAAATATTTTAACTTGGTGACATCGGCCCTCCATTTTAAGAACTGGGCAGTTGAAAAATTGTTGAAATTTTTCTGCCTTTAGCGTTGCGCTCATGATCACCACTTTCAAATCTGGCCGCTTTGGGATCACCATTTCCTTAAATAAAATAGCATAATTTGGTGTTTAACCCATTTCAGATTCGATAAGATGCGCTGTAAGTAAAGTTCAAATTATAATTCCATAGAGAGCATATTTGTTATTTGAAATCATAATTCATTGTTAAATTTTAGAATAATTAGAACAATTATCACGGATGAATTTCAGCATAAAAATTATTTTAAATAAATTATTTTTTATGGAATTGATTAAAAAGATAAGAACATTGCCTTTAAAAAATAACACATCGCACCTAATTAAATAATTGTATTTTTTTTACTTATTAACCTTAAGGTATCCCATCAAAATGTCAGTGGAGAGCGTCCTCTCATAAGCTTCGTCAATTATTATACACGAATACTGCTCCAACTTCTTGTCGGTCCATGCGTGCCGCAAAAGCAAGCCGTCAGTGCAATATAGCAGCTTAGTGCGTGGCGTCTGGTACGAGTCAAAGCGGATTGAATATCCGACTTTTGTACCAAGCTTAAGACAAATCGGGAAATCACCTTTTTATTTTATTTTATTACCTCAACATTCATCTCATCCGCAACCCTGGAATTTACTAATTAATTATAATGTTATGTATTTGTCGGCACTTTTTACATTTGCTCCTTATATTATTTATGAATAAGGCAGAAATTTTTAAAATCTCACATAAATAATTTATTATTTTCTGTTATTACTCAACCTCTTTGCAACTTTTTGTTGCGGCAATTCGTCTGGGCTGCGTGCAGCCGACGCGCCCTTTTTGGTTGAGTAAGTGCTCAGCGCACCATTGAGGCACTTGCGTGCTTTTGCCACAGCCAGTTTCACCAATAACAATCAGAAACTGGTGGAAGTTCAGAAGCTCCAAAAAAGCGTTCTTGTACTGCGTAGCAGGAAGCTGGTCCATTTTAAATTAAATTGATCAAATCTAAATTATCGTATTTTAATTAGATGAAAAATTTAAAAACTAATTATGATAAAAGAGTTTAGTAAATATGGAAACCCGTAATTAGTCTGTAGGGTTTGTATAATTGGCTTGGACCCGGCGGGTATCGGACCGCTAAAGGGGGGGGGGGGGCTTGGTGGAAAAGCAAAAAAAAACGGAATAATCCAGACGCCCACAGAAGTCCCACCAGGGGCATATGGAATCTCCATTTTTGAAAATGGAAAAATGCCAAAAAAACGGAAAAATGCTTTGTTATGTTCAGAAATTGCAAAGTGTGGCGAATAGGCATCGACTAAAATTTATTTTAAGAATTCAAAAAGCGAATCGTCAATTATTGTGTTTGTCTTGCCGAAGACAAATATTGCAAAAGCTTTGGGCGTTATGAATCCGATTTGCTTTTTACACTCAAAAAAACTAGAATCGCTCGGTCAGTAAGACACTCAGTCAGACTTTTCCGCTCTTTCGTTTGTTCACTTCAATACTCGGACATTTTTTTTGTTCACTTCAATACTCGGACACTTGGGCAGTATGCAGACGGAAATGGGGCATTTCAGCCGCACAATTTGGCGAATGTTGCTGTTTCTTCAGCCTTTGGCACGTCTCGTCTTAGTTTTCGAGCATCCGCCCTCGCCTTTGTTGGCACTATGGGTTGTGCTGCTGCTCCTGATCGTCATCCTTCCCCTCCCCTCCCCCCTTCAACTAAACTTCATCATCGTCCTCCTCTGCCACTCGAATTTTTGGCGACCATTTCCTTAGAAAAGAATGGGAAAATATAAATGATTGAGAATGGGAAAATACAAAAATTGATTCAAATGGGCAGTATAAAAAATTATGCGCTTAAAAACTGTTCAAAATTGGCCACAAATTTTAATTTTAAAGAAACAACCCCCCGGGGGTACACTCTCATTTATGGCCAATGGATGTTGCTGATGCCGTCGTTGTCTCGTCTGGACATGACCACTGAAGACGACCGTCGTCGGCCATCAAAAACTTAATTTCCCCCAAAACGTTATGGATAACATCCCACCAACATTACCAACGGTTCGGTCAATTGGTTTTAGGCCGTCATCGAGGCGGTCGCACACCGGTCGCCCATAATCTTCAAAAAGGTCGGTTAATTAAAACCCTACCAAATTTGGCAGCCATTGTACCTGATTTTTGTCAGGGTTTTCCCGATTTTTGTGTCGTCCTGATTTTAAAAATTTGGAAATTCAAAATTTTCTTGTCGACGCCATCGGCGGCGCCACCCCACCAATCAAAATTGGGCTAATTCGTACCCAAAAGTTTTTCCAAAAAACGGAAAACTGAGCGGCGTGACGTTTTGGTGACTGAGCGAATTTGAACCATCGTCGAGAAATAGTATTTGGGCTGAATCTGGTAAAAAAGGGAAAATAAAATATTTAAACATAAAAAAATGTGAAGACATTACCGAAACTTGCAAGTCCGTGCGCTTCACAATCCGATTCCAAAGCACAACTTGGTTCACCACCTGAAACCCATAAAATTGACAGCATTTTTTTTTTAAATTTACATTTTCATTGTCGAGTATTCGGCGACCAAATAGATTAAGAGTTGCTTTTTCAACAAAAAATGATTAAAAGACCCGAATAATCAATTTCAATCGCCAAAATTGGTTCACTCACTGATCAGCCCCCAATTGGGTGAGTAATCAGATCCCGACCCTCATAGTCAGATTAGTCACCGATTTCTGATCCACGCATTTGGACTTGCCCGATCAATTTCAAATGACACAATTCCACGCTAAAATAAAAACATTTCCCATATAAATTTAAAAACGCACATTTTATTGCTTATTATCCTTGTGGCACCACGTGTCTGCGCTGATATAACTGAAAAGATTAAAATAAGTGAAGAAAATGGGCCTAAATTTATGTCAAACCCCGACCCAGCAAAATGTTATCACAATGTTCGACAAAAAAATTTTAAATAACCCAGGAAAGCATATAAAAAATGTGGAAATGCCAACTCTTTTGTATGGACCAGGGGTGCCAATTCGAGGCTTTCCAGCCTAGGAAACAAAAACTTAGCTTATAATCGATTTGCACGTTAGCAGCAGGCACATTGAACTGGCATATACAAACAATCTGAAAATAAAAGAATATCAAAAATGGGTAATAAATTGCTTTTTAGTTGGGTCATACAAAGTTTGTATTTGAATTTACCGATAAAAAACATAAAAAAGTGTTTGAAAAATCGGTGTATTTATTTATTTATGCAATTCTTCTATATAAATAAAGGAGCTACTTTTGCTTGCAATCGGGCATTGGCAGAATTACTTTTCCCGTTGTTTTTGGCTGTTTGTCCGTTTCACATTCAAAAATATTTCCGTTTATTTACTCCTGTCAGAGGTGCGCGATCGATCAATAATAAAATTCCCAAACCGGGGAATTTCAGAGGATTTTTAGTAATATTTTATTTATTCATTCAAAATGAGAAGATTCAAAGATATTGTTTATAAGAATAGAATATGTTATCGGAATTCTTACACAAAATAACATAGCTGAATTAGAGCATCAAAGAATAGCTCTAGATCTTATTAGCGATGAAACAAGACACATTATTTTATTATTTAAATTCAACCCCTCTCCTTGACGAAAAATTGGACAAAAATTTTGCAATTTTTGGACTAATTTTCTTAACAAATCTTATCAATTTCAAAAAATTTCGTCGGCGCCTATCGGCACCGGACCCTTCCCCTCCCCACCCCTCCCAATTCTCAATACGTCTATTTTTGCAAAAATTTCTTCTTAAATTCTTCCTTTTCTCCAACCCCGAATTGCTGAGAAAAATTCTTTGTTTGGAACAATTTTGTTGGCATCTCTGATTATAAAACAATCAATTTTACTTATTTAAAAAGGCGGGCGCGAAAAAAGTTCAAGAGCGGGATTCCACAATAAAGATCTAATCTGTTTAAGTGCACGACTTTTTCCAAGAAAATCTCATTAGGGAAGGAAAGTTTGACGGTGCCGCCGACAGGCGCCGGTGTGCTTTTAAGTCAAATGTGCGACAAAAAGTGAGCAAAAAAAGAGAATGGAGCCAGGGTGACGATCTAACATGCTTTAGCAGGTTTTTCCTGCTTTTTGGTCTTCTGGTCACCCTGGTTTTATCCCCAAAACATTTTGGCCAAAGTTTTAAATTAATCAATCAAAACCAATGAACCAATTCAAAACAAAATAATATATTGATTTTTTTTATTCGTTCAATCGATTGAGTATGTTCTACACATGAATCAAAAATATAAATCCATGTCAAATGGACGTTGAAATTGGCATAAGCAAGCAATTTTTTTTGAAAAAATTACAAATATAATTGAAATAATGAGAGGAGCCTGAAAATGTAAAAGTATCATCATGGGGGGGGGGGTTGTTGTTCTGCAAATTTTGTAAGAAATAGCATAAAGTGAAAAAAGTAAGGCGGCAGTGCTTGATCAATCGGTGTCCGTGGTCTGGTTGTTCTCCAATTCGCACGATCAGCGGAAGAAGCAGTACCAGAAGGCATGGATAGTGCCGGGAATCCAGCCGAGAACCCAGAAGCTGAAATTTAGTGTAATAATTTTTCCGGGTGGTGCCAATGTTTTCAGAAAATCGAAATACTCCCGGCCCGGATCAGTTCCCTAACATTGGATGGCAAGATCAGAATCTTATTGGATTCTCAGAGCTGGTCAGATCAAGACACAATTTCCCCCCTAGCAATCATAAGACTAACACGATCCGGATCAGGGAATATGTCTATCTGATCAGAATCTTTTACTTAACGCAGCATCTGATCAGACCAGGGTCTGCGAATCTTTCCATGAAAACCCATGGAATGTTCATGTCCGGGACAAGAATCGGGTCAGCTCATAAGGTTCGAAAAGCGACCAGGTGCCCCGAAAAAAACGTACACAACGGTGATGATCAGATGGAGCACCCACTCATGCCCGCCATGGATCAGCACCGCAACGGGCGGGATGAAAATGCAAAAGATGCACTCGATGAACTGCTGAGTCGGATTGGCACTGGCACATGAAAGTGCCGAGAAGAACGGCGCTGAGCAAAAACAGCTTCATAATCGGGAGAATTTATTTGGAAAGTTCAGTTTCTAAAAGGAATTTTTTTAATTGAAAAAATCTTCTCAAAAATTGAATGGGCGCGGGTCACAACTTTTTTTTTGCGAGATTGGGAAAAAGGAATAAAATGAGCATTCTCGAAAACTACTCCCTGTCAACAACAAACACAAAAATTTTGCCCCTCCCCCGAGGAGCTAAAAGAGTTACGGATCAGTATTTGGATACTTCAGAAACATAATGGTACGTACTTTTTGGGAAACTTTAAAAATTAATTAACATTAATTGGCCATTTTTGAGTCAAAACAGAAAAAATCTGAATCAGAGAGCTGTTTTATCTATTTCTTTATGTTTCGTAAGAAACAAAAAAACCGAGTGATTAAATGATAAAAACGACAAAACAAGATTTTCGAAGACTAAACAGTTTTTACAATTTAAAAATGATCATCGAAGTTAATTATTAAAACTAAAGTGCGCGCCCGCCATATAACCCCTGGGGCGAGGAAGAGAAATGGTTGTTGTCTTGTTGTGATGATTCCCCACTCGCTCGAGACTCTCGAGCAATGAATGGGGAGGAAAGGGTAAGTCCATGAGAGACCAACAGCTGTGTACCAGGGCTGTGTATCGTATCGTATCGTACCGTAATCGTACACAGATCATGATCATCCAGCTAATCTCAGCTTTAGCTATGATCGATCATGTTAAGGAAAAAATAAAATTTAATGTGGTGGTGGTGATCGAACGGCCATCAACTCTTTCCCCACCATCAACTCGTTCCCTTTTTATCAACTCGTTCCCCGCTTTAAAAATGGCTTTAAACCCCCAAAAAAGTCTTCATAACTCGTGCGAAAACACGAAGCCAATCTCGGTTAATTGTTCAAAACCCAACAAATTAGGGGACAAGTGAATTTTTGCGGCGGAAAATTGGAGATATCACATAAAATAACTAATATTTTGCGGATAAAGAAGGTCATTTTAGTGGGAAAAATTAAAATCTTGAAGGTAATTTATCCGCTAAATGGCGGTAAACGTTCAGAAACCAACAAATTAAGGGCTGAAAATTTAATTCACTAATGAATTAACTGAAAATGTTATAAATACAGAAAAACCGTAAAAATTGGAACAGTACAAGAATTTTAGAAATTTATAAAAATTTCAATGCTTAGGAGGCAAATTCTTGTAAAAATAAAGAAAAATTAATGCATTTTCTGAACCTTTGATCAAGCTAAAGTTAACCGATCCGTCGTTTCAAAAAAAGTTATGCTTAAACCGTGGAAAAATTGCCATTTTTTGTACCAACTTGTCGTGTGTGGGGTCATAACTTTCTTTGTTTAAGTCGAATCGCCTATCTCTTTTCTATTATAGCATCTACAGACATGGTGCTTTCGAATGAAAGAATGTTTGGTTTGGTCAAATAAACAAAAAGTTTTTTTCGGAACTCGGAAATCGGAATTCCGAGGCTTAAAAAACCCCTGGTAGGTACGTGTATTGGCAAAATTTGGGTGCGAAGAAAGGATTTTGTGCTGTTTGTTTGTGGATGGATGCACAATGCCCTGACTAATCGATGAAGCACTACCACAGCTTCTCCTCGCCCAATCCCCCCGGGGGATGAAATGAAATGAGCAAATTTGTCCCCCACAAATGCCCCCCTCCATTCATTCCCGCATTTGCGCACAACGACTGAATCTCCTCGCCAATTACTTAGGTACGTGTGTTTGTGATGCAAATGGTGGTGTTTGAGACTTAAACCCCGACCCCCAATTTATTAGGGCTCTGCGAGAATTAACAGAAAAATTTTAAAGTTTTGGCATAAAATTCGTATATTTACACGCCTAAAAAATATTCCAGCTAAATTCCTGCTTTTTCAACTGCAAATCCTGCTTTTTGGGTTTTGCCGATGGCCACCCTACAGCCAGAGGTCATTATCATCACACCCGAAATTTATGGGAATTAGGGAAACAAGGCGAGGCGTTAAGCAAAACGGAGGGGGGGGGGGTGTAACGGCGGAAGCGATGGGACGGCAATTA
>MEIZ01000072.1:14782-26036 GCA_001723225.1 Globodera ellingtonae
ATTTGTCTTTAGGCCACTCAATTGGCCATATGGCCGGTTAAGAAAAACAAAATAATGGTCAAAATCCGTTCATAAGCAAAAATAATGATGAAAAATGTGCAAAAAAAAATTCGAAGTTTATTGTCAAAATTTGGTGGAGTATGGAGCAGGGTTGCCGCGGGTTGAGAAAAATGTCGGGTTTCGGCTTTTCGGTTTTTGCAAATTAAATAGAGTTATGGGTTTCTGTAATTGTTTTTTATAATTAGTAGTTAACAATTTCACAAAACAATTGGACTGCAGATAAGCGACTCAGTGTCTATTTGCAAAATTTTCAAAAAATGTTTAAGAAAAATGTAATAAAAAGCAAAAAAAAGCACACTTCAAATCGATTTTTTTTGAATCAGCCTTCTTGAAACAAATTCCTAGCTTTTCAGCGAATTAGAAAAAAATATTTAGATTAATTGAAATCAAAGATTAATGATGTCGTATGATAATTTTGATGTCATATTTGTGATCAACGCTATAATTCGACAATGGTGCTGAAAATGAATCCGGCGTTATATTACACATTTTTCTTTTTTTTGTCCGATTTTTCGTTATGGGGACTTTTGTTTGTCTGTGTCTTGTCCGCGCTATCTTTTGTTCATTTTTCGCTTGATTTTCTTAAATCTATTGGGTTGCTAGGAAAATTGGAAACGTCTGTATTCATCAATTTTTTTAAATGCGAATTAAGGTTTTCACTTGCTTATAATCAATAGGGCGGCGGTTGGATGCTTGATGAATACATAGACCCGCCGGTAAGTGAATTGGACGAAAGCGCAACACACAATTTTGTTGGGTAAATGGTAGTGCTGCACAAGACCCAAAATATCTCGATACTCGAGCCCGAGCCCGATACTTTACCTCGAGACTCGAGCTTATGCCTATTTTTGCCCTTTTTTAGCACAAATCGCGACATTCCGGCTTAAACCCAAAATTCTGATGTCTAGCATTACACTGCCTGCCAAACAATTAGGCGTCGTCTGTTTTTCATCTTTAAATGATTTGGCCTTCGCCCTCCTTCATGGTTTCCCGTTCATATGATGTAAATGAAACTTTATTGCTTTTACGTCAAGCCGATGAAAGGATGGACGAGGGACGGAAAGGAATTTTCAACATTTAAAGGTAGGGGTGAAACAATCAGCGGAGAACGAATAGTCTTTTTATCATGAAAACACCAAAATTTGGTTCTTTCAGGGAGTTTTCGCCATTGTTTAAACAAGAAGTTCAAGGTGTACCCGAGCTGTTTATGATTTAGCAGAAACCAAAAAACAAACAAAAAAACACTAAAGATAATACTTTGGTAAAAAATTTAAAATTTAGGAAAAAAGTCTTTTTTTCTTAAGCAAATTGCGATATAAATGATTTGTGTCTGCAATTTTCTATTCTCTTTTTAGACATCCCGGCGCAAATGCCAATTTTGCCTGCGTCGCAACTGTAATTTGCCCTACGGTGCAAATGTTGCCAATACAAAAAACATCAAAGAAATTTGGGTCAAAATTTCAAAAAAATATGCTCGAAGTTTGTATTACTAGTATTGTGATTCTTGGTTAAACTTTATTCGATCGATTGCGCACCTCTGATGGGGCTGTCTCTTATACACATCTAGATGTGTATAAGAGACAGCAACGAAAAATAATTCCGGCCATGCCCGATTGTAAGTAAAAAGTAGCTCCTCTATTCATATAGAATTGCATATAATTAAATGGATTTTTTAAACACTTTTTTATGTTTTTATGCAAATGCAAACATTTAAAACCAGACCTGTAAATTGAATAATAAAATTTTAATTGATAATGTCAACAAACTCCGCGGAGTTGTGCAACTAGCCCCAAAAGTAATCAGGCGCGGATTTTAAAAATTGGGAAAAAGATTTAGTTAACTTAACAAATAAAAAACATCACAATAATTCCTGATTTGGTAAATATTTTTTGCGCAAAAGCACAAATAACCTAAAGTAATAAACTTATTTTGCAAATCGATACTCGTTTCTGCTTATTTTTAAGTAGAAGAGTCGAATTTTTAAAATCCGCGCTTTAGGACCAAATGGGGGAAGTAAAACGACCCCACAAAAGCTAATTTTAAAGCGCGCGCGTTAAACAATATATTTGGTGCTGAAGACGATGTATCATCTGGCACTGGGTTACAGTGCGTGACGTGAAGATTTGTTTATGTTCGGGGCAGAACATAAACGCCCAGCGGCTTGGATGCACCGCGAGCCATACAAAATCGGGCAGCCACCGTAATTGGTATGCCTCGATAAGTATGGCTTGCCATCCAAGACTGACAACCGGGCCGGCCACAGACGGGGAAATTTTTGGTGTCTGTGGCCCCGTAGCGGAGGGGAGACCCATTGGGGGTAATTACTTCCCCCGCCGGCTCCGCTAGGGATGGAATCACCGGACAAAGCAGTCGAGGCGGCTGCGGCGGCGGTGATTGAAGAAAAAACAACAAAATTTTTGGCAAAAAAAAAACGCTCGCATTTTTGGCACAATTGCAATATAAACAGTGTTATTCCATGTACAAGCACCGATATGGAAAAATACACGTTCCATGTTAGCAAAAAAATCGGCATCATGTGGTTCCGACAGTAGTTGATTTCGACAGTAGTTGATTTCGACAGTGAGTGATTTCGACAGTGAATTTAGACAATGCCACTGTTGAAATTCTGTAATTATCCAGGATAAAATTCGTATTTTTAGGCATTTAAACCCACGTAATGATATAAAATACCTGAAAAAGTAAAAAATTCGATTTTCTAGCACGCCTAAAATATATTTTTTCAGCAAATCGGGTAACATACAGGTCTAAAAAGCATTTAGAAGTTGAAAATTCGAAATGTCTAACAAGTTCGAAACATTTATTTGGAATTCACTGTCGAAATCAACTACTGTCGGAAACACCTGATGCGAAAAAATCTATGCTTTAAAATAAACGCCTCAACAACCTTTTTTTTAGTTTTCTTGCTTGCCCCATCAGCTGTTTGATCAAAGTTTATGAAAAAACAACTGATGGCTCCACCGATCGAATCAAAGTTTATGATCCGAACGATGAAGAGAATAACATTGAACCCAAATAT
Organism: Globodera ellingtonae; assembly: GCA_001723225.1. NCBI lineage: Eukaryota > Metazoa > Nematoda > Chromadorea > Rhabditida > Heteroderidae > Globodera > Globodera ellingtonae. The sequence continues at coordinate 17,880 of MEIZ01000072.1, forward strand.
GTTAAAACAATATGACACATACAATGAAATGCAATTCGGCAACAGAATTTTCGGCAACAAGAAAAAACGATAAATTTCTCTTAAAAAGCAACATTTTTTTACCCAAAAAAGTGCCCCCTAAAAATGAACGATACATCCGAATTTTTTTTATTATTATTTCGATAGTGAAATTTGCAGACGTTTACAAAAGTGACAAAATTTTCAAAAAAAAAAATCAAAATTTAAAAAATTCTCTTGTTGCCGTTTGTCTGAACAACCATAATGATCTCTGTGTGTGTAATAGAATATATATTTACAACAAAATCATCAATTAATTACAATATATACAATGGATCAATCGAAATCAACAAAGCAAGTTTAAGCGCGCAAAAAAAACTGACCCCAAAAAAGCTAAATAAAAAACTACACATTTCCCCGAAATTTAAGCCATTTAAATGCCATTTTATTCGCTGCGCAGGCATTTTTAAAATAAGCATTTATTTATTTATTTGTCAAAATAATCATTTTTTTAAACATAAGAAGCCCAAGCTAACACAAACACACACACAGAGAGAGAGAGAGCCCTTTATCACTCTACCGGTGGAGAAGCGGACAGAGCACAACGCCGCTGCATCAGACAGGGCAAGAGTCCCCTCAACGGCGGCAAGTGTTCTTAATCCAAAAAAATCAAAAATAAAAAAGGATTTGAAAACCCCGGGGAAATCCGGTATCAAAACTTAAATTTTCAAGTTGAGCACGAATGGTTGATAAAGCGCGTTGCACACTTGAAAGCGTCCCCCCAACGAACTCGAAAAAAAGAAGAAAGTGATTGGTGAGGTGAAATGGGTGTAACTGAACCAACAAACAGTCCAGTTTAACAACAAAACAAAATCCCCATACAAATCGACGCTGAGCACGTAGTGACGAAATTCGTGCTCGGACTCGGCCAATCCGGTGCAGAAGTACTGGGCCAAGCATGCATTTCATCAGCATCTGGTTGAGCGCCGGACATCACGCCGTACTTGCACTCCTCCCTGTGCTCGTACGTCTTCAACGAGTCGACCAGCGTTTTGGAGCTGAGCGGATTGATGTGAATGCCCAACTTGCCATATTTGTGCCCTGAAAATTTCTCGTTGTAATTATTAATATAAAATTATTAATAACCACCAAAATCATCGATCTAAAATTTGATCAAACAAAGTCTGACTGACCATGATCATTATCGGTCATATTTTGGCCAAAACGTACCAATAAATTAAAAAGCACAAATTTTATTCAAAAAAATTTGCCCACCAAATTTTTCAATTCCTTCTTCTTCGGCGGCGGATGCCGTCACAACAGTGCCGACGTTTTGAAATAGTCGTATGTTTGGTGTGTCACATCTTACAGTAACATAAACTCTTCCACAAGAAAGTTGGCATCCTTGCGCTAAAACAACAAAACTGCTGACGGAAAAATAGTAAATAAATAATAATTTAAAAAATGATTGTTTTGGTCAAAAAATTGACGCGCCACAAATTCAACAACACCACCACAAATCACTGACTTCGTCCAGTCGAATGCCACGCGGCTGCCAAATGCCGGTGCTCGACTTCTCCACGTCAACGCGCAGTTTGGGCAGCTCCAACTTCAGCGCGCCCTTGCCGAACCTGATGACAAATTTGAGTATATATTTTTAAAAATTAAATTTAAAAAAAAGGGACGGACCCTCCCGGCAGACATGTGATCACCTGACAAATAAATAATGCCCCTCAATGCTTCCCAAAAATTTCGAAAAAATGACAAAAATGCATGCCCACCACCCACGCTCACCTCGGCCTCCACGCCTTCAGTAGCGAGCTGGTCAGCGGCATCAAGACAATTTTGAACCGCCTTCGAGTAGAAGACCACGTCACATGGGAGCCGACCCGCTCAATTTTGGCCTAATTGGCAACACAAAGTCGGCTCCGAGCACTTCCTCCGTCACCGGGAACTGCACGCCGTACAGCAGCTCGTTCTCCAAAAAAAATCACTGCAAATTTTTTTCTCTCCTTATTATTAAAGATGAAAAAAGTGGGTGCAAATTAAATTACCCGGATTTTCGTCACGGATAGCAGCCTTAAGCAAACCTAAACACAAAAAATATATTTAAAATACTGTCGAATTGTAGACTTAATAAAAAACAAAAATGTCGCCACAAGCTTTTTTTATACTAATTTTTCTTCATAATTTTAACGCATCGCCCTCGGCGCTGCATCGGATTCGTTAAGTTATTAAAAAGTAGCTAAAAGGCAAAAAAAAATTGTTTTTGCCGCGTTTACCAGGCTGCGCGCCAGAGGCGAAACCATTGGGGCCTCGGAAAACAATTGGGACCGTAGCCTACAAAAAGCAACAAACAAATTTTTCTTCATAATTTTAACTCATCGCCCTCGGCGCTGCATCGAATTCATTAAATTGATTTTAAAAAGTAGCTAAACGGCTGCCGCGTATGTCCCGCCCCGGCTTCAACAAAAAGCCCCTCCCCCCTCTCTCGGACCCTTGGCATCTTCGGAGCTGAACGGCGCGACCACCTTCAGGCCGGGACAGTGGGCTTACCAGGCTGCGCGCCAGAGGCGAAACCATTGGTGCTTCGGAAAACAATTGGGACCGGAACCTACAAAAAGCAAAAAAAAAATTATGGTGTTGTTTAATTTATTTTAAAATTTCTCCTTACAAACAAAAATCCGTACTTTTTTTCAAGGCTTGTGTATGCCAAAAATATTTTTAAAAATTAAATTTTAAAAAAGGGACGGACCCTCCCGGCGGACATGTAAAATGTTTTGCCCGCACTGTTGATCAGCTGGTCGATGGCTTGCATTGCAAAAATTGAATGTCATAAACTCGCAGATGGGCCGCAGGCCGGCAAACGCTGCGTCGACCGCAATGCCGGCAAAGCCTGAAACAAAACGAAATAAAACAAAAAAATGATAAAAACCATCGAGAAAAAAAACACAGTGCCCGGAATGGTCGGCTATTGAAAGCAGGGTTTAGAGATTTCCAGGAGAATACCCCCACAATTAAGAAATCCCGGTCCCAAGTTTTCCAACAAAAAAAGCCAAAGGGGCTCGCCAGGCCTGACCTCTCCAAAAAAAATCTTGTCAGGGCTCTGGAAGAAATTGTTCACTAAAACGGAAAAAACAGACCCACCCGACTATTGGAGCCGGATTAGAGATTCCAATGGAAAAAAACCGCCGATAAAATTCAAAAATCCCAATCCCAGGTTTTTCCACAAAAAAATAAATCACAAGGTTCGCGAGGCCTAGGACTATCCGAAAATTTTGTCAGGGCTTTGTTAGAAAATTTTCTATTTTGAACCGCCTTCGAGTAGAAGACCACGTCACATGAGAGCCGACCCGCTCAATTTTTTTCTCTCCTTACTCTTAAAGATGAAAAACAGAATTGAAAACAAAAAATTCGCTTTTTCAAAAAGTTGGGAATCTTTTTGACACGGAATGCACCAGGTACACGCTGGTCTCCCGCTTGCTCGCCCAGTCGTCCAACTCGGTGTCCTGGCGCAGAAAGTAGGAGTCATCCGCAATGTGTCGCCGACAGCACGTGCCGCCGTCGCACCCGTCGTCTTTCTTGCGACAAATTGTTTGATGTGCAACGCGTCGTCCAAGTCCCGAGCGGTCAGCTGGTCAATGGTGATCACCACGTTGTCACGGAAGTGCGTCGACGGCCCAACTCCTCCTGAAAACCTGCGAGTCAACACTCAGAAAATGTTGTCCATTTGTCCAAAAGCAAAAAACTGACCCGATTTCCAACTGAAGGCTTCCCCACTTAAATTTTGGCGCCATCAGAAGCAGTGCCTGGCCGAACAGCAGGAAGGGCATCCACTGGCAGTAAATCTGAGTGGAATGGAATTTGTAACCAAAATTTTAAAAATACGGTAATTGAAGCTTTTTAACAACGACGAGGTCCGGCTGGCCGAAAAAAATTTCGAAACTTTAATTTTCCGAAAATCCTCAGTGACCGCGGGGCTCTTGATTTGGTTCAGTTTGAATAAAGTTATAGCTAGGGATGGGATTTTTATGTTTTTAGTGCTTATATGTTCTGAGGTATACGGCCCAAAAATAGCCTTTTCGCGTTGGTTTGAGCTTTTTTGGACAAGGTTGAAATTACATATTTTGGCATATTTTGGGGTTTTTGGGGAAAAAAGCATATTTTGGCATATTTTGCATATTTCGAGCATGTTTGGCATTTTTGACCAAAAAATTTGAAAAAATGCACCCCAAAATCATTGATTTCTGGCTGTTTTTGAAAAATTATTCATCTTTAACTATGGACTTTTAGTCATTTTTGAAAAGAATGCCTAAAAAATTGAACTTTCGCGTAAAAAAAAAATATTAAAAAGTTCGGCGCCGAAATGGATGTCTGACGCTGAGATGGCCAAATGGGCGATGAGCTGGCCTGACGGTTAAATTCCGGAACTTTTTCCAAATTTATCAAAAAAATACGCGAAAAGGCTTTAAATCTACTTATTTATACGTTAAAAGGAGAAAAAATTAAGTAGTAAGCAAATTGCACTTAAAATGCCATTTCTCGGTGCATATTTCGACATTTTTGGTGCATATTTCGGCATTTTTGGCATATTTTGGTGCATATTTTGGCCTTTTTTGGTGCATATAGCCCTACTCATTAGCTTTGAGAAATAACACAAATTTTTGGGCAAATAGAGGCTGAAATGCACACACAAATGTTGGTTTGGCAACAATTATTTTGTGGCACAAGTCAACCATTCACAGGGTGACCAGAGTACCTGATTTGTCAGGGTTTTCCTGATTTTTGGGTGTTTCCTGATTTTTTCCTGTTTTCCATAGTTGTCTGATTTTGCCTGATTTTTGGGAGTTTTCCTGATTTTCTCCTGATTTTTCAAAAATTTGAAATTTTAAGCGAAAATGCCCATTTTCCAAAAAATTTTCCCGTCGGCGCCTATCGGCGCCGACGGACCTCCCCCATTCTTAAAAAGCTTCAAAATGATCGTTTTTAAATTTTGGTTGCAAATCTCTTAACAAATCGGTCGTCGAAAATTCAAAAATTTCTCGGCGGAGCCTATCGGCACCGCCGACCTCCCTCCCCCCTACTAAAGCAGAATTCGTAAAAAAAATTTGCATGTTTGAAAATCGAAAATCGGCAAAATTTTCGAAATTTAACACTATTTTTTAACAAAAACAGGGATTTTTGCGATGCCGAACACTTGGATGCCTTGTCGAGAAATATAAAAAAATAAAGTTATCGGCAACCCTAATTACTAGGGCTCGGATTATATGCATTTTGCATATTTTGTTTTCTCATATGCTTTGAAGAATACGGCTTAAAAATAGCCTTTTCGCGTTGGTTTGAGCTTTTTTGGTCAAGTTTAAAATTGCATATGCGCATGCGCCCAACTATTTTGTCCACGGATTTGGGGCGTGTTCATAAAAAAGAGTCATCGTTCGATAAACTTTATTAAAAAAATAATATTATTTAGATATTTTAGAAATAAAATAATGAACTTTTGAAATGTTTGACTAACAACAGACCTTTCGATAATATAATTTTCACTGAATTATTAATGTATGGAATCATCAACATTGTAATATTATAAAATAACTTAATTTTTTTCGGCAAAAAAATTGAAACAATAATGACTGCACATTAAAGACTTATGGATTTTATATCAGTGAAAATTCGATTGTATTTTTAATCATCAGGTTATAAATTTTTATATTAACAGGATAAGCCTTCATTATTTTAAATTTCATTGTTTCTTGATCAACATCTGAACATAAATTTTTTATTCATAAAATTACATTTAGTAGAAAAATAAATAAATTATGGTTAAATTGTTATTTTTTGTGTAAATTTTTTATTTTGTTTGAAATGTATCGCATACGTTGAACAATAATTCTGAATTTTAATCTTTTGGTTTCGTTATTTGTAAATTTTTAGTTGTGTGTTATGAATTAGATTCTCATCCCTGTGACTCGATGTTGCTTTGAAGGCAACTTCACTTCGCAAGTTCTTTCATTGCATTTTGGAATTACGGTGTTTTATTTTTAAAGGCTTTTTAAATATAAAATAAATGGTCTTATTACAATATTTTAATGTCAAAATTAAAAGTTTCTATTTTCTTTGATTATTATTTCTTTAATCGATTTTTTTTAATTTTGAAGCGAGTTATTTGTTGCAAATAATTTGGTTTAAGCCTTTTAATAAATATTATTTTGCTTTTTTAGTTTTTCTCATTTATTTTACCAAATTTATTTTTTCATCAATTCACAGAGTTTTCCCAGAAATAAAGGAAATTATTATTTTTTATTGTTTTTATGTTTTTTAAATTAGATTGTAATGTAATGCAACTAAAACGTAGAATATTTTCATGTGGTCAGTTCAATTTTTATATTGTAATTAATGTTTTTTATTTCCTTATTAAATTAGAATTTATATTATAATTTTAGTTTTTAATATTTTTCAATCTCTCACATAGATAATGATTAGGGCTCGGATTATATGCATTTTGCATATTTTGTTTTCTCATATGCTTTGAAGAATACGGCTTAAAAAAAGCCTTTTCGCGTTGGTTTGAGCTTTTTTGGTCAAGTTTAAAATTGCATATTTTTCATATTTTGGGGGTTTGTGCATATTTTTTGCATATTTTGCATATTTTGGCATATTGCATATTTTGGCATATTTTGCATATTTCGAGCATATTTTGGCATTTTTGACTAAAAATTTGAAAAAATAGACCTAAAATCATGGTTTTTTGGCTGTTTTTGGAAAATAATTCATATTTTAACTATAAGTTTTAGTCATTAAAATGCATTTGCTGTTGTGGTAAAATCACTTTTTCGTAAAAACAAAACAAAAAACAGACAGTGAGCGAGTGGAGGAAGGAAAGGAATAGACAAAAAAAAAGCCGCGGCAGCGGAGCGCTTGTCAACAAGAAAACAGGCATACAGCCAACGACGGAGAGAGAGGGGGCGAATTTATTTGTGCAAAGAGAGGGGAAGAAGCAGCAAAATCAATACAAAATACCCCCCCCCCCCGGCATAACTCATTTGGTCATACTTTTATATCCGTTACAGCTGCCCCCCCCTGGGGGGTCGGTTACTACGGGCATTGACGGCACAAAAATACTGAAAAATATGGAGAAAAGGGCAAAATTGTGTGAAAAAAAACATTCGTCGAAACAATTGTTAACCGGGATTGCGAAGGCTTGTGAATTAAAGAAGAATTTTGAGAATCCATACTCTTCCAAATGAAGTGAAAATGCAACCAGAATTTGCAGATTTTGCGAGGGCTATTTGCTGGAAAGCAAAAGCCTAAACCAAACCAATTTTCAAACGGCTATCGGGCATTTGGCAGTGCCCCCTATGAAGAAAGTTATAAGCACCACAAATTGGCCAAAAGGGGTTGGCATTGTGTTTTTTGAGTTTGCGTTGATAATTTATTCAAATGTTGAGTGCAATTTTAACCAAATAATTCAACATTAGCTTACTTTCAAATTTAGCATCCATTTAAAATACTTTACAAGCTTTTATTGAAGGTGTACGAAATTTATGTGTACGTCCTTTTTAGAGCCCGGACTTGAGCTTCGAGCGAGATCTCGAGTCGAGATTTTTCGAGATCTTGAGACGAGATTGTCGTCTCGACCGGGCTCTTGTCAGCAGCGCATAAACGACAATTGATTTTTTAGCATCCCCAGCTTGCTCTAAATTGGTGGATTTTGGACGTTTTTGAATAAACCGATATTTGCGGTGATTTTTTTTAAATAAATTTTTTAACCCTCAAGATGTTTAAAAAAAATTGGCCGATATAATCAAAATTTCATCCGATAGAAAATGTTTTGCGCAAGGTGCTCTTCCTTCCCATTATTTCAAATTTTTTGATTTGAAGATTTAAATTTTTTGATTGTGTTCATGTCAAATTTGGCAAATTTATAAATATTTCTAGTAAAGCAGAATTTCATTTTTTGCCTTTTTCAATATCAAAACGGCGCAATTGAGCCGAACAATGACGATGAATCCACGGCTGATCAGCAGCAGGTGGAACAAACAAAGCTCGATCAATTTGAAGTGAGTTCTGTTTTTTGATCAAGTATACTGCCTCTATCCTGTCTCTTATACACATCTAGATGTGTATAAGAGGGGGTGGGGGAAGGTCGACGACGCGATGACG
>MEIZ01000072.1:62391-75013 GCA_001723225.1 Globodera ellingtonae
CACAAACAGCACATAGAGTTGAAGCATGCTCTCTGCTTGTTATTACATTGGCCAAAATTGGAATAAAAAACAAACAAACAAAAAAAATGGGGGCACCCCGGATATGGGGGAGAGATTTTGTGCCCTGGATTTTGTGCCCCGCGCCCGAGGCGTTTTAACCCCGTCCACGTCCAACCGGTGCGGGATTACTCACTCCTCTCTCTGCCTTTTCAATTGGTGTCAAAATTTGGAAAAACAAACAAACAACAACAACAAAAATCGGGAGCTACCGGAAGCCCGACAAACCCTTTTTTGTGGTTACGGGGCCTACTGTGCCCGAACACTTTGAAAGATGGCTTTCGAAAGGTCGCGTGGGTTCGACTCCCACCGGGCGCGCGCATCCTTTTATGACCAACAATTTTAGAGTTTGAGTGGGAACTCGTCGTCGGCTGCCCGCAATCAAACAAAAAAAAATCCAAACCCTAATCGATCAAACCCCACAAAAAAAAGGCGCGCGTCTGGTTGGGTGTCGCGGGCGCGCGTGAATCTCGTCGGCTAATCGATTGGGGGTCACTTTTTTAATTTTTTAAATATTTTTAATTATTATTACCGCTGATCGATCTCCCCTTCTTTTCACCTCAAAAAATAATCGGTCGTCCCTTTGAGCAAAATAAATAAAATTGTTTTTTGCATCTTTTCAAAACTTGCCAAAAGGGTCCTTTAAGAGTTTTCGGGGCCGGGGCCGTAGAATCCGAATCAGACCTCAATTTTGACCGATTTCGAAATCGAAATCATGCTTTTTGAAATTTTGAGGCTTGGAAAATTTTGAATTTTCGACCATGTCCGAATTCTGCTGGTCCGGGGTTCGGAATTGGTTGAAACTGAGGTCAAGTTCGGATTCCAAAGCCCCAAAAAACCGTATAAAAACTTTTAAAACTCGAAGCCAAAACGTCCAGTGTCGAAAAGACCTCTGAAGCCTTCAAAATTAGCCATTTTGCGTGCAAAAAATTTTTTGAATTACGAAAAACAAAAAATTACATTTTCAAAATGGTTAAAAAACAACAAAATTTGAGACTTTTCAGCAACAAATTTTTTGCTAAATACATATGCCTTTTTATGGCGTCATAAAAAGATTTTTATTTGATTTTCGCCCGGGGGGACCTTACGCAATAAATGAAATGAATTTGTTGATTTATTGCTGCTGCTGCTGCTGCTCTCTTTCTCTTTAGTTTTTGTTTAAATATTTTTCCCCAGCCGTCCGATGCACAAAAATTGAAAAAAAAAACTATTTTTTGCTCTTTAATTTTTGAGTTCTTCATTTACCCAGTTGCAAATAAATACATTTATAATAATATGAGCACCTAATTTTTGCTTTTTTGTTTGAAAAATAATGAATTTTGGCTTGCTCCCCGCCCGACCCTTCGGGGCGGGATTTTTTATGTTTTTAGTAATTTTTTTAGTTTTTCTTTTAATTTTTAGATTTTAATAAGTTTTTTCTTAAATCTGGGGCACACGAGAAACGTTACATTCGAGACGTTTATCGGCTTTCTAGTATTGAGGGGGGGGGATCATTTGTCCGGGGAACTTTTGTATAGATTTTGTCACCCTGCCGAGGGCGTGGCCTCGGGGACCTTTTGACTATTTTTCATTAACGGACCCCCTCTCCCCATTTGTCCGCGGTACAGTAACTTTTGTCACACCGTGCCGGGGGGGCGTGGCGCCTCCCTGCCTTCAGGCAGGGGACCTTTTGTCTTCTGATTTTTGCAATTAATTAGACCGTTTGTCCAGCAGGGGACATTTCGTCTGCAATCGATCACAAAATTCGGGGGCTCATCAGGCCAACCCTGCTGATTTCATATGGTATTTGCAAAAAAACATTATGCAAATTCATCATTTGATGCGCTCCGCCGCATTCAAAATTTTGCGCTAAATATTTGCATAAATTTCATGAAAATTTTGCACAAATTAAACGCTCCGCTGATTGCGGCGATGAGTGAAATTGGAGACGCGTGGAAACGAACAAAAAAAGCAGCTTTCCGAAAGTTTTACGATTCATTTCACAATTCTTCAATAGGGCCGTCCATTTGAACAAAAAAAAAAGAGAAAGAAAAGTAAATTTTGTGGGATTTGTGGAGGGAGTTGTTGCAGATTAAGGTCAAGGCAATTTTGGAAAAAATCCCCCCCCCCCATTTTTTAAATGGGCACGGATACAAAAGGGTTAAACACAAATATTACCAGCAGGGCAAACGCATTACACAGCGGGCCAATTTTGGGGCCCCTGCAGTTCGGAAAAGATTTAAATTTTGTCCTAGTGGTCCGTGTGCTTGCAACAAAAAAGGGTTAAAGGTTCGAAACCCCTCCATATTTTTTTGGTGATTGATTCATCATCAGTTCCCCAGTAGGTTTATGGGTTGCGCACTACAGTAGGGATTCACTCCAGCATGACAAAATGTCGCCTAATGGGGAAACCCGGACAAAATGTTTCTTAATTGTATTTGGACAAAATGGTCGGGGTGCCGACATTTCGTCGACTAAGCCAAATACGACATTTCGTCGACTATGTCGCGTCGACGAAATGTCATCCCGCCAAATGGTCACCTAATGGAAACCCAGACAAAATGTTGCCTAATGGAAACCCAGACAAAATAAATACTTGAATGAAAGTCATACAAATGTCACTTGACCATTTTGTCCCGGTTTTCATTAATGACAAAATGCACGCGACAGACAATTTGTTTGCACCCTATGGTTTCAAAATATTGTTTTGTACACTCACTCCTACACTACTTACATATTATTTTGGACAATTTAAGGAATTTACCATTCATTTGTCCCCCCTTATCAAGGATGGAAAGCTTTTCTCATTTAAAAGAGTCCGTCCGTCTCCGACCAAACAACAAAACGAACGACGCGACGCGACGCATTCCTTGGGTTGGGCGGGAAAGCAAAAAAAAAAAAAGCACACACAAATTCTCTCGTTATGTACATCGAAATGTGAGTCGAAAATAATTGAAATTTGTTGACTGTACAAAATTTGTTATTGCTCCCTCCATATATGGCGCTCTTTGAAGTTTAAAGGAAGAGAGACCCCCCCTCCCCTCCCATGCCGAGATAGTCCAGCAGTCCCAAGCATTTCTTTCCAATTTAAATGCAGACCCCCCAGGCCAATTGGACAAAATGTCCGGTAATGCGGAAATGACAAAAGGTCGAACGGACAAAATGTCCGGTATCCCAAAATCGAACAAAATCAACTGCCGGTTGCGGAACGGAGCATGGAATTTGTTTTTATGCAATAAAATGCAGCCCCCCCCCCGACACAAAAAAACCAACTAGTTTCCGGGAACCTAGGCCAATTGGACAAAATGTCCTGTAATGTGGAAACGACAAAAGGTCGAACGGACAAAATGTCAAAACCAACTGCCGGTTGCGGAACGGAGCATGGAATTTGTTTTTATGCAATAATTTACTACTACAAAATTACCTGAATACACATAAATTGATTTTGTAATTTATGAATGCACATAATTTGAACCAAAACAAATGTTTTGCCTAATGGACCATTTGTGGTCACTTAGGAAAAAATGTTGTTTACCGGTGTGAAAGGATGGGTTTTGGCCAACTTTGAGGGGCCATAACTTTCTTCATAGTTGCGCCGCGCAAAAATTTTTGCGGATTCGTGCGTTAGGCTTAGAGAGGAGTCGATTGGTATATGATTCGACCGAAAACCTTTTACACCGGTAAACGACAATTTAGCCGTCACTTACTTCCTCTCGCGTTAAAAATGTTTTTATTTGTTAGGGAATTAATTGCATTTTGTGGAGACCCAATTTTTTTTTCACAATCGCTGTTTTCGTTTAAGTTGCTTAACGATGGTGGCGGTTAGATTTATTTGCCAACATTTCCAATTTTCTTCAACAATTATTTATGCTGGGCGTAGCGTGGTAATTGCAGCCACTGAAGAGGGGGGCAGACGGACGTTTAATTTTTGGGTGCTCCACAAGAAAATTCCACCTCAAAATCATTCGAAATCCACAAAATTACAACGAAAAGGCAAGTAATGATCGAATTAATGCTTTTTAATGATTTTTAGGCCGAAATTGATTTTTGGAAATTTTTGAATTTTAAAAATTGTTCGAATTCGGGATGTCAGACACTATATCCCAGGCATTGAATTTTGCTAAATTTTTGAGGCCATGTAACGCAGCTTAACGGTTGCATTTCTCTTTTGTGCTTAAATGTTTTTGCTTTTGGATAGAGAATTTTGTTTCTGAGCTTTGTGCAAAAAATCAGTAAGATCTGCAACAACAACAAAAAAATCGTGCGTCCAACTCGATTTTCAATGTACCTAACTTCTTTTTTACTCATGACAGAACGCCAAAGATTTATTTATTACCAACAATTCGTTCAAACATTAATTCGCTTTTTGTTTTTCCTTTTTTTGCCGTCGATTGTGTACGCGTTGTCCCCCCCCCCCTTTTTTTTACATTTTTGGCCATTGCGCGCGCTGTAGCACATCTTTCGCTCATTTTTGCATGTTTATATGTGTGTATTCACAGCCTGTGACAAAAAAACAACAAACAAATTGGTGCTGCTACTGTTTTTTTTTCTCTTATAATTGACGTCGTTTTGCTGCTTTACACAATCGGCACAAAAAAGCAAATATAAATATAATAATGGGTGAAAATGAGGACGGAATGCCGCCGTCCGTTGCCGACTCGGCACTGTCAATGCACGACGAATTTGCGGGTCTTCAGGTTTGTCCGTCCATTTTTTAATTTTATGTGAGCGGACATTTTTTTTGTGGATTTGATTTGAGCCTCTCATCTTGCAACCGTTGAACGCAAATTTTTTTGTTGAGAAATCACAAAATTTGCTAGAAGTTGATAAAATGTAAAGCCTCTTCCCCCATTTTATTGAGAAAAATTTTGCTCAAAAGCGGTAAATGTAAAAAATAAAATATGTTTTGTAACCAAAAAAGTTGGCCAATCGGATTGAAATGGTCGAACGATTCAAAAATTTTCAGCAAAAAATTTTATTTAAAAAATTTTGTTTTTAGAAAGAGTTGGCCAAAGAGTTGAAGGTGAAGGACGGACTGGAGCGCTTTTTGTCACTCGCCTCGGTGCTGAACCCGAAGGCGTACACGCCGGAATTGTTGGAGCACTCGCGCGAGATGTACGAGGAGAGCAAGGCCAAAAGCACGTACCTCCGCATGCAATTGGAGAGGTTTGCGCCATTGCCGGGCATAAAATACCCCCCGAAAAAAAAACAATCAATTTTCAAATCCTTAAGGTCTCGACGAAAGTTTCGAACAGACCCGAATTCGAACAATTTTGTGAAAATTCGAAATTTTCCAAAAATTATTTTGGACTCAAAATAATTCAAAAAGCATTAAATCACAACGAAAAAGCAAATATTATTGAATTCATGCTCTTTGGATGGTTTTGATGCCAATATTGATTTTTGAAAAAAACTAAATTTTCGAAAAATTGTTCGATTTTGGGCCCGGGGTTCGGAATGGAGGCAAATTCGGACCCCCTCCCCATCTAAAATAAAAATAATGCCCATTTTTATAGGCTAAAGTTGCAAGAACGCTCAAATTTGGGCGGCGCTGGCGGTGTCGCCAACCGGTGTGGCAACGGCGGACTGCAAAATGAGGAGTCAAAAAGCGAGTCGCGCATCGACGATTTGACCTACCGGTTACGCAAGGAGTCGGGTTCGTTCGTTTGCGTTTTTTTTGCATATTTTGTTGAACAAGTTTGGGGAAGGAAAACCCAACGAAAATTTGTTCCAAAAAATTTTGTTTTTGATAGAAATTTTTATGAATTTTGAAGACTAAGGGGGTCGGTCTCTCCAATTAATTTCCAAATTCCAAAATTTGTTACTTTTTCAAATAACACAAAATCCGAATGTAAGGATCATGTTTAACCGCAAGTACAGAAAATTTACGGTTGATACGAATTTTAAGAATTAAAAAATAAGGACAGTGTCAATATTTAAAATTTTTAAACAAAAAATTTTTTAGCGTTGATCGCAGGCGCTAAAAATATGCTCAAGCTGTTCGGTGAACAGAAAAAGGCTGACCAGAAAAGTGAGTTTTTGAGCCTGGGTTACGGGCTAGAAAACTTTAAAATTATTTTTTAAAAATCGAAACAAAAAAATTTGACCTGTGGGGGGGGGGGACTACTTTTATTACATAAAATTTGCAAAAATTGAAAAATAATATTTTTTAGGCGTGATGAACGCGCATGAGACGTGCGCTAATGCGCATGAAAAACTCGACCTGATCAGACTGGCATTGAAGAAATATTCGTATGTTTTTTTAATTTTAGAATTTTTTAAATATTTTTTGACGTTTGAGAAAAGGAAAATCTTTTAAATCGCATGAAATCGAAAAACTATATAAATTTATATATATATTGCACACAGTGAGCAACTGCCACAAGAGTCGCCCAAACGGGAACATGTTGACCGTGAGCTGAACGGGCGGAAAGCGTCCGAGGACGTGAACGCCAACGCGTCTCAGCAACACCACCAGCAACTGCTGTTGAACAACGACAACACTGCCGCTACGCCATGGATAACGACAAATGTTACTGCTCCGCTGTCTTCCTTTGATGCGGCCATCATGTCCTCGTCCATGCCGGCCGGCATGAGCGGCGGCGGCGGCAACAACAGTGAGAAGCAGCAACAGCAACAAATGCTGTTGTACAGCCAGACCCAGTACTTGTTGGCGGTCAGCGGCAAGCTGGAGCTAAGGTGTGATCCGAACACGTTGAGGGCGGCATTCTAATAAATTTTTTTTGCAATTTTTTGAATGGAATTTTTTCTCCAAATTTTTAGTGGCCCAAAATTGCACAAACTCGGACAACTTCAGACAATTTTTTGTTTACAAAAATAAATTCAGGCTAATCGGTTGTCAAGATTTGATGAGCAAAACGGAGCTGCTGGCCAGCGTGGGCAAGACGAAGGGAGGCAAAATGCCAAGACAGCAAAGGTTGGTTGTTTTTGCGCGAAAATATTTTTTCAAAAAAAACAAATTTTTTGCATATTAGCAACAGCAGAATGCTGCAGGCGGAAGAAGTGTATGCACAGATTCGGGTGGACAATAAACTCGTTGTAAGTGGACTGTGTATAAAGTTTGGCATTTTAAAAAATCCAACGCCTCCGGGGTTTGAGATTTATTGGCATCGTTAAGGCAATTCCCGCCCCTCCGGGAATTTTAGGGTTTCGCTTTCCCGTGACAAATTTTCTGGGGACAGAAATCTTTAAGCTTCCGGTTGTACGATTCCGTGTTCTTGATTCTCGGGGAACGGAACGTACCCCACGGACCCTTTTACACAGGGCCGTAGCCAGGGGGGGGGCTGTCTCTTATACACATCTAGATGTGTATAAGAGAAGGGGGGGGACCCTTTTGTTTTGCACTTTTACAATTTTTTGACCAATTTTTTTAACAAATCGCCATCAAAAATCAAAAAAATTAACAAATTGCCATCAAAAATCAAAAAATTTTTTTGCTTTTTTGAAAATTCCTTAAAATAAATACCTTGGCGCTCAAATGGGAAAGCCATTTGAGCGCCCGCGCTCAGATGGTTCAAATTCCCCCTCCCAAAATTTTTTTCTGGCTACGGCCCTGCTTTTACATGTAGGTAGTAATATAGTAGTATTGGAATTTGAAATGCTTAACCCTTAGAAAAAAAAAAAAAAATTGTTTTAAATAAAGACCTTTGGCCTTAAATTTTTTTTTTGTTGAAACTGTTTCCCTTTACTATTAGGCAACGACGAAGACGCGAAGTTTGTCCACAAATTGTTGGGACCAGCACTTGTCCATCGACTTGGACCGGGCCAAGGAGTTGGAGATCGAGGTGTACTACCGGGACAAGCGGGCCATGTGCGCATTTGCCGTCCTCAAATTGGGTAATAATAATAATTGTGCAAAAAAAAGAAAAACTTTTTTGCTTCAAAGGGTTATCGGAGGCTTTAATTTCGAACCTCGGGTTCAAAATTCAAACGCATAAAATATCGAATTGTGGGACCATTTTGGAAAATTTTTGTTATTTGGCGGTTTTTGTTGTAGCAAAAAAAAAATTGGACATTTTTTGTCCTCCAATTTGCTTTTTGCTACAAAATGTGTTTTAATGTCGCAAAATTATGGGATTAATAGTATTAAATATCCTCCGTTTTCGCACTTTTTTGACATAAATTTGATTTTTTTGTTGATAAATCTGGCATCCATTTTCAGGTGATCTGATCGACAAGAATCACAGCACGGGCAAACTTGTGCACATGGAACCGCAGGGCACACTGTTTTTTGAGGTCTGTTGTCACGCCCCCAAATTAAGTATTTTGTGTAAAAAAACAATGTTTTTTAGCATTTTTATTTGGACCCAATTGTGAGCAGGAAGCCCAAATTGGAACGCCAAAAGCGCCTCTTCAACGTCAAAGGTACAGTTATTTTGCAAGTGCTTGCGCGAGCTAATCTTTTTTATATTCGCCTAAAAGCGATTTATCCATTTGGTGTCTGTTTGATCACTCTTATTCTGTCTGTCTGTGCTCACTCATTCTGTCTATCACTCACTCACTCACTGTCTGTCTGATCAGGATCACCATAGATGAGCAATGGGGGGGGGGTCGGCTTGAGCGCTGCGAGGTGTACGCCGGCGCTCAATTGGCAGGCCACCAACTGAGCGCTCGAACCAATTTCCGTGTTTTTTTTTCGCGTTGTTAGTTCTCTCTCTACTTTTCCTACGCTAGGAAAAAAAAACATTTTTTCCAAGTTTTGGACACTGGGCAAAAAAAGGAGATGGATTTTTTTTAAGTCTATTAAAAATTACAAAATTTTAAGCGCTTTTTTGTTGATAAACCATAGCCTCCGCCTCAGGCAACGATTCTGGGGTTGGATTTGCCAAGGACCGTTTTTTTGTTCATTTTTTAAGAAGGGGCTTTCTGCCTGATCACTTAATTTTTATTTTTATTGTTTGTGTTGTTCAGAGCGTAAAGCGACGGCGCGTCGCGCGATGGGCCCCATTCTGTGGGGCCGCTTCATCAAAGGCAACTCGCCGACCCCGCAACAATATGAGCCCATCGTTTCGTTTGCCTTCACACCGACGCCAATTGTCGCCGCCGGGGACACGACAACGACGACGACGATGACAACTCCCGTGCTGGGTTGGTTGTTGTTGGGTTGGGCGTTGTAGCAAGGGAATTTTTGATAAATTTATAAAAATTTTACATAATTTTTTAGGGAAGCGGCCGGTCCTGGAACTGCTGCCAGGTGTGTGTGGGTTAATGATTTTGTCAAATCCAAACAACCAGATCCGTTGCTTGAAGCGGAGGCTACGGTTTTGCCTCCCTCTACCCCTCTTTTTAAAATCGACATTTTTATTGGGAATTTAACCAATTATCGAATGGCCCTTCCATCAAGTCTGGTATAAACCAGGGATGGGAGCCGACGTCCTCAAAAAATTTCGGAAATCGGAATCCCGACCATCCCTGGTATAAACTCTGGAAGTTTCGAGAATTTTCACGCATTCAGCCAAAATGCGGGCATATATTTGGGCCAGGAAATCCATTTTTTTTTGGTTTCTGAAATTATTTTTCATTTTTTAGAAGTTGATTTCACATTGGCGCCGGTCAAAGGCAAAGATGCTGCTGCTGTTTGCTTCAAACAACACCAAGCAGTACAACCGTTGGAGCAACACCGGCGACCGCTGCCCGCCCCGCCAATTTCGCTGTCCATTGACGACTTTCGACTGATTGCGGTGCTTGGCCGAGGTGATGTTTGGAGAGAAAAAAATGCGCAGACTTTTTTGGATCACTTTTTTTATAATTTTTTAAATAGAGAAAAATGTCGCTTTTTAAGCTTAATGCAAAAGTTCAAAAATATTTTTTTGTGATTTATATTTTATAATTTATCAAACTTTCAGGCCATTTTGGGAAAGTCATTTTGTCACAGTACAGGAGGAATGGCGCCTATTTTGTAAAATTTAAAAATAAAATTTAGAGAAATTTTACTATTATTTGTTGTTGTTGTTTAGGCTCTGAAAATTTTGAAGAAGGGTGACATTTTGGCCCGAGACGAGGTCGAATCGTTGATGGTGGAGAAGCGCATTTTGGAAATTGCGAGGTTCTCATTTCAATTCAATTTTAAAAATTTTTCGAGCAAGCCTCCCCCACCCCCTCATAATTTTTCGTTAAATTAGACAGAATTTGAGTTTATGAATCGGATTTTTTGTTATACATTCAAATATTGTGTTCAGTCATTATAATAATGGCTTCTAAAATTTGAAAATTAATTGCAAAATGTTGCGAATTTTTTATTTAAAAACAAAATGTTTTTTTCCGCCATTTTCAGTTCCAGCAAACATCCCTTTCTGATCAATTTGTATGCCACATTTCAAAGTCAAGAGCACGTCTTCTTCGTCATGGAGGTGCGTTGTTCTTTCTTTTTTTTGGCATTTATTTTTTATTTAAAAAAAATTTCAAAATTTTTCTCTTCAGTATGCCATGGGAGGCGACCTGATGAGGTGTGTGGTTTGTTCCTTCTTTCTTCTGTTTTTTTTTTAATTAAAATTGTTTCCTTTTGTATAAACAAATTGTTTTGGAGAGAGTGTCAAAAACAAATTTTCTAATATTTTTTGAAAATAAAAATTTTTTTTGCAGACACATTCATGACGACATTTTCACGGAGGACCGCGCATGTTTTTATGCGGCCTGCATTTTGCTTGGATTGGTCAGTGCATTTTTTGTGCAAATTTTTCCAAACAAAAAAATAAAACAAATTTTTTTTGAGGAATTTTTGCACGCCAACAACATTGTGTACCGAGATCTAAAGTTGGACAATCTGATCCTGGACCGGGATGGCTATGTGAAGGTTTGTTCGTTCACACAAAAACATTGTTTTTGTTCATTAAACACTATTAGTAGGCGACTCTGGTGCCCACAAAGTTTTGAAAAAATAACCCCCGAGGGGTGGACAGGGGCGTATCTAGGAAAAAAATTTCGGAGGGGGGAATTTGTCCATTTGAGCGCGCGCTCAGATGGCATTCCCAGACTGAGCGGCCCGGGGGGGGGGGGAATTTTTTTTGTTTGATGACAATTTGTTAAGAAAATTGGTCAAAAAGCCTAAATACGAGCCTGGGGGTGGACATTGGGACAGAATTTCCCCGGAAAAAAAATTTGTCCGGTAGTCAGTCGTCTCATTCGTCCGATCCCGGCCCGATCAGGGATTTGCAAAAACTAAAAAAAAAATTGGGCTCAGATTGCCGGGCATTTGGGGTTGACTGACCGGCAGGGGGATCTTGACAACAACAAAAACCCCTTGAAATTGGGTAGTTTTCGTGGATTTTCTAAAGTGGGCACATCCCGGCGGTTTAATATGAAAATTTGTACCAAAAACTGCATTTTTAATTGTGTTTAAGCTGGCCGACTTCGGGCTGTGCAAGGAGGGCATGGGCCCGTTCGACAAAACGTCCACCTTTTGCGGGACGCCCGAATTCGTAATAATGTTTTTTTTATTTTGAATGTTTTCTAAATCATAAAATGCGCAACTCGGCAGGAATTTAAAATTTAAAGGAGAGAAAAAAAGGAAAACAATTTTTAAGCTGGCACCGGAAGTGCTGACGGAGAACAGTTACACACGCGCAATTGACTGGTGGGGTTTGGGTGTGCTCATCTTTGAAATGCTGGTTGGCGAGGTTGGTTGGTTGTGCTTGATCAAAAAAAAATTTTTTTTTGCAAATTTTTAGCCCCCCTTCTCCGGTTCGGATGAAGAAGAAATCTTTGATTCAATTGTCAGGTGGGCATCAGCTTATTGTGTATTTTTGTTGAGGATTGTTGGGGGAATTATGTTGTAAAATTCGATAAAAATAATTTATTTACAAAATTAGTAAAACAAAAAATTCGATTGATTCCTTTGACGTCCGGTCCGTCGTCCGATCATCTCTCTCTTTGATTTAATATATTTTTTTAATTTAAATCACAATTTTTTAGTGATGAAGTGAACTACCCGCAATACCTCTCCATTGAATCAATCGCCTTAATGCGAAGGGTAATTTTAAAAAAACGAAAATATTTTGAGTGATTTCTGTTCTCTTATTTTTTTAGGGTTAGAGGGTGAGGGGGGGGGGGGCATCGAATCAACAAAATTGGTAAACGCAAAAAGTAATCAAACATTTAAAAACAATTTATTTTTGCCCCTTTTTGGTTGCAGTTGATGCGAAAGAATGCGGAGAAGCGCATCGGCTCCGGCGAGGAGGACGCCCGGGAGATTAAAAAGCAACGCTTTTTCCTGGTAAATGAATGTGGCGGCGCAGGGGGGGGGAGGACTTTTAACAAAAAAAGGCACTCCCAAAAACCGGAATTTTTGAAAATACTATTTTGTTCAGCTATTAAAAAATTTTTGCCGTATAGAGGTGAGGGGCTGGGAGGGCACAATTTAAAATTAGTGCCCGAGCCGGGTTCCTAATTTGCTATAAAATTTTGGTTGAGTAACCGGATTTGATCATGATCATAAACTTATTAAAATAAGCACCAGAGGAGATGGGTTTGAAGGCGAGGATGTTACACCGGCATATTTTTTTCCTGATTGTCTCGCTCGGACACCGCACCAGAATTGTTCCTATTTTTTTGCGGCTTTTTGGAATTC
>MEIZ01000072.1:100631-112849 GCA_001723225.1 Globodera ellingtonae
TAAATGAGAATATTGAGATTTATGAGTATTTTCTTATGGAGTTCTTTCTGCTAACGATATATGTTTTAGTGCTCCTTTGCTTCCTCGTCGCATTAGATGATAATGACAATATCAGTTACTAAATATTAATATTTAAATCTAACATTTTCTAGTAAATTTTAAAAGTACAAAAATAAATAACTTAATAAAACAAAATATTTAATCCAAATAATTAAAATTTTGAAATAATGTTAATTGAATATATTTATGCATTAAAAGAGAATGTGATATAAATGTAGTTACAAAAGACTTAACTTGCAGGCTAGCAGAAACCAACATGTAGACGACGCCTTATCCGAGAACCCTGGAAGAAGCTTGGCTAAAAATTTTTCTTTAAATTATTTTAAAGTAAACAAAAATATAGACTTTAAACGCAAAAAGAAGCACCTTTTTATTAAACTTTCTTTAAAAGTTTGTTAGGGTTAAATTTGCTGAGAGAAACTCGATAATACAAAATATTTAAATATTAAATAAAATTGTGATTATATAAGCTGTTTTTAAATAAGAAAACTCCATGAAGATGGAAGAAATCAATCAGCTGGTGCAAACAGCGGAGGATTCGGCTTTGGATTTAAAATAATATTTAAAATATTTATCTGAAACAAACCCACTCTTGAGATGAGGGCGCCTGCACTCACTGACACATGAGGGTGAGGGCGATACAGAAAAAAAGATAGTCGGAAGACAAGCTCAAGGGAAGTAAAATAAATTATAAAAATGCCATATTAAACTTTAATTTTTAAAAAATTTAAAAAAATATGTAAGATTATGAAAAGAAAAATGATTTTTTTTTTCTCATAAATTTATAATTTTTAAAAGTAACCTATAAATACAATCACTTAAAGAAAATGAATTATAGCAATATAGAGAGAGAAGAGTTAAAATATCGGATACGAATATAAATAAAAAATTTAAAAACTTTATTTACAAAATTAAAGATTGAGAATTAGATTTTAAAAAAAGGACCAAGAAGATACAAAATTAAGAATCATTCATTTGTTAATTTTTTAAAATTAATAAATATCAAAGAAAAAGTGCATTAAATGGAAAATCCAAAATTTAAAATATTTTTGTAGTGTTCAGATTCGGATTCTACGCGCCTAATGCCCTAGAAAACACCTTTTATCAATGTGAGCAAGCATATCTCAAATTTTTTTATACAAAATCCGTTATTTTCAATATACCCTTTCAATTTTGTTTCGATTTTTTCAATATTTTTATCTTTTGTTTTTGGAGGACATGCGCACATATGTGACAAAATCTAAACCCTCTTTTTTTTAAGGAAAAACGGTTTCGGGATCGCCGAAACCCCCGGGTAAATTCTTTTTTTCAGCAAGTCAGCCAAATTGAAAAACGAAGGAGGCTGCGTATAATTCGCTCAAAAATGCGCTTTTATCAATTGACAGGAAAACAGCATAAAATATTTGAAGATAAAATTATTGCTAATTTTGTTTTGGGGTTTATTTATTAAATTTAATTTGCCTTCTGAAATTTTTTCCCATTTTTAAAAAAGGGAATATTTTTTATTAACATTTTCGTTCAGCGGCTCTCTGCTCACGCCGATTTGGTGAAGGCGGAGGACTTTGTGCTTGGCTCTTAGTACATGCAGACCGCCTGTGTCGTTGTGCCAAAGTATGGGGGGGGGGAGTAAAAAAGGGGGGGGGGTAAAAAAATGGCATACATAATTTTTGAATCCCCCCTCTCCATTTTTTTTTATCCTTGGCGGCGCTGTTTTTAAAAAAACAAGAAATTTCTTTATTTTTTATTTATTTGTGTTTTTTTCAAAACTTGGCCAAGGAATGGGAAAGCAAATACCACATATTTGTCCAAATTGTTGTGCCCGGCTCGGCGTGAAAAATTGTCGAGGACGAGGACCATGCGCTGTACACAGTGATACTGTTTCAGAGTGTGTTGGACGATCAAAAGCGCGTTTCGTGAACAGAAATAAGGGATAAATGTAACAATTTGTTTTTGAGCTTTAAAATGACTTATTAACGTTTAACGCATGGATTAAATTCAACAAAGGAAAAAAATTGCTTAAAAGAACCTTTTTTAGAAGCTTTCAAACAAAACCTAAGCGATTGGCCAAATCTCAAAAAAGTTATGGCCAATTGTGGCCAAAAAAAACGTTTTCTGTCCATAACTTTTTTGAGATTTGGCCTATCGCTTATAATTTTTTTTTGTTATTCAAAAATATCTTCCTCATTGTGTTTAACTTCAATTTCATCATACATTTTTTTCAGATTCTGCTTTACTTTTAGGGAGTGGGGGTCCGCGGTGCCGATACCGCCGAGAAAATTTTTTGAAATTTGACTTATTTGTTAAGAAAGTTAATCAAAATTTTAGCAAAATTAAGCATTTTGGTTCGGAATTTCGGGAATAAAAACTGGTTTACGTAAGAGTGGAGGATGTCCGGCGGCGATGAAATTTGTTAAGGAAATTGAAGCACAAATTCAGGAGGATGTGATGAATTTATTTCAAAAATTCTTGTTTTGCTCGCACAAATATTTAAAAACTATTAAAACATTTTTATTATTGAGGGAAGATTATTTGAATAGGGAAAATGATAAATGATTGTTGGTTACACTCAAACGGATTCGAACCCGACACACATAAATTTTGACAAAATGTATAAAAGGCAAATTAGGCACTTTTGTTGTCTTGACCTTAATAAAATGGGGAATTAATTATCAATTTAATTTTGGCTAAGAGTTTCACTTGGTCCGGTTGAAGGCCGGTAGCTTCCGCCAGGGACAACCTTTGCGCTTTATTTATAAACTGATGTGTTAAACATTAAAGCTTATATATAAGGGCATTTAAATTTGCAAATTAATTTTTCAAAAGTTTTTATTTAAAAAAGTAGGGTAAATATCTGTCATACCGCCCAGAGCCCAAATCGAACAAAATATATATCAATCGACTCCTCTCGGTCTGCGATGTATGAATCCGAAAAAATTTTTGTTGGGTGACCATTCCCTAAAGAGTTACACACCCAGGACTGAAGTGTCTTTTGACTAGGGACTCAGTTGTCCACTGATTAAAAAATGAGAAAAATCACTCACATTGGCTTTCAAAATTTAGTAGGGTTGGACAAAACCGGATATCCGGGTCCCCCGGATACCGGATAGCTCAAAAACACCCGGATATCCATCCGGATACCGGATAATTTGGCTGGGCTTGGTACAAGATCCGGATAATTTTACCCCAAAAATTTCCAAAAACACCCGGATACCGGTCCCGGATAACCCGGGTTTGTCCATCCCTAGTCAATAGTAAAACAAATGTTTTATTATTAAAAAATAATTATCTTAAACTCCAATTACCTCATCCATCATTAATTTGTTTTGAGATTCTGCTTTACTTTTAGGAAGGGTGGGGTCGGCGGTGCGGGACTTAGTTTTTACCGTACCGACCGGGACCTGAAAAAACCGCGAAATCCCGTCCCGGTACCGGTCCCGCTCAACCTTAGTTTTAAATAAAAGATGTGTTGGCGCCCTACGTGATTTTTTGTTTCTTTTGGCCAACCAATCCTCGAATATTTTTTTTGTGGCTACGCCACAACATAAATTTAAAGAAAACAATTTAGTTTATAAACAAATGTTTAATTTAAATTTTCAGTTATTCTCCGCCTTGCTCTTGAACATGTCTGCTGCTTGTCCGTTGGAATCAGCAACAATTGCATTTCCGACGTACGAAAACAGCGCGAAAAATGGCAGGTTCAAATTTTTTGGGCTACGGACTTGTCGAAAATGTCTTCAGAATTTGTATTTCGAAATTGGGGTCAGCAAAATGAAATTTCTGTTTTAAACCAGAGAAGCATGGAATGGCGGTGTTGTTTCTGTTAGCCAGCCAGAGAAGTACTGCACATAGTGCAGACCGCAGCAAAAAGGGCGAACGCCATCTGTAAGATGAAAAATATGAGTAAATTTTTTTTTTGTTCGAGTCGGTTTCAGCCCTTAGCTATAAAATTGGTTCCCGGCCGATAGCCGTTGGAGTGGCCAAAGATGGCTATTTCGACGGCCCAGCCGCCCAGTGTGGTTGTTAAATCGGCAACCATTTGCCAAAAATTTGTTTTTGTCCATTTCAGTCCCATTCCGGTTTCAAAACGCCTTCATCTTGTTCCCGCTCATCTGATTGCTTTTTCTGATCAGTTAAAATATTTTCATGAAAATCCGGCCTGCCTTATATTCTTTACACTTTCATGCAGTCCATTGCTCGGCCGAAATTGCGCACAATAAAGTGGGTGCCGGCTTTTTTGTTTTGTTACTAATGTGCTTTCTCCAAATTAATTACGCAAAAATTTTTCCATTTTTAATGTTGCAGCCTGCTGGGCAGAATCAATGCTTTAGGAAAATTTAATTTTCCCAATTTTGGACGGTTGATGATTAACCATGTGTAAATAATAATTGCTTTAACATAAATTTTGTTCCATCGCTAAAGGAATTATTTAGGAAATTTTTTTGTTAAAAGCGCATTGGTCAAGCCTTATCTTAACCATTTTTTTGGACCCGGTCAATCGAACAGCAGCAGACATTTTTGGCCTAACGAGACGAAATCAAATCGGATGAAAGTGCATTCAAAGCTCAGTGTCGAGAACATTGACCAATCCGTGTCCAATTTGATCTCTAATAAATGGAGACTGACTGGATCGGAAGTCTCGTTCGATTGAGTGCCGACACCGTAATTTTTACACGCAACCAGTTTTGGTAAAAAAAATTTTGGAAAAAAGTACGCATACGTACATTCCAATAATTTGAAAAAAGGGCTCTGCTTAAAATTCACTTCATTGTACGGAATTAGACGCACGCTCAATAATTATGTGATCTATATTAGGGTTGAGCCCCGTCCCCGACCCCCGACTTTTTTTAGTCGGAGTTTTCGTCCCCGACTCCGGCTTTTTTGAATTTTTCGGGGTTTTGGCTGGGAAAAACCCCGAACCCCGACTTTTTTGGTCGGGGATGAAAACCCCGACTCCGACTTTTCCCGCCCCCGAGGGCTCGGGGCTCAACCCTAATCTATATTGTAATTGTATTTTTTAATAACCGATATAAGTAGAATAAAGAATAATATACGTTCATTAATATTGTAACATTTTGTTCTAATAAAATATTCTTATTTTAATTTTTTGTTTGTCACTCCAATTATCTTTTATCAATTGAAGAACTTAAGTTTTTTCTACTTACAAATTAGAACCGGGATTTTTTTGGGTTTGGGTCAAATACCTGAAAGGTTGCGTTTCAGTCCCAAGATATTTGTTGCTATTAACTATTTAATACTATATTGGGATGAATTTGAGTTTCGTTGCCGAAAAAGGAAATCTCACGCCAGAAGTTGTGCATTCTGAAGCAACTTTTTGAGGTGCATTCAGGAAAACTAAAGACTTTTCAGTCCCGTGGACGACTGAGTCCCAGGAGCCGAGTTGCGGGTCACTTTGGTAGTTGCACAAAGGGAAATTTTTTTCTTAGGATCGGGAGCGCTTAGTTCTTGCTGGTAGGATTTCAAGATGGAATGTTTTACACAACTTTGTTGTTGATCACTTTTTGATCAGAGCAAAACCCTGGTCTGCAAAAATCGGCAAAAATTGCTGGGTCGAAATTTCGAAAATCGTTTTTTGTCCCTAACTTTTGTTTCTTTTCCCATAACGCTTAGCAATGTTTTGTGATATTGTAGAGTTTTTCAAAATGCGTCGAATGGTGTTTAGTTGGTGCGAAAATTTTTTGAAATTTTCGAGCTAGGCCCCCTAGAAGGTTTTCGGTTTTTTGTCATTAACTTTTTTAGGGGTGGATTTAAAAGAAAATAAAAAATACTTTCAATACCCAACTTTTTGAGAGCTATCGATTGGTGTTTATTTCGCCTGAAAATTCCGAAAAGTGCTTTTTGCCAGTGAAGTGCACCGGTGGCGGAATGGTTAGTGGTGGGGGTGTGGGGGTCGGGTGGGGGTTCGAATCCGCTTGGCTTAAATCATTTTTCACGACCTTCTGTGCATATGTATGATAGGGTTCTTTGGAAATTTTTTGAAATTTCATTTTTTTGGTCACCAAAATAGGGGGAATGTTATGAAAATTCATAACTTTTCTCACTGATGATCATTTCGAATGAAATTGGTCTCATAAAATGCAGAAAAATACGCGCTTATTAGTATTTTAGTTTTACGAAAGGTTGAAAATTCAAAAAGTTATGGTTTTTTTCGAAAAAAATGAATTTTCCACAAAAAAAATCATAAAAATTTTTTGAAAAGAGATTTTCAAAAACTCTTTCATTAAATAAATAGCTTATTTTTTGCTCTATTAAAAACTATTTTACTTCGTATTAATGCCTTAAACTGCCATCCCCGCATCCCGAACCGTTGTACCTGGCACAATCAACGGTTCAAACTGCCATCCCCGCACCCCGAACCGTTGTACCTGACCCAATCAACAGTTCAAACTGCCATCCCCGCACCCCGAACCGTTGTACCTGGCCCAATCAACAGTTCATAACTGCATACCTCGAACCCCAAACTAGGTAGCGAACAGGGCTGGGCAAAATTTCGGATCCGAAATTTCGGATTCCGGAAAATTTCTGGTTTTTTGGCCGTTTCGGATTTCGGATTCGGATTTCGGAGTTTGAGCAAAATTTCGGATTCTTGCACCCCTAAGAATGGGATTTTTGAGGAATTGAACGTTTTGGTGTTGGTATAGTGGTGAGTGGTTGGAAAGTTGAACTTTTGGTGTGGGTTCAGGTCCTCGACTGTGTTAATGATTTTTGCTGACTTTCTCCGAACATTTACGGTCGCGTAAACAATTGCAAAAATTTTTTTAAATTTCCCATTTTTAAAAATATTTTAGATGGCAATTCACAAGTTTTCATGTGATTTTTTATATAAAAATTCTCTGAATATTTAAAAAATTTATAACTTTGTTCAAGTTGAGTGATCGTAAATTACTTTACAAATTAGTGCCATAAAATGCAAAAAGCCTATTTTCTTAACAAGATTCGTTAAAATTTTCAAAAAATTTTTCCGGCGGCGCCTATCTCGGCACCGCCGACCCCCTCCCCCGCCCAGATCTAAAGCAAGTTCTCAAAAACTTTTAATGCTGACCAATTAAACGAGAGGAGTTGAATGGTAATAATTATTGCATATCGGAGTGAAGCACAAATAAGATAGAAAACCCTTTTTTTATCGGAAAAAATTTACTTGAAAAAATTTCGGATTTCGGGTTTCGGATTCCGGAAAAATTTCGGGATTTTCGTGAATTCGGATTTCGGATTTAAAATCCTTTCGGATTTTTGGGTTTCCGGAATTTCGGAATTCGGATTTCGGAATTTATTTTCCGATTTTGCCCAGCCCTGGTAGCGAAGCTCTACAAGCGCGTCAGCGCTTTACCAGCACATAAAATAGCGTTGTACATCACTCCACTAGTTATTCATTTATTCAATAAAAATAAAATTTTGGAGAACATTTTTAAAAAAATTGTTGTTGAGCAACTCCAGGTACTGCTCCGACTTCAGGAACCGTGGGTATGAGTCCTTGGCCATCAGCTGCTCAATTTTGTGCTGTGCTATCGTGAACATTTCTGTCCTCAGCGGCACCACCGCCAACGCCGCCTGGGTGGCAAGCCGAGTTTGGCTGTACAAATTGACCTAAAATTGTTTTTTTAGAAATTGGAAATAATTTTTATCGGAATAAGCCACTAAAAATTAAAAGCCATAAAATATACGCCTTCTTGCTTTTCTGTTTTTTTACCTTTTAAATTACTTTTTCAATAACATTCCCACATGCACGGGCAAAATGAATGGCAAAATAACAAATGTTTGCGGCATTTTCAACAATGTTATTTTTGTAATTACATAGAATGCCAAAATGACTCATAATTTACGGCATTTGAACCTTTTTGTTGGGGATTATTTCGTGCGTTAAATATTAAACACAACAATGAAATAAAATTGTTAAAAGATATTAAACAGTTAATTTACTGAGAATAAAATAGTGTATCCCGGTCCCGGTTTTTTGGTCCCGCCGGGACCGGGACCAACCGGGGAAAAAGTACACCCCTAATGATGGCATCATCGACCGACAATTTCAACTATTTTTACTTATGTCTCCCAATAGGCGATGGCCTAGTGGTTCTTCTCTTTTTGGTGAGTCTTATGTTATGTGTTGGGTTCGAACCCGCTTGAGTGCAAGCACTTATTTATTGGTTTTCCCCTCTACTCAAATAGGCATCCCCTCATTAATAAGATTTATTAAATAATATTTTTTAATTAAAAATACGCGCAAAAAAAGAATAGACACAAGTATTTTTGAAATAAATTCATCACGTCTTTCTGACTTTTTGCTTCAATTTCCTTAACAGATTGCCAATTTTTGTAAAAATTTTTCGGACATCCTCCACTCTTACGTAAACCAGTTTTTTTCTCTGAAATTCCGAAGCAAAATTCATAATTTTGCTAAAATTTTGATGAAATTTCTTTAACAAAATTGAGTCAAAATTTCAAAAAATTTTCTCGCCGGCGCCCGAACTCAGCGCCAGTCTGGCCATCTCGGTTCAGCCACTTGAGCAGCGCCATTTCAGCGCCGGGATTTTTTATTTTTTTTATGCGAATGTTTTATTTTTTAGGCTTTTTTTCGAAAATGACTAAAAGTCGGCCGTTAAAGATGAATTGTTTTTCAAAAACAGCCAGAAACCCGTGATTTCAGGTGCCTGTTTACAAATTTTTGCTCAAAAATGCCAAAATATGCATTTATTTCCGAAAACCCCTAAAATATGCTAAAATATGCAATTTTAAACTTGTCCAAAAAAACTCAAACCAACGCGAAAAGGCTATTTTTGGCCCGTATTCTTCAGAACTTATGAGAACAAAAATGCAATAAATCCGAGCCCTACTTATTATGTTATAAAAATTTTAAAAAATATATATACAAAGTGCCATTTTTCAGAACAGTGCCATCTTTTTTTGTTTGACAGAAAAAAGCGATGAATAGAAAGAAAAAATTAGCTCTCGTTTGCCCGAAGATCGGTGAACCAATTCAGCAATTATTTGCCGCAAAATCCGGGTCTGGGGTTCGGAATCGGTCGAAATGTATGACATATTCAAATTCTACGCCCCCGAAAACCTCTAGAAAATTTTAATTATCGTTTTTAATCACTTAAATGAATTTTTTTTAATTGTTGACACATACATAACACAGAAGAACCTTGGGGTCCGTTCCTTCGAATCTGCATATCTATTCATGTGATGAATAACTCTTTTGTCCGTTCTCACTTTTAAAAAAGTTTGACCCCCTCCCCTCCCCTCCTCACCCAATTCCTCGACATTCACTATAAAAGACAGAACCTTTTGTCTGCGGCTTTTAAATATTTTTTTCTGTCGGCGGGACCCCATTCCCGAGGATTGACTTTTTCCAAAATTTTCAAAAATTTCAACGGATTCAAAGAGCGATTTAAAAAAAAAGTGAATCACGAAATGACATCACTTAGATATGCCATCATCTACCATAAGACTTAAAATTATTGGCTTTCAATCTTGAACTATTTCCAAAGCGATTTTTTGAATCCGTTAAATAAAGGAAAAACAGCTTCACTCGACAAAATTTCCAGTACAATTTTCCAAAAAACGCCGCAAAAAAATAAATCTGACAATTTAATATTATTTAGTTATTTTTTAATTTATTATAGTTAACTCACTCAAGCCCATCAAGTCAATTTCAATGCCCTGGGTAATCGTAAATTAGATGGACAAATGGCATTTGAATTTGTAAATGGAGAACAAAATTGACTTTTTTGGCCTATAGAAAATTTTATTCGGATAAACAAAACAATAAAAAGGTGATTTTGCCAGCGGAATTACTCCTCTCTTCCTTACAAGGTCAACGACAACGACGACGACGACGATGGGCGAATTCCAAAGAGCCTGTTATTGATTGTATAAGTACTGTGTGAACAAATTTTGTAACAAATAAAGTAATGCAAATTTCCTGTGAATCAAAACCCCTGAAAACAACAAACATTTTTCGAGGGCAAAAATGCCGGGGATTTGTGCGGGACAATTCCGGCATTTTCCCTATTGAAAAAAGCGATTGCCATCCCCCAGTCTCCGTGTTTCCCTAAATGCCCTGGTTTTTGTAAGGTTCATTTTTTAAAGACTTAATTGCCAAAAGGGCAAAAAAATGATCATAAAAGTTAGAAAAAGTCAATTTTATTCCGAAACTCTCCGGACATTTTTGGGTCGAAATTCCGGACATTTTTTTTGCACCCGTTACATCACCCCCCCCCATGCCCTGGCACCACACCACTCACCCGTTCTTCACCGCTTTCACCATCAGACCCTGGAGAACCTCGCAACCCAGTTTCTCACAGTCCCGTCCCGCCTTACGCAACCGTTCCCGGAACGGCAGGGAATTTTTGAAGCCGATCTAGACGCGATAAAAAATTTGTTTTTTTCAAAATTTTTGCTCTCCCCCCTCCTTACATGCTCCATCTTTGCGCCCAAGTCGGTCAATTGTGATGTGACGAAGGCAGCGTTGTTCTGCAACGGGTTGGCGCACAGCGTGTTCACCTGTCAAGTGAACGAACATAAAATAATTTTTTTTTTTGGATTTGTCAGTGCCGATCATTTTCCCCCTTTTTTTGTGGTTGGTGCCAAAAAAGTGCCGATTTTCCCCCTTTTTTGGGGGCTCGTGCCAAACAACTGTCGGGTTAAACACGTACTCCCCCCAAAATTTTGTATCACCTGAATCGGTTAAGGCTGAAGCAATTTATTGCCCCGGTCCGTGCCGCAAAGTGTACGGTAACCAAAATTTTGTGCCGATTTTTTGGTAACAAAAAAATAATGTTTTTTTGCGATTTTCCCCCCCGTCCAAACCCACCCAATACGTGCTCCAAAATACGTCAAACAGTTTCGTGTCCAGCGACGATTTGAAATACGTGACGTCCAGTGAATAGTACTGCAATAGAAACAAATTAAAATGAGTTAACCCAAAAATACAAATTTTGCTATTTTTTGTTGTAAAAAAAAATTTTTTAGAGAAAAAAACACTCGCCTGCTTACAATGCACACCAAAGTCCTCAATTTTGTTCAACGGAATTGTTTGGTACTCAGACGGCGGCTCATCGGGCGGCTTATAGCCTAAAAACGGTGGCAACGAATAAAATTCCCCCCAAAATTTGAAAATTCAAAAACAAAAAAGCGAAATTAAAAAAAAATTTGTTTTAAAACCTTTCGGATAGGTGCGGAACGCGCCGATGTCCACTTTGCCGGCACTGATTGTTCGAATCGGGTCAATTACAATGGCGACGAAAGGCTCCTGAAAAAATATTTTGTTGAATTTWTGGACGATTAACAAATGTGAAAMAARGAAAATGAGCAACCAAAATTTGTTTAAATTTTCCAAAGTTCTTAAAAGTTCTCCTAACTACCATATCTTGAGACATTTCTCTGTAGACTTTTCTTCCAAAAAATCTATTTTTTAAAAACTTTTGTTTTTCCCAACCCTTTAAAAAAAAATTGTGCCTGGTACTGTTGGTTAATGGACTGCGTGTTCACGTCAATGCCGCTCAGCCAACAGCCGTAGCCGGGATGAGAATGGTACCATCCGACAACCTAAGCAAAAAGAAAAGAAGTATTTTTGAAAAAAAAAATTCGAGTTTTTGGGCCCGTAAAAATTAGTCCGGAGGAGCGTTTTTGATTCCCGCCCATTTATGGTGCAGAAATGGGCCTCCGATGACGGGAAAACAATTTTATTTTTAACCCAAATTTCCGTTAATTTTTTTGGGCACCTCGGTTAGCAAAATTTGGAATTTTTCAAAAAACAAAACAAAAAACCTTTTCCAATCGCCCGACGGGCTCACAACTTTCACTGTAATTTGTCATGTATTCGTACGCCTGCGCTTGTGCGTTCACCCGCGTTTCGGTACCTAAAAAAAATCAAATTTATTGGAATTGTTGCACCAAAAACATTGCAAAATGCCAATTTTGGCAGGGGGGGGGGGGGGTTATGGCAAAAAATCATTAAAAATGCCACCTTTTTTGGGATTTGTGCCAAAAAAACATTGAAAAATGCAAATTTTCGTCCCCTCTTTTTGGGGTTATGGCAAAAAAACTGAAAAAATGCCAAATTTTGGGGATTTCAATCAAACCTTCGACAGGCAGCGCAAAACTGTCCATGACGATGAGCGTGTTGGCGTCCACGCGGCCCT
>MEIZ01000072.1:133271-147599 GCA_001723225.1 Globodera ellingtonae
ATCCGAAACCCGACCCGACATTTTTCTCGACCCGAAACCCGACCCGAGGTTTTTTGGGCCGACCTGATCCGAAACCCGACCCGACATTTTTCTCAACCCGCGGCAACCCTGATTTCCACGTCCAACCACTTTTTCTTCAAAAAAATGCAAACCATTACAAAACTCACAATGACGTGCATTGTGCTAAGCCTATGTTCTTTTGCATTAACTGCGCTTTCTGCTGCATATATTCGTACCACCCCTTGTAGTGAGGCTCTATATCTAGTTCTGTCTTGTTCTAGGCGCATTTGTTTTCCAAAAACAGACTCAGTGAGCCGCAAAATTTTTTGCCGATTCATTTGGTTGTCAAGTCTAGCTTGTCTTTGTAGCTGAGACTCAGCTTCTCTTTCTAACCGGTGGACATTCCTTTGACTGTCAAGTCTAATCTGTCTTTGTATCTGATGCTGGTATTCATAATGCTAAGGATAATTATCTGCTGCTACGGATAAGCGGATAGGTAGCTGCAGATAAAAAAATCTGCAGATAAAATCCGTATTCATAATGCTAGCGCTAACTATCTGCAGCCGAGGATTTTTTTATCTGCAGATACCTAGCTACAGCCACACTACTCTTCTCTCCATTGTCTTTTTTTCTCTACTATTTCTTCCTACTAATAAAAACGAAATGTGGGTAATAGGAATGTCATCATCAAAGATTATTTGGTGGGGTCGATTAGGCGGACAATAATAAAAGAAAGTTGTTGGCCAGTATGCTGTTTTCCGGAAAAAGAAAGGAAGAAGATAATATCTGCTGATGAAGGTTGTTGTCAAAACAAATTATTGCCTCGCGCCGTTCTCTTCCGACAGTCATCATTATTATAAGCCTAACACACTTCCTATTTAAACCTTTCCCAAAAAATGGTATTTACTTCCGAAATGACTTCTCGACTTCTCGAGCTAATTCAAGCACGAAAAGACCAGCTTTTCCCAGGCTCCCGCTCTTCCACGCTTTGGATATCMTTATGTTTATACACTATTGTGTATTTTTAAATTCTTTGTGACACATTAAATGTGTTAAGGCATGGCATTTGCTTGTTTTATTCCCCCTGCTGAAGAAGAGTTCAATGRTCAGGAAGGCGAAGGTGATCAGCGACGCGAAAAAGTTTTTATGCAGAGAAAGAATTTGATGGAAATTATGTCGGATGAAGACCTCTTTCGGCGATTTAGATTTGATCGCAATGGATTGAAAGTGATTAATGAATTTAAAATTAATTAGGGTTTACCGATTAAGTTCATTTGTGACCTTGTCCGAAACGATGTCGAATCGGATACGGGGAAAGGCGGTGCTCTTTCTGCCGAGCTTCAAGTTTTGGCCACACTTGGCTATTTAGCCTCCTCGTCCTTCCAACTCTGGTGCGGTGACATTCTTGGCTTGTCACAGCCGTCCATTTCTCGCGCGATTTTTCGTGTTACGAGGGCTTTATGCCGAAAAGCCGGCGATTTCATTTATTTTGAACAGAATGAAGATGTAAAATAATAAAATGAGATTGATGAAAAATATTGGGATTTAGGTTCGCGCAGGCACAATTCCCGCCTTTTTTGCAGTGGCTGGAATGACAAATATTGTTGGCTTAATCGATTGTACACATATACCGATTTTAATGCCATCTGAAGCGCAACATGGCAGAGATTATTACAATCGCAAAGGATGGCCAAGCATTAACGTGCAAGGCAATACCTTATAATAAATAAATTTAACGCAGCATTTTATTAGGTGGTCGCAAATGTTTGTTTCCAATTAAGGAAGCTAATTTAGGCGATAGCGGGTATCCATGCCGTAAATGGTTGTTAACACCATTTGCCAATCCAAGTACAAATGCACAGCAGCGGTTTAATATCGCCCACAGTAAAACAAGGGTGCTAATTGAACAGACAGTTGGACGCTTAAAAAAACGATTCCATTCTCTTCAAACACCAATTCGAATTAAATTGCAAAACATTGGCATGCTCATCGTTTCAGCTGCCGTTCTTCATAATATCGCTATTATGAAAGGCGTCCCTGATTTTGATGAAGAAAATTTGATTGATGAACAACCAGAACAAGATCAAAATATTGGGGAAGATATAACAACAATGGGGGATGGTTTCATAGTTCGTGCTAATATTGCGCAGAATTATTTTTCTTAATTTCTTTTCACAAACAACATTTATTATTGTTAGAAAAGAATAAGAAAGATTAAATTAATTGAACCTTATTATTTTAAAATTATTTAAAATATTTTTCAAATTATGGAAATGTTATTTTTCCTAACTATCCTCATCTCGATGAAGATAGGGGCAGCTAGGTAGCTGCTACCCTAGCCTTAGCATTATGAATACGGAGTCTATCTGCAGCTAAGGCTAAGGATATTTTTGCAAAGAAACTGTCATTATGAATACGGATTTTAATCCTTAGCATTATGAATACGGATTTATCTGCAGCTAGCGATAAAGCTGCGGATAGTTAGCATTATGAATACCAGCATGAGACTCACCTTCTCTTATTGATCTTTGTCTAATTATTTGTTTACCTAATCTCATTTGCCTTTGGACCGATGACTCATTCGCTCTTGACAGAGCTTTTTTTCTTGCTTCAATTGTAGATACAGTCGGTACAGAATCAAAAGCCTCAACAGGTACTGCTCCAGAAGGGCCCGCCGTTTGGCTATCATTAATCAAAATTACAGGTCTATTATTCAAATCAATATCATTTTCAAAAATTCTCATTATTTTTGCATTCCTATGCTCTTCATCAATCAATTCTATTGCTCTTCAATACTATCATTATCCGTGTCTTCATTATCCATATTCATAGTTTTTAAATGTATTACTGCTGAAAACAGGTATTGAAGTAAAATGAAAAAAAGAAAACAATATTTGCTAAAACAACGGAAAGTTTCTTGAAATTAATAGCAATTATGTTTATACTTTGTCTTGAATGCATGCGTCAACGGATAACACACAAAAGCGAAGCTCCTTATTACCAGAGACTAACAAAACAAAAAGGAAACCCGTTGTTAACAAACATTTAGAAAAGACTGAAAGTTCATGTGGATACCAATTATTTTTTTGAGACTTAGAAGGAACCTGCGAACATTCTTCACTCTTTCTCTTTACCGGCGTCACTAAAATTACATCCAAAATCACTCTGAAATTGCAAATGGAAACATCCACAGACTGCGCATAGATCTGCAGGCACTCATCTAAAAAGAACAGACACTTAAACCAATCGAGAAGAAAAACCAAAACAAAATCATGAACATCCTGTAAATTTTTTGGCGATATTAGTCTTTTCAAACTTTGAAACTGCTTTGAAGGCACAGCGCTTAATATCAAGTTTGATGGTTGTCGTTTTTCATTCAAGCTAGAGTTGATCTTTACAAAAATTCGAAAGTCAGCTGTTGCAAAGCGAGATAAAAGGCGGAAAATTGGTTCTTCTTAAGCCAGGACATTTCTAGAGGCGGCTTATATGCTTATTATTTTTATATTGAAAAACCTTCAATCTTTCCAAAGCACTTTGTCAGTTGAAGCTGATCATTTCGCTTTAAATTGCCAATCGGCTAGTTGATCGCCCTTGACAAAAAGATCCGCTCCAGCTCCGTCTCCGACAGCCGCAACAAACGTTTCCCCAAGAACCGAAAATGGAGCAGATCTGGAAAAAAAACTAATTTAACATCACCAAACAGAAAATTTACATTTACTAACACGCACGCGTTGAATAAAAAGCTTTGAGTATTTGGATTTTGAACTCCTTCAAAAGTACTAAGCATAGTAATGGCAAAAAAAGGCAATCTAAAAACATATAGTTCCATTCATATAACGTTATAAAAAGTAAGACAAAAAAATCCACATGAATGCTCAATCTACAAAATAGGAGTTGCGCATATTGAAAGTCAAGAATACTTTGACTTTTGCATTTGTTTTAATCAAAAAAGGTAATCTTCTTTTAATGTAAAGAAAACCTTAACTTAAAAACAAACGAAAATGGATTAAATAAATGCAAAATTCGTTGAAAAACAAAATCGTTTGAGAAAGTACTTCTAGCTGTAAAAAAAAGCAAAAGAAAATCATCATCAACACAAAAAGTACAAATTTCTTATTTTTGTTTTGTACTTTTTTGAACATTTTATTTTACATTAGTGTTTATTCATTCTTTTTCTCGCCCTTTCTCATTCATTCATTTCATCTTATCATTTATTTAATTTTATTAATTTATAATTTTTTCATATTTTTATTTTTTAGGTTTTTAATTAATTTATTTCGCGCAGTCGCGACAATCAAAGTGTCATCGAATTTCTCCAAAGCATTCGCCGACTTTTCGACTCCAAAGGGACAACTCTCACCATTGGACTATGCCGCAGTTGGGAACTCATTTGGAAACAGATTTGGCCATTGATCAGTGACAACATTTGCGCGTGGTGGATGAATGGCTTTGAGCTCGACGGCTTGCGCAAATTCTCTCCGACCATTCTCAGCGATTGCCCAAAGCTCCGAGTGAACGGCACCCAACTCGTTCCCCGCCAACTCGTTCACCCCCAACTCGTTCCCCACCCCCAACTCGTTCCCTTTTACCCAACTCGTTCCCTTTTACCCAACTCGTTCCCCTGTATAAAAAAGGGTTTAAACCCCTAAAAAGTCTTCAAAATTAGTGGGAAAACACGGACCCAAGCTCCTTTGTTGCGTATGTCGGACCCCTAACCCGAATTCGAAAAATTTTTAGAAAAAATTTTTTTTTTCAAAATTGATTTCTGTAACAAAATTTCAAAAAGCACATTCGTTTACTCTCCCGATCATCCTTACATCCATTTTGTATCTCTTAACGATCTAAAAACAAAAAAAAATTTTTTGGTTCGACCAATTGCTCAAATTTGGGTTAGGGGTTCATAAATGATAAAAACGAAGGCCAGAATCGGATTCTACAAGCCGGTATACCCCTAAAAAGANCACCCCCAACTCGTTCCCTTTTACCCAACTCGTTCTCTTTTACCCAACTCGTTCCCCTCTATAAAAAAGGCTTTAAACCCCTAAAAATTCTCCAAAATTAGTGGGAAAACACGAAACCAAGCTCCTTTGTTGCGTATGTCGGACCCCTAACCCGAATTCGAACAATTTTTCGAAAATAAAATTTTGTTTTCAAAAAAAACATTTATTTTAAAGTCATTTAAAAGTTATTGCTAGGGGTTTGGGGGGTTCTAGTGTTACTATTTTGCTCCAGTTCCGAACCCCGGATCCGAAATCGAAAATTTTTTAGAAAAAAATTTTTTTTTTCAAAATTGATTTCTGTAACAAAATTTTCAAAAAGCACACTCGTTTACTCTCCCGATCATCCTTACATCCATTTTGTATCTCTTAACGATCTAAAAAATTTTTTGAAAAAAAAATTTTTTGTTCGACCAATTGCTCAAATTTGGGTTAGGGGTTCATAAATGATAAAAACGAAGGCCAGAATCGGATTCTACAAGCCGGTATACCCCTAAAAAGACCTTTTTATCGACTTTGGAAAACAAATTTTTTTTTTAAAAGTCGGGGTAAAGGGAACGAGTTGGGTAAAAGGGAACGAGTTGGGTAAAACAGAACGAGTTGGGTAAAAGGGAACGAGTTGGGTAAAAGGGAACGAGTTGGGGGTGGGGAACGAGTTGGGGGTGAACGAGTTGGCGGGGAACGAGTCGTCCTTTTACCGCTCCGAGTGATCTATTGCGCCAGTTGGATGTTCCCCGAATTTCCGGCCGATGACAGTGCCGGCGCTTCTTCTGCTCGAGCTTTGGTCAAATGGTTGCACACGCCCCGCGGGGATGGCCTTCCAAAGGTGCTCAAATGGTTCCTTGACGCGAAAACAATGTTGGGAGAGGACTTTCTGTTTCTTTTAAGGCATTTCTCAATGCAACCGCCCCGGTCAATTTCATCATCTATCGTTGGAGGGATCGGAATCCTGCTGCGATCGTGGGGATTGCGCCATTTGAACTGAAACAATTTGACGGGGGAGCGATTGGTGTGGCGCCGACGCGCAACCGGAGGCGAATGGCTGTTGGTCCGTTGTCCAATTGAGCACGACGAAAAGAAATGGACCGAGTTGGGAGAGTGGTGGCCGTGGGGGAATCGCATTCAGATTGCCTTCAAAGACACGGACATCGGCGACGGGTATGTAATTAATAATTATCAATAAATTCAAAAAAAAATATTTTGAGTTGCCAACCGCAAAAATACTTGACAGATTCCTCCACACACGCCCATTTTGTTTTCTATTTTCAGACTCCTCGACGCAAACGAAGGTCCGAGTGAGCCCAAAAAGAGAAAGAACTGAAGTGAGGACGGTGGAGGGAATTTGGAGGAAATTCAAAATGAGAAAATGGACTAAACGCTCAAATTGTTGCTTTTCCCAATTTGCAATATGAAATTTATTTTTGTAAAATTTTGAAAATTCCAAAAAATGTTTGAATAAGGTTTTGAGAAAATGTGTCCCTTTGGCGCCGAAATATTCCAGAACCAGAACACCGTTTTTATACATATTTCGTCAAACAAAAAAAAGGGGAACAGAATCATCACATCGTCAGCTGACCCGGGTATGCGTCCGCGCGGTGCTTACGCACCAAAAACTTGAACTTTCGATCCCGGTCCTCTTCGAGAATTGCATTGGACGCCTCCATGGACAATTGGTTGCGCTTGAAAAATATGGGGAAAATTAATTGTTTATTTTTAATAAAAACAAAAATATATGTACGTGCACCCCCGCCCCCATTAAACAAAAATCGTCGAGAATTGCGGTCCCCCACGTTAAAAACCATTCAGAATACCGGCATTCTAGGCTAAAAATCTGCGCGTTTTATTTGTAAAACACGAATCCGGGTGCTCGGAATTCGCAATTTTTTTGGATATTTCAGACATGTGAAAAAATAATTTTTGCGCATAAACGCGTTAAGGTTAAAATCTTGAAAAAAAATACACACGAAAATGTTTGTAATAATGATAAACCAAACACAATTCAACGGTTAACGGGCTAGAAAAGTGAAATACAACCCAACAAAAAAAAGGGTAAATTTGAAATTCCGGTTAATGTTCAAATTCGGGGTTCGGAATTCGCGAAATTCGAGCTCGGAATTGTGTTCTACGCATATTTTTCCCAAGAAAACGTTTTGTTTATGATTTTAACATATGAAGCAAAAAATTTTCATTGGGACCGCAAATTTTGTTGAAATCCTCGGCATTATAAGCGAGACACACGGAATTTACTAATTTTTTTTTGTCAAGAAATGGTACATTATTTTTGATTTTCTGCACACAAATCAAAATTTTAAAAAAAATGTCATGACTGGAAATTGTTCGAATTCGGGTCCGGGGTTCGAAATATAGAAGTCAGATTCGAATCGCATTTTTTACCATTAAATTTTATTTTTGTCTCCGCTCGAAAATTTATTGACATTTTTGAATTTATTTGTGTGCATAAAACCGAAAACTACCAACGGAGGCAAATTATATGTTGCCAAATAAACAAAAAAAATGACCCCGATCAACAAAAATTTAAAAAAAACAATTTAATTTATACCTGCATGTACGGCTTCTGATAGCGAACAGTATTCCGGATGATCTTCATCAGCCCTTCGCGTTCCATCAATCTAAAAAAATTCAAAACATTATTTTTTTCCTAATATAGTTTCCCTTATTTAAAAAAAAAAGTAGTCCGGTTGCAGTAAAAAAACGAGACTTTCTGGACCGGCACAAGGTCTGGGCTCCGCCTTTGTGTACGGTTGGCCACACAATTTTTACAAAAAAATTAAGTCGTAAATGTTTTTGTACGTTTTTGGGGGTAAATTTAACATATCAATTTGACTTAATTTACGCCGGAATCCCCGCTTATCCCGAATTTTTTTGATTATAAAACTCGACAAATTATTCTTGTTAAACCTGTTAAGGAGGTGGAAAGCAGTGTCAACGTCGTTGTTTTGCACCTTAAACAAATATTTGTGAAAATTGGCAAAATTCGATTCATCAAATTAACTGACCATCACAGTCTTCACCAGGAAACGGTTGTGCTTTCGCCAAATTCCGGGGAACAATTTGACCGCAAACGGTTGAAAGTAAGTTCCACGCCAAAAAACACGAGGCATTGTTTTGTTTCTTAATAAACATTTTTGTAAATTTTGTGAATAAATATTTAAAAAATAAGACAATCGGGGGTTGGGAGCTGGCCCGTAGCCAGGGGGGGGGGCATGCCCCCCCTCGAAATGAAATTTGAGAAAAAAAACAACAGGGGGGACCCTATTGTTTTGCACTTTTACAATTTTTTGCCCAATTTTCTTAACAAATTCACATCAAAAATTCAAAAATTTCTCCGGCGGCGCCTATCGGCACCGCCGACCCTTCCCATTCCTAAAAAACTTCAAAAAAGGGCCGATTTTTTAAATTTTTTGGTTGCCCACCGGTAAGCAGAATACGCAAAACAAAAAAAATTTTGACATTTTTGAAAATTTCTTAACAAAAATAGAGTAAAAACGGAAAACAAACCCCCTAAAAACGAAATTTTTTGAAAAAATTGCTTAACAAAAATGCAATAAAAAGGAAAAATACATCCCTAAGAACTGCCCCCCCCCGAAAAAAATTCCTGGCTACGGGCCTGGTTGGGAGTGGCATAATATTGAAATTTTGATAATAATTAAGGCTGCCCAACGCCCATTTTTCAAAAAAAACAAAAACAAATTCTCTTTAAAAAGTCGTAAAAGCAGGGGTCGTATCGAAAAAGCTTCAAAATTTGGGTCTGGAATTACGGTTCCCGGACTTTTTGTCAAAAATCAGGAAAATTTCACAAATTCTGATGGATTTTGTTAATAAAAATGGTCCAAACACTGCATCGCGGAGGAGCAAAAAAATGATCAAAAAACGATTTTAAAAGATCTTTTTTTTGTTGATATTTTAAAATTTCCAGGAAATCATTTTTTCCAACATTCTCTCCAAGTTCCAGGGGGTAAGAACGGAGCACTATGTAGAAGCAGGTAAAATATCAACTCGTTTTTTAATCAACTCGTTTTTTCTGATTCGAATCGTTTTTTCTGATTCAACTCGTTTTTCTAGTAACAAAAAGCATTTATAAGCGGAATTTAAAGGTTTTACGCAATTCTGATAAGCACCCGAGGGTTGTTGAGGTCGCCGGTAACGAATATGATGTCAGATTTATCATAAGACATCATCTAATCAAAGACTTTTTGAAAAAGTACAATTTTTTCAAAGTCGAGAAAAAGGTGTTTCTAGGGGTATTCGGGGACRTAGAATCYGAATCTGWCCTCCATTCCTATCAATTTCGAACCCCGGACCTGAATTCGAATAAAATTTTCAAAATTAAAAATTTTTTTCAAAAATTGTTTTTGGGGCTCAAAATCGATCAAAAAGCATGAATTCGATCATGCTTGCCTTTTTGTTGTAATTGTGCGCTTTTTAAACGATTTTGAGACCCAAAATTAATTTCTGAAAATTTTTGTAAAAATGTTCAAATTTAGGTTTGGGATTTAGAATTAGGCAAAATGGGAGTCATATTCGGGTTCTACCAGGGGTGGGTCGAAACCTTTCGATTTCGATTTCGATAATTTCAAGGTTTTTCTTTCGTTTCGATTTCGAAAATCGAAAGACGAATTCTTCGAAATTTTTTCGAAAGAGGGGTTATATGTTCATTTTTTATGGGGTTTTCATAGCATGTTTATTTTCCATGATCACAATTAAACATTTTCTTACATGATAAACTGAATAAAGTGTGTGTATTTTTTTTACCTAACTTACTGTTCAATCTGTCAATGCTTACCCATACAAATTTACTAACTCATCGATTAGTTAATTTTTTGTAGAAATTCCTCCTTTAGGCGCTTAATGGTAAACCCATGCGATAAGAGTTCGTGGTGGTTTTATTTCGACAGGACGGGGAAGACAAGAGCCAAATGCAAGCATTGTCCGACAGAAATTGAGCAGGGCACAACGAAATCTACAGCAAAATTAGAGTGGCACCTGAAGACAAAGCACCCAATCATTTACCAAGTAAAGAACAAAGCAAAGAAGGAACAAAAAGAAGCAAAAAAAGAGGTCCTGCAGAACAAGCTCAACTTCATTACACCTTGTACAGAACAGACGCAAGGTTTGCGCGGAAAAGTGTTCTAGCATAATTTTTATATTAGATAGCTTTTCAAATGCCGAAGGAGAGAATGAGGCGGAATGTGCCGCATCATCAACTCAATCTCGAACAAATCCGAGAACCCCTTTGACAATTGATAAAGCGTTTTCGCAATGGTCAAAAAATGGTGAAAAAACGACTGAAACGGAGGATCTGGTCATGATAATGATTGCGGTTGATGGACTTTCGATGCTGACAACTGACAAACCCGGATTTTTGCAATTTGTGGGAAAATCTCTTCCAAATTTTGAAGTCAAGTAAGCGAATTTGATTTTGTATTTAATCTCAGGGTTCAATTTTGAATCTTAAGAGGTCGTCGCTACTACCGTGAAGTTGTTTTGCCTCGTGTTTTTGAGCGGCTACGTGCAAAAATGCTAGAAGAAATTAAATCTGTTGATTGGCTGAGCATTACATCTGACATTTGGTCTTCAAAGGACTACAATCACTCACTCCTCGGTAAACAAATTATAAATTTTTTGGAAATATGCTATTTTTAGCAATAACCGCACATTTCATTGATTTGGCAGCTCGTCCACAATTTAGAGTTATCGCCACTGTCCCGCTAAAAGAAATACACAAAACTGGCCAGATTATTTCAGGCCATCTTCTAAAAGCCTTGGAGGAAGTCCAGGTTACCAATTCGTCTACAAGATTTCAATCTACGAAGTCTAAAATTTAGATAGATAAAGCAAAAATTCATTTATTTTTGCGGGATGGTGCTTCAAATATGGTGCTTGCAGCGCAAACAGCCGGCTTTGATTCATTCCATTGTTTCCTGCACATCATTAACCTTGCCATCAAGGTACTTCTGTTTTATATTATTGCACTTAAATAACTAATTTAGCAAGGCTTAATCGCCATCAATTTCGACAAGAGTGCAATTTTTGAAGCTGTCAAAACTTTGATCCGAAAAATACGGAAAAGTCAGGTTCAGCGAGAAATTTTCAAACGTTTGCAAGAATCGCTGGATCTGCCGCAAAATATCCTAATTAAGGTGTGCTTCTTTATATTTCGGTTTTATCTC
Organism: Globodera ellingtonae; assembly: GCA_001723225.1. Lineage (NCBI taxonomy): Eukaryota > Metazoa > Nematoda > Chromadorea > Rhabditida > Heteroderidae > Globodera > Globodera ellingtonae. The sequence goes on from MEIZ01000072.1 coordinate 144,460, forward strand.
CGTGTTTAGAATATCGAGGTTCGGTGGTCGTCATTGCACCAAATGTTGACGCGGTTCATTGAAAATCGAGAAGCGATTGAGTATTTTATTGCGAGTCCAGAAGCGGTGAAGGCGAACAAAAACGTTCAACTTCCAAAACTGTCGGCGGTGGAATGGGAACAGCTTAGGACCATTAATGTTGTGCTTGGAACCATTGATCGATGTCTGGTCGCTTTACAGAGCAGAAGCCTAACAATTGGAGCTGTTCTCCCGTTTTTTCTCGGTCTCAAAAGAAAATTGCGGGATCCTTTGCAACCCCCGGAAACGTTCGAACTCTGTGATGCTATTGTCGCAAAATTGGATAGTCTTTTTTCTGGATGGGAAAGCAAAAAGTAAGTCATTTTGAGATGAATTTAGGTCAACTTTGATTTTTTGAGGTTTTTGATTTGTGCAACCGTCCTTGATCCGCGTGTCAAGTTGAAACTTTTTGAGCATCTTCGAGAGAGAGCGAGAGCTTGGTTGTCAGGAGATTTAAGGCTGATGACAAATTCCATTGGTTCAATTTTGCGTGCACGGGCCGATTCGGGTCCGATCTCGGAGAACGATGTTTTTGCAGAAATGATTGATGTATCAATAAATTTCCATAATTAATTAAAATCATATTTAGGACGCGGACTCCATCGGCTCTTCACAGTCCGTCGACCACACAGCGGAACCGGATGCCTTTACGTTGAGCATGCTGGAACTGGACCGATTTTTCGGATCAGCTCGAATCAAACCGGCGATTGAATTGCCATACTGGTGGAATCAAAACCGGCACGACTACCCATGGCTCTACAAACTGTACGAGCGATATCATTCAGCGCCGGTTGGGTCGGTTGAATCGGAGAGAGTGTTTTCCAGCGCCGGATATATTGTGAATGATCTGCGCCGGAGTTTGAGTGGAGAATCCATCAAAATGTTGCTTTTTATCCACCAAAATGCCCGCTTATTCAATTTTGATTTTTGATTCAATTTATGTTTATATTATGCCAACATGTCAAATTATTAAGTAAAAAAATTTGTTTTTTAAAACAGTGTATTTTTGTTTCACTTTCGAAAAGTCTCTTTCGTTTCGATTTCGATTTCGATAATTTCGAGGTTTTTCTTTCGGTTTTCTTACGAAAATCGAAATAAAAAAATTTCGATTTCGAAAAAAATTTCGATTTCGAAAAATTTCTCTTTCGACCCACCCCTGGGTTCTACGCCCCCGATTACCCCTAGAAACACCTTTTCTGCTCACAAATGCTTCTTGTTACTAAAAAAACGAGTTGAATCAGAAAAAACGAGTCGAATCAGAAAAAACGAGTTGGTGAAAAACGAGTTGATGGTCGTCGTAGAAGCATTGTCTGTGCTAAATTCACCTAACAAATACTATGTAATTTGTAAGCGGTTAGCCTGCTGTGTTTACAATTTTTCGAAAATCGATATAGTGTCTGACCATACACGCTGTCTGCCGCTCGTTAATCAACACTATTTCTCTATATTCTGCCGCTCTCTTTATAACACACACAATGTGCGTCCAGACACTCTGTCTGCCCTTTTTTCAATCGTCCGAAAATAGAAAAAAATAAATTATTTTAATGTTTAAAATCTGAAGCCGTACACACGGGAAAGGTACGTTTCGCACCCGCTCAGTTCGCACCCAAACATTTTTACACATAAATAATGATGTCAGGTAAATCCGGGCCGTCAAATATCACATAATTTATTGCTAACGGCTTATAAGTTTGCTAGAGGATACAGCTTTTACTTTTCAGAAAAAGAATATGATTTAAAGTTTTGGTTGTATTTTTAGCGTCTCTCTAAAATGTGTTTAAAAAAAACTCTCGACAAGGAATTCAGCTCTATTGCATCCAAGGCCGCCTTAGCCTAGGCCTAAGCATGTGAATGTTTGGGTGCGAAACGTACCCGGGTGCAAAACGATACCCACTCGAACACACCAGGGATGTACTGGATGCAGAAAAAAACCCGGCAATTAGCTTTTCAAATTTCTCTGAAATCAAATTTCGAACCGAATTTAATAGTCTCCTCTCCTCCCAAAAACGAAAAATTGGGCAAATCCGAATTTTCGCCAAAAAAAATCCGGCACGCCGGACCCAAAAATGTCCGGAATCCGGTTACTTACATCCCTGGTACACGCATATTTTGGCACTTTCTTTGGTGCGCTTCATTTTGATCCGTTTCCTACTTAGGTATTTATTGCTTTTTCATCCCTTATAACTTCCCACCATTTGACGAGTTTAATGTGTCGAATTTTCAAATCTAATTGATTCAAGGTTCAAAGGCCGTCCGTCATCTTGGAAATTTTTAAAAAAAATTTTAGCGATTTTTGAAAGAAAATTTGGCTAAAAAAGTTATGGACAACATATTCAAGTACGACGTGGAAGAGCAGCGGATGATCCGAAATGTGAAGCCGTGGGAGCAGGACCCGCACTATTTTAAGGTTCGGCAAATTTTTCTTCAAATTTAGGGGGGCGAGGGAATGCTAAAATAACAAAATACGGTTTTTAAAGAAATCTTGAGGCTCTTTTTGTCTAAAAGTTACGAAAATGAATGAATTTTCCTGAAAAATGGCTCTCATTTTAGCGAGAGGGCACTTTTTTTGGACGATAGGAAACCAAAATAAACGAAATTTTGTAATTTTCTTGAAAAATTGGCCTTTTTATTTGCCACTTTACATCATTTTTTGAGGAAGTGAAAATTTCGGCACTCGCCCTGCTCAAAATGGTTATGCACGCGCGCAGTGGGGGCAACATCGAAATTATGGGCTTAATGCAGGGCCGCGTGGACGCCAACACGCTCATCGTCATGGACAGTTTTGCGCTGCCTGTCGAAGGTTTGATTGAAATCCCCAAAATTTGGCATTTTTTCAGTTTTTTTGCCATAACCCCAAAAAGAGGGGACGAAAATTTGCATTTTTCAATGTTTTTTTGGCACAAATCCCAAAAAAGGTGGCATTTTTTGCCATAACCACAAAAAGGAGACGAAAATTGGCATTTTTAATGATTTTTTGCCATAACCCCCCCCCCCCCAAAAATGCCAAAATTGGCATTTTGCAATGTTTTTGGTGCAACAATTCCAATAAATTTGATTTTTTTTAGGTACCGAAACGCGGGTGA
>MEIZ01000072.1:162146-221582 GCA_001723225.1 Globodera ellingtonae
GTGGGGGATTCGGACGGGGGGGATTCGGACCGGAAGCGCTAACAAACATTTGTAAATTTCTTTGAATTTCAATACGAATAGCTCTTGTGGATTAATATCAAAGAAATAAATTTAGATTTGAAAAAAGTTTATTATTCACAAAAATTAAATTTTGAAAAAACGCGTTGCCATTTCGTTATAAACTAAAATAGTTGCTGCTTGTTATAAAAGAAATTATAAAACTGAGAAAAAATTATTTAAATAAAAAAAATAAGGTAAAAGAAAGGAATACAACGCATTCTAAAAAAGTTTCATCGACTTGATGAATTTCGTTAGAAGATTTTAGCAATGTTTGTTAAGAAAAATAGCTTCCAATTAACGATGTTTTGGTCAACAAGTCTTACTTTTTGGAGTTTTGAATGAAATTTTCTAAATTTTCGCGACTATAATTTTTTAAAGTCCAAAGTTCCTTATCAATTAATAATTAAACTTATCGAACGTTCTGAATAAAATTAGATCTCGGTCCCGATCCCGGTTTTTGAAAAGTCAAAATCCCGATCCCGGTCCACCTTCAACATGCTGTTCCCCATCCCGATCCCTTTACGGGGCCGGTCAATCCCGGTCCCGGTTTTTACCAGAAATCGCGGTCCCGACCAACTCAAGTATTAAAGATGAAAAATTCAATCAAAATAATATTTTAACAAATAATAAAATTTGTTGATGGTACTTGGTTTAGAACAAAACAATAAATCCAAAAACTAAAAGTAAATAATTCACTTTATTGTATTTATAACAGTTTTTTAAGTTTTAACCATTATCGTTTTAATTGGGGTTATTTCCTATAAGAATATTGTTTTTTTAGGTTGGATTATTCCGTTGATTTTCTCGTGCAAATTGAAAATTGTATTAAATATAATATATCTTTTTTATTTAATTTGTCGTTTCTGATATTTCAAAGTTTTTACTAGTTGATATATTTGATGATACTTTTGTTAATTTTTTAAAAGAAATATCGTTTTTAATTTTTTTGCAATTTACACATTTTATTTATACTATTTATTTCTGCTTATAAATTGATAATCTTTATTTTTTCTGGTTCAAATTAACACAAGAATCAAGATGAATTTGTACCGTATTCCATTTATTCTTAATATATAAACTTTTCAAACAGATTATTTTGTTGGCTTTTTAGTATTTGGATTTTACGTGATTCATATTTGCTTTTGGTAGGTAAAGAACATTTTCTAAGGAGTATTCATGATGTAGTGCTTAAATAATTATTATATTTGAGCTTTACATTTATAGATTTTTTTAAAATCTAGTCGGCAAAATCTGTCAAAAAAATTGGTTTTGACCCAGTCGGCGTCTAACCTTAGTTTAAACCCATCCAAGGGCGTTTTTAATTGACAAATCTTGCAAAATTTGTTTTTTGAAGAATTTAGATTGAAAATCATTTGTTAAAATTTTTTTTTTTTCTTGGCCGGCTGCAATAACGCTAAAGATGCGATCCAAGCAATCCTTAAGAATTTTTTGTTTAAAATCATTTAAAAAAATATTTTGAGTTTTTTTCATTCAATTTAAATTCCGTATTTCCTCTATTAGTAACTCTATAACCCCCCTTCTAATTGTAATCCCCCCCCACCCCCCAAGCCGTGAGTTTTAAAATTAAGTACGCCCTAATTTTTTTTTGTCAAACTATTTAGGTACGTATAAAATTTAGCGCTTTGCTAATAAAGAAATCAGAGACGAAGATTTTAATGAGGAGTTAGTACAACAGGGTGATAATATCTCAAAAAAATGTCGCATTTTTACAATCGACAGAAAATTGGAAATCGTCAACATCAAAATCCCATTCAATTAAGGAAGCAAGTCGGCGGTTTAAAATGATCGTCAGAACATCAGAGAATGGCAAAAGGAAGAGCAAAAACTGTTCTTTCGACCGATTTTGAACTCCGAAGCCGAATTTAAACTTTTTCAAAAATTAAAAATCTTCTATAAATTAATTTTGACCTCACAAAATTACAATGAAAAGGGAATCCAGATTTTTATTCCCCGAATTTACATATAGCTCCTTTTTTCAAATAAGCTAATCTACCGCAAAGAGATCAGCCTATCCTTTATTATTTGATTAAAATTAGGGTTGTGGGCGGTCGGTTTAAACCGGGGGTACCGGTTTTCGGTTAGGCCGGTTTTACGAGCCCCGGTTTTCGGGTTTTGGGCCAAAAAAACCGGTTTGGTTAACCGACCGCCAACAACCCTAATTAAAATGCACAAATCTACATGCTTTTTGTTATTACAAAAATTTATTTTGCTTCAAAAAATAATATAAAAATTCGAATTATGTAAATAATTTTAGAAAATTTTATTGAAAAATAGTAACCCACCCTCTATTTGAAACCCCCTTCTAATTGTAACCCACCCCTCGAGGGGGGTTTGAACAATTGTAACCCATGGGTTACTAATAGAGGAAATACGGTACATTAAGTTTAACTATTTTAAATTAGTCAAATAATATTTAGCACGTTTAGTATTATAGTTAAATCTTTAATTAATAACTACTATATTTTAACTTAAGCACTGAATTTATTAAAGAAATTAAAAATACTTTATTTTTTAATCTGATGCTCCATATGCATTTTCTTTTTCATAATTGTAACTCATTATCTGAATTTTAAAAATATATTTTGAAATCAATAAATATGGAGAAAATTTGTTGACTATGCACCTCTTAAGGAGTATTACCGATGTGACAAAGGGGGATCAACATTAAATATATTTATTTTATGGATGGCCTTTTAATTTATCTGATAAATTTAATATTTATTATGATTTATGATTTGATTTTCTTTTTAATAATTTTTTTTTTGATTAATGGCTATTTGCTTTTTTAAATCTTGACAAAAACACCGCTTTCCACGCAGTCATTAAAATAGATAGTTTAAATTATTCCAAATGATTTTTTTAAAGCCTTAATCTTTATCTTAATTTATATTTTTATAATTATGTTTCATTATTGTTCTAATTTATCCTTCCGCTAACACAAAGCTTATTATTAAACTAACTTTTCAAAACAATTATTATATATCAGTTGTTTTAAATAATCATTTTAAAAAGATAGTATTTTTATTTTATTTTCTCTACCCTGGCGAAAACGATTGCTTAATTAGTAGCATTTTATATCGGCTAAACCGGCGTAAACGATGCGCAATAACATAAATTGTTAATTAAATAAAAACCAACAAATATAAATAGAGAATTTAAACCTTCACGAACTGCTAGACTTTAACGTATTTATACTATTGCGTACTTTTAGCACTCTATCGAGGGGCAGAGTATATGCACTATGTGCAGATGTATTTTCAACACTTTATAAGCATTATGCAAATAAAAATTTGTTGTTTATCTTTGGAGACGCTATATTTTATTTAAAACAATGAGCCAAAAACGATGGACTAACTCTAGTTATTAACAATTCTGTAAAGAAAAAAAATTCATACAACCAACGATCAGTTACCAAAATTTTCTTTTGCAAATATTTTTGGATCAATACACTACTGTATTTTAAATTAATTCTTGAGTTTCCAATTAGGTTGCGTATATAAAAAAATAGAATTCTACTAATTAACATATTCTTTATAAACGTTAAGCTTATAAAGTATGCGTCTAAGCTTTACAAATAATGGAAATTACATTAAAACTTGGTAATAATCTTATTTCGAAGTGCCGTTCACTCAAAATATATGACCTTTGATAATGCAATTAATATAGCTATTTATTTTAGCTCATTTTTGAAATACAAATTACATTTATTGCTAAAATTTATATATTTTTAACTTGATGTGTGCGGCGGCGGATATCATCTACCAAAAAAAAAAATTTATAAATATTATACTATATTAAAACAAGATGAGTACGGGGCGGATATTTTTTATAAAAAAAAATGAAAAATTAAATATGACAAATAAATGCATATAAGTATATATATTCAATCATCTCACCATGAAGAACGAAAGAATCTTCAAAGAATTAAACCATTGCATTAAAAAGCAAATCAAAAATTTGGAAAAAATATTTCTGTACCACGTCGGGTAGATCCTTGAGAACATTTTTGCAGATATTATATTATATTTTTAGGCTAGGTGTTTTAAAGACTTTTTTAAGAATTTAGCTTTTCTAGTATAAAAACGCGTTTATAAATAATTTAATATTTTGTTTTTGTTTTTCCTTTTTGTTTATATTTGCAAAAAGCCAGTTAAAAAAAATTGTAGCGGGTAAATCGTGTCAAAATCTGAATCGCAATAAGCGCAAACAAACTGCTCGCACATTGTCGATACATCTTTCTAAGGTGGTAAAATTTATGAGAAATTTAAAACAAAATTTAAAATCTAGAAAATCCTCTAATAGTGAGTTCTAGAGACTTTTTATAACATTTTTGCTCTTATTTTGTTTATTAATAAAAGTCGTGGAGGGTGTCGATTTACCTCGAATGTTTAAAGCTTTATTTTTTAAATTTGCAATTGACTTAGAGTTTGGATTGGTCGGGGATTGTAAATTTAATATTTATTTAGAATTATTTTTTGTTTCAAATTTAAAAAAAAATTCTGTATATGTAAAACGGTCGAAATGGTTAAAAATTAAAAACCACAATACAAATTAAATAAATCCACGGATTTTTATTTTTTTACATATAAAATATAATAAGTAAATCATTAAATGTCTACGGATTTTTATAATTTGTTTTGACTTATCACCTTATTCTTAATTTATATTTTGTTTTCTTTATCGATTTTTAAACCAATTTAAACGCTCGTGCAATTTTTTTGCATGTTGTAATAATTAGAGACGAGATTTTCATGGTTTAACATGTTTTTTGGCGAATAGGGAATCATGCGAGAAGCCCAGAAATAATTCATTTCGAAAAATTTTAGAATTAGAGCGAGTTTTTAGTCCATATAAATCCATATTTTGGCCTTTTTGGTCAAAAATTCAACAAAAATTTGGAGTTGTAAAAATTCCATAAGAAAAATGTAATAAAACGAAAAATGTACCCTTAATCAAAACATTTTGAAACCAAAATACACCCCTAAAAAATTACATTGACAACTGTATGGCACTTTTTGGGGTTTTTGGTCCATATTTTAAGTCCATATTTGACGTTTTTTAGTCAATATAAATCTCGTCTCGAGTAATAATGCGTTTATTTATATCTTAGATCCTTTGCACAAAGGATTCATAATGATATTTTAAATTCATTGTTGAATGTATTTTATAATATTTGGAGATTAATTATTACACATATTTATACAAAAATAAAGTCAAATATATTAATAAAACAGAAGACGCAAAAGCCAAAAAGGTATTTTGTATTTGTTGTAGGCAATGATGACCATTGACATTTTTAAAATAGTGAAAAACTTAAATTATTTTATTTCTTATAAAGCTGTTAATGATTTTAAAATTTCAATTATTAGCAATTTTTTAATTATCTTAAAATAGCTTTACAAGCCATAGTATAAATTAAAACAAATCGAAATTTTTAAGCTTTAAATAAAACATTTATCTTGAATTTGATAATTAATTTTACATTTGTAATATTAATGTCAAATGGTGTCTTTTAGAATCTTCGAGCTTTTATGTTGGTTTTTAATGGACAAGGTATTGTGAATTAATTATAGGGTTTAATATATTGCCGCTGGGTCATCTGCACGGGGTCCAGAAAAATGTCGCGCCATCATTCTCGCCGTCGGGGTCCGGGACGATGTTCGCCCAGGAAAATTTTATGATCAAAGATTTAATTATTTTTGGTGTTTTAATTTTTCTTTAAATTTCACAATTCTTTTAGCTGGCCTGCTCAAGCTTGCATTTTAAAATTTTCTTTTTGTTATTGTATAAATGTTTTAGCCTTTAAAATTTAGTTGTTTTCAATTTCTTTGCTTAAATTCATAACTGGTTCATGCATAAAAGTTAATTGTGTTGGCACTTTGATATTTTTTGTTATACCTTTAAATATTTGAAGCATTCGCAATTATTTTATCAACTTCTAGTTAGATGATTTATTATTTAAAACTTTTTTAAATTGTAACAATTGCGGTTAATGGTGTTGTGGGCTTCCCACATCGCGGGCTTTGTCGCGCGTCGATTAGCTGAAAGTTTCAATTTGATAAAAGCATAAGTGATTTAAGAGCGCATATTCGGGACCCTTGTAAATAAATCATTGGATTATTATCAACATTAAATTACGTCTTTAATTTATTGTTTGCTCAAATGTTATTTTTTAAATTTACAATTGCTTTGAGTTTGGATTGGTCGGCGATTGCAGTGCTTACAAATTTATTTTAATTATTTATTTAGAATTGTTTTTTTCAAATTATTAAAAAAATTCTGTATATGTAAAACGGTCGAAATGGTTCTTGGAGAATCTTTCAGGTGCAAAAATTATTTGAAGATATTACGGTATTTAATCATTGTAGTTTGTAAGGAAATTTATGCATTCATTCTAGGCATTTGCCCACTCCTCTTAGTCTCCGATTTGCCGCTGGGTCATCTGCACGAGGTCCAGAAAAATGTCGCGCCATCATACTCGCCGTCGGGTCCGGGACGATGGTGCCCAGGATTTATGATCAAAGAATTGTGCAACCGGCTGCTCAAATTACTTTTAACAATATTTTAATTATAATATTTTTAACATATTTAAACTTCCTGTGTTGAATATTGTTCGTCTGCCAATATGGCTTTCCACGCAGCATTTGTAACATCTTTTTAATTTTGGATATATATCCTTTAAAAATTAACTTGTTTAGGGTATGATAAATGATTTAATTTTACTATTTAAATATTATATATTTTTTCGACCATGCATCATCAATTTCTAAAGTAAATTTAAAATAAAAGAAAAATGTAATTTTTAAATGAAAAAAATTTGATAATTAAATGGTGCGTGTCAGGGTGGACGAAAACAAAATTTTTTTATTTTCGAAACACGAAACGAAAAAAACCTTAGGACAAAAGAAAAACTATTGATGAATATTTAAATATTATAACATTTTCTTAGTTAATTAATGTGAAACTCATTTATAAAAAAAAAAAAAGCTATTAATCAGATTTACTATTTATTAATGCAAAAAAAAAAACTTTTAAACAACAATAGTTTTTTATAAAACAAAATCAATCATAGAACGATATCAGGCTTTTTAACCCAGACGTATTGATGTTGAAACCTATTATAAACCATATAAATTATGTGAGGTTTTTTGCAAACAAAAAAATAGATAGATAAATAACAATTATACATGTGTTGTTGAAAACAATTTAAACTAAATATTTAAACAATCTAAAAATTAAAAAAGATCACCTCGATAAATGTAAAAAGGGAGAAAGTAAAATATAAAAATAAATTTAATAAAAAATAAACAAAGAATTGATTTTTATATTAAAATGGAGAAAAACCGCTAAATTGTGAATAAAACGATTATTGGAAGTAGATCCTACCAATTTTGCCTTCGAAGACAAGTAAACTGCAACTTAATGAAAAACATGTCATAAATAAGTGATTTGTTTTAAACAAATAAAGTGCTATATTATGAACAATTTTAAATCCAATTGTTTTATATTTATTTTAAAATTTTGATGTCAGCATTCGGGCCTAATGAAATGTTATTTAACTTTTGGAAACCATTCGTCGATTCGTTTAATGTCAATTAGAGTTTGTTAAAGAAACTTTTGTATGCTAGAGTAATATTTTATAAATTTAAAATTTTTTTATTAATCCAATGCCATTTTGTAATTCTTACATAAAACATTTGCTTGATTTATTCACCTTTGGGTTTTATTGTTTTTTTATTCCGTACAAATTATGCATCGCTCCATATGTTCACAGCCTCAATGCTTAAGAAAAAAGCAGTTTCTCGAGCAAATTCCAGCGACATAACCTTAAATTATTTAGGCACTAATTTTTTTCTTGTATTTCATTAAACAAATTTATTTAGTTTTTGGTTGCATTTTAAAATTTAATAGCTTTATAGCTTAAGATGACTTCTTTATTTTATATATATTATTATTCGATTTCTATTTTTTGTATTAAGTTTTAATAGTTTAATCTTTGAATAGGTTTAAACGATAAAACACTTTATTTATAGCATTTGTTCTAAAATAAATAATAATAGTAAAGCGATTTTTCAAAAATTCTTGTTGTATACAATATTTAATTACCCTAAGGGGCTTTCTTATATTAATTCCATATTCTTAGAATTTTAATAGAATTAATTGCTAATTATATATTCTTTAACACTGTTATAGTTGATTTTTAAGCTTGCATTCTGGCTTAATAATAAATTAGTTTAATAAAGGCTGGCATTTGACAATGATTCATTTATTATTTATTTATCATATTTGATTTTAATTTTGATTATGGTTTTATATGGCTATAGATACGTGATGAACGTTGTCGCATCGTTTAAATCGCTACAAAATTTTGCCATTTTAAAATTCTAAGCCCTGGTTAATAATGGCCATCTTGGATTTGCGCGGTGGCCTGTTTTTCAGACTTGTTATTAAAGCTTTTTTAACGTTTATTAAATTAAAATTTTAACGAGTTGCATTATTAATTAATTTTATATCATGTATATATTCATTACCAGTTCAAATTATCAAAACTTTATTGTATATTAAATTTAATACAATTTATAATCATAAATATGCATCAATACACAAAGTCGAGGCATCAATTAATTACAAGTATTTGATTTGACCCATCTCTCGTGATAACATCGACGATAATGACGACACATAAAAGATCCAATGCCGAATCCTATCGCTGAGGTTAAGAGGGCGTTTGCATTAAAACACTAAAAAATAGTAATGAATCAAAAATTAATCACATTTATTTATATTGGGTTCAACTTTTTGCATTTTAACAATTTAACGCCGACGTAAAAATACCTAATGAAATTTCTTTTTAATGACATAATTATTAAATCAAATGAAATAAATTATTAATTTAAGAATTGACGCAACATTTTGAATTTAAAGTAGTTTAGCACCAATTTAAAAAAATAAACAAATTTTGTCATGTTAATATATATTTAACAAATTAATTTATTTTTGCAAATCTGGGTTGGATTAATAGTAATAACAAATGTGTAATCCTTTTACTTTATTTGATTTTTGTTTAAAGTTATTTTGTATTGTTTTTTATTTTTGAGGTTATCATATTTAGTAATATTTTTATGTTAATTTGGTTTAAGTTTAACTGATGCGGCAACCTGGATTTCTTTTAACGTTGCAAATTTATTTTTATTTATTGTAAAAATAAGGTTTGAGTAGTTGTTTTTATCTATTTTTTTAAATGACATAAGAATAACACACGAAAAGATTTAAGCGACTATTTTGTAAGCATCAATATTCTCTTCCATTTAATGCACTTGCATTTTGAAGAATTTGTTTTTATTGAAATTATATATATATATGTAGGATTTCTTATTAGATGGTCGTTTCAATTGGATATTTGATTCTGATCAATTTGGCTCGCTTTAGATAAATGCATATTTCGTTAAATATCAATTTCAAAAAATTAAAGTGACTAATTAATTAATTTTATTTTTTATAAACACTAACCCCGATGATCGTAATTCCTCCGTTTCGGTCTTGTCATTGCATGTAGGATACTTTTGATAAAAACTCGGAAGATTTTTACGATTATCATTCAAATTAACTTTTTATTTAATGCATTAGAAATTTTATTTTATATGCGTGTTATTTGCAGTATATTTTGGTATGCCAAACTTGTTTGGCGATCCGATAGAAAAAGTATGAACAAAAATTATTTTAAAGACTGTATTTAAATTACGATGTCTTATAATATGTGTTTTCCAAATTTCATTATAGAATACATAAACAAAACAATTTTGAAAATAAATAACAATAAGTATCAAGCTTTTGTCTATAAAGTTTTGGTAATAATTTATATGTAAACATTTAAAATGTTTTTTATTTAATTTATTTACGTAGATCGCTTGAATTTTTTAAAGGTTTTTTATGACGACTGTATGAATTGAATTGCGGATCCGCACCTGTGAAATTATTTTTCGCTTTCTGTAAGGATTATATATATGGTGAAGAAAAAAATTCGAAAAATATAAAAAACATTTCAGGTGGCAGTATTTACGAATTTTAATTTTTTGCTCAGCAAGGGTAATTTTCAGCAAATCTCAGCTTAAAGTTGAGATTTTAAATGAAATAAAGTTTAAAAATGCAGAAAAATTAATCATTTTTACTTCTCGGATGGCTTCTGCATTTTAAAAAGTTTAAAAGGTGTGTCTTTTGTTACGAATTTTTTGAGACCGTATTTTTCGGTATCGGTATTTTTTTCTGTATTTTACCAAAATACCGCAGAAAATTTTTTGGGATAGGTAGTCCAAGCATTACTACTAGGCGTAATTCCGCGGGTGCTTAATAAATAAGTGATATTAATTACCAGATTTGTTAAGCAAAAAATATGACAATAATAATAAAATCCCTAAATTCACATCATCAAGACATGCTCGTCTTCTACACGGATCTTTACACCGCTTAGCGTATCTCCTTTTAATATTGTTGCTAATCGATGTATTAATAATTACAAAGTAAGCTATTAGGATATATTTTATTGAATAAATTTTTTGAACGGTTTTATGCAAGAAGTGGTTGTTGGTACTTTAATTTTTGCTATTTTTCTCAACTATTTCGTTATAAGCATTTGAAATGTCTGTGGAAATCTGTCTGTTTTCTTTATATTATTATTTTAAATATAAATGTCTTTAAGTTTTGAATTTAAAGCGTAATAATTTTATTAATATTTAGGAGTGGTCGCAAATTTTCATTTTTTTTCACATACATTTTAAATTTAATAGTCAGCATTATTTATTTTATTAAATTGTTCTGTGGTCGTGTAAGGGTCGTGTTTTTGAATTCTGTTCCAAGACTTAGGCTTTTTTGCTGTATTTATTGGGCATTTAATTTTGGCAATGCTCAAAACAGTCGTTTGAATAGTTTATTAATTGTTATTTTTAAAAATAAATAAATTTAACGGCGTATTTATTCTATGACGTTTAGCTAGCAGCATTGGATTTGAATAAAATTTTATAAATTCCGATTACATCTTTTGCCGGAATGATTTTTATTCGTTAAAATTTAATGAATTGCGTTTTATGAACTTGTCAATAATAAATTATTTTTAGAAAGTTCAAATCTTAACACTTATAGTTTTTTTATACATAATCATTTATGTTAAAATTGCCCGGAACAATCAATATATTGCTCTATCCAAGCACTACCCATTTTAAAATAGTTAATAAGACATTTTCTGATTATTCAATTTTCACATAAATAAATGTTAAATCAAGATATTTTAAGAATTTTTTTTCAATTATATAAAATAATAAGACAAAATTTTAATTAAATATAAAAATCCGTAAAATCTTTTAAGAAACATTAATTGGAGCTTCGTAACGTCATAATTAGTAAAAATATGTTCATTGTTTTTAAATTCTTAGTTGTTTTTAATTTTTTATCAAATTTTATTTAATCTAGGTATTGGACGCAAAAATAATTATAAGAATTTTTTTCGTTAATAAATAAGATTTTAACTTAAAGTTTAGATTTGCATTTATGTAAATTTACGTCTTTCATAATATTCAAATAATTGAATTAATAATTTCTATTTACAAATCACTTTATCGATAATTATATTACATATTATGGGTGTTAAATTATTTTATCATTTTCTTTGGGTCGTCTTTTCTGTTTCCGGCAAAATGCCAAGAGGATAACCATTGCTTCCAAACTTGCGCATCTATGCTTAAATGAGCAAATCAATGCAAAATTATGGGTGTTAAAGTATTTTTTTCATTTTCTTTAAATCGTCTTTTCTTTCGTTTAAGATAATTTTTAAAAGAAGACTTAAAACATTTTTTAGTTATTTAATTTAGAATATATCACTAAATTATTTTTATTGCAAATAGGTAAAAATAAGCCAAATTTTTGTATTTTTAAAAAAAGTTTAGATGTTTTGTTTTTATCATTTTATTTATTGTTGTTATAATAATAAACATTTTTATTGCATTCAAAGAAAATAGATGGCTTTAATATATTTTTATGTTGGTTTCTGTAGAAAATTCTTCATTTAAAAACAAGTTTACTTTTAATGACTGTTTGATATAATGCAACTATTTGATTTCATAAACTCTTTTTGTACGATTTGTAGTGAATTTTTTTCACATTATGTTTTAAAAATTGAATTATTTTTTCATCTTGCTGTCTTATATCAATTTATATTCAAATATGAATTATAATAATCTAGTAACAATGTTATTTTAATCCCTCGAACGACGCCTCTGTTGAACATTTGAAAAATTTGGCTTGTTTTTAAAAGAAATTATTATTTAAATAGAGGCTTTTTTGGGCATATATGTATATTATTTATGCGATCAAAAACAGTCAGCTTGTTCCAACATCAGCGCTGGCAAGCCGTGCAGTCGTAGAATCAAGGCTAATAAAAGCCTTCGTCCCAATTATTAATGATATTAAATTGTATTATAAAAGGCGTTTTTGTTTTTTAATTTGCGGTGTTTGTTTTAGTTTTCGGTGTTTTTTTCTCTTTAGAATATTATTCATTTTTTTTTTCATTATTATTCTACTTCTAAATTGGTTTCATTATTGTAAGTAGGTTCTTTTGTTTTTAACGCTTCGTAGTCATTTATATTTTACAAATATTAATACGTTTAAAATAAAATGTATTACATATGTATTTAATTTATTGTGTTTTTAAAGAATATTATTATTTAAATAGCCGTTTTTTTGGGCATATAATGCGATCAAAACCGTCGAGTGTTCCAACATCAGCGCCCGCATGCCATGCCGTAAGAGAATCAGACTAATAAAAGCCTTCCGGTAATTCATTCCCGTCCGGTACTGGATGCAACTTTACCTTTAAATTTATATTATATTTTTTTAAATTTTTAATTTACGACTTTCCACCGAGAAGTTAAGCTTAATTGAACAATAATGCGAACGTCTCAATTATTAATGATATTAAATTGTATTATAAAAGGCGTTTTTGTTTTTAATTTGCGGTGTTAGTTTTTAGTTTTTGGATGTCGTCGTGATCTTCTCTTGCTGATCTAGTGATGACCCCCTTCCTGTTCACTCGAAGCGTTTATTTTCTTGTTTGTCTTTGTTAAGTTACATTTGATTTAATCACATTTCTTATAATTTTTATTTTATTTTTGCTTTTGGACTTTCCTTAAATACTCTTTAAAATAACAAATTTTTGAAAACATTACGGAATTAAATCGTTATATGAAGTATTGATTAAAAGTTTGAGTAAATTCAACAATTTTAGTTTTGATATGTATTACGATAAGTGCAGTCCTTTGCCGAAAATGTTCTTCGGGGGTACAATTCGGGCTCCCATGCGTATTTTAAATTTGTAAATTTATTTATCTTTTTATTAAAAAAAATTTCGATTTACAATAATACCATTTTTTATTGATTCTTTGGAATATTAATTGTAGTAGTAGTTCAATTTAATCGTTTCAATCTTTATGCTACCATTTTGCCCTTTATTATATATTTAATATAGATTATAAAAATAAATAAGACAAGCCCATAGTTGCTTTATTAGATTAATATTTGGTTATTATTGTTATAAATGCATTATTTTAAAAGTTATTTTATTTGACATTGTGATTTTTTTTAAATAATAATTAATATTATTCACATTTTTATTTATTAAGTCGTGAACATGAATTAATTTTTTTGTTTTTTTTGATTATATATTAATAATTTTTGCAAAAATTCTTCATAAATTCTTATTATAATTGAATGAACCAATTTGCTTCAGATCTCAAACCCTGCTGACGAGCGTAAAGTTATTTTCACGCGGCTTTTTCATAAGGATAATTATTAATTTTTTGTTAGTATTAACTTGAGTTTCAAATTGAAGCTAATATTAAGTATACATTTTAAATTGTTTAGCAATGTTTTATGTAATTAAAATAATGGCAGCTTTGTATTCTTACCGCCAATTTGTTTTTTAAAAAATTTTCTTTACAGTGTGCGGATATTTTTTAAATTTATTTTTGTTAATAACGATAAAATATAATTTTTGTTTGCTATTTGATATAAACAAATATTGTTAGTGATCAATAAACGGAAGGCGATAACGCTGTTTATGCATTTTTGATTGCTTACATACAATTTCAAATATGAATGGGCTAATATAAACTTATTAAAGTTCCCTAAAAATAGGATAGTTGCGATTTTAAGTTCTTGATTTGTTTGTTTTTGTTAATAACTTTAACAGATTAGTTTTCATAAGTTTAACGATCACAAAAATCTTTTAATAGCAGTTTACTTTATTCTGCATAAAAAAAGGATTTATTAAATATTTGTTTTTAATTGTGTTTAATACTAATATATTTTATTGTATCTCACGCTGTCAAATTTACATCCTGGTAAGTCGATTGGGGTTTTTTTTAGTAAACGTTAATTTTACCAATGATGATTGCTTTATTACTCACAGTTGACTTTGACTTCTCATTTTTGGTTTAATTAGTTGAAATATTTATTCTCTAAAAAAAGTTATTTTTATTTATTTATTGATCAACACAATTAATTTGGATAAATAAACATTAACTTTTATTAGTGATTCATTTTTACACTGCTTTACTGAATAAAAATAGATCTGATAATTAGTCGGTTTTTTAATCTTTATTATCCATGTTTAAAATGTTTTATACATTCTTTAAATATTTATTTGAATGATAAAAGAACTTAAAACAAATATTTAATACTAGGGTTACACTGGACCGGTACTGGTACGGGATTTCCCGGGTTTTTCAGGTCCCGGTCCAAGTTTTTAAATTTTCTTTTACCATAACCATTAAAAAAAAATCTTGCTATATAAATACGCATTAATTTAAAAATAATTCAAAAAAAATTTTTAACAGAAAATTATGCTTGTATTTGATCAATGTAAAATAATCTAAGGATTTGAGGAATCTATGGATCAATCAGTCAATCGATGAAGAAGTGGAGTTAGCTTATAAATTAAAACAACGATATGTTTCTCAATTTTACTTTGGAATAAAAAATTTCAAAAATTTTTAACATGAAATAATAATTCGTTAAAGAAAACAAAATTTGAAATTTTTCAATATTTAACTATAAATCGAATAATTTAAAAAACATTAAAATTATTGATTAGTTATAAATTGTGAACTTAGTCACTCAAATAAACTTACATAAATCTGATAAGGAATAATAGAACTATTTATTTTTGTTTAATATACATTTAATTTAATCCTTTATTTGTTATAAGCAGAAAAGGCAGTAAGGGCAGTGTTTGAATTGTCAATTTTATGCCTATTAATATGAAAATTAAACATCAATATTTTATTAATATCAACTCCTTTGGTTAAATAATTATAAATTTAATCAATAAAAGGAACTTAATCAAAGGTTCAAATATAGTAGTATAAAGCTATCTTTTTTTCATTAATTCAGCAAATTCAGCGTAATTAAATTTAATTGCATAAGCATTTAAATAATTTTATTTGTGAAAGCGAAGTGAACAAACTAATGAGAAATATCAAATAAAATTGGCGAAGCAAATGCGTTCAAAATCTCAAAAGCAATAAGTTGGACCTGCTAAAATTACAGTTGCTAAAGATAAAAATCGCAATGTATAAAATTTATTTAAGAGCTAGCTCCATCTAAAAAAGTTAAAAGAATAAAATTAAGAAAACCAAAGATTATAAATTTAAAATTAATCAAAACCAAAAAGCTTATAATATACAAAAAAAATTTATTTGTATTTTATTTTAGAACATCACTAAAGTAAATGATATATAAAAAGGAACGGTTCTGACAAAAAACTTCTCAAAAAAAATTTTTAACATTACAAATCAAGAAATAAACGGCTCAATGCCTAACTTTGTACATATTTTTATACCTTTTTTAAAAGTTAAATCTTTTGAAAGTTTTATTAATATTTGTAAAACTAATATGGTTATTGAAATATAAAAATATATAAGTTCTAACAAATTGTTAAAATTTTAGCAGCATATCTTTAAATTTTGTTTTTATTATGATTATTAAAATAAATCCTTTTTATTTTTATATTATATGCATTTGATAAATCTTTGAAAATTATTCTCTGGCACCTTAATCATATTTTAGTTTACATAGAAAAAATTATTAATTCACCCATTATTATTTGTATCTTATTTTACAAACAATTACCATTATTAAGCAACAATTTACAAACTTTCTAAATTTCACAAAAGCTTAGGACTGCGCATTTAGGTGCAACTTCCGCTTTAAGACTTGCTGTTCATCGAGAACGCCGGTAAAATTGTTTGGAATCGCTCCAATGATGTTTCGAACAGTGCCAACGCAACTAATACAGTTGGCAAGCCAAAAGACAAATTGATAAAATAATTTTTAATTTTAAAAATGATTTTAAAATTTATTTATTTTTGTAAATGCTTTTTATTTTTTATATGATTTTTGCATAAATATGCATAATATTTTATGGGAGTCCGTTGCTAAATATTATTCACATATTTTTTCATAAAGTTTATTCCCCATTAAATGAATAGCTCAAATTTTTAAAAATAATTTGGTCGTAGTAATTAAAAATAACAATTGCCATTTAAATTAGTTTAATGATTGAACGGCGTATAAATAATCAATTAATTAAGGCTTCGCTTGACCTTCTTGCACAATTTTAAATAAACATAGATAATTTATTTTTAAGCAATAATTAATTAAAAGTATGCCTAGTGACCTTGACCATTATCAATAACAGCGCCATATGCAACATAATTCTCCGGTAAAGATCGTGTAACTATATTTTTTCTTGGTTTTTGTTTTTAGTATATTAATTTTGTAACATTTTGTTAATAGTTAATTGAACACATAATAATATATATTTGATTTTATGACAAATATTGGGTAAACAAAGTTTTTACATTAGTTAAATTTGATTATAAAATAAATTGATTATAGTCATTTCGGCAAAACAAGTCCGATCAACTGATTTTATTTATTTAAATTAGCGCTTTAATTCGTATTTTGCACCGTAAGCTTTTAATTTATTTATATTTATTGATTAGCGACGAAAAGACGCGATTGCCAAAGGACTAAATTATTCAGCTCCATTTTTGTGCATAAGAGTAACACTCGCATATTTTGAAAAGGCATCTATCAAAAAATTGTTTTGGCTTTTCTTTATTTTATTCTTAATAATTGATAAATATACAATTTTTTCAATTATAAGAACAAATTAATTAGAAAATTTTGCTATATTTAACTTAAGGCATAGCTATATATATTCCATAAACGGTTGTGGTTATATTTTTTTGCATTAATAGTTACTATCGTTTTTACTTTCTTTTTATTAATATACAGATTTTAAATGAGTTTAGCTTTTCTTTATTTTGTTTATAAATTAATTAATATTTATTATAGATTTAGAATTATTAATAAATTTATCATTCATTACATTGCTTCTGAAATGATTGGTCTGTATGTGTCGTTAAAGAGAGTAACATTTAATTTATTTATTTTCTCATATAGCATCTTTAAATGTTTCTAAGTTTAAAGGGCAACACATTCACGGTAACGAAATAAATTAGTCGCTCGTTATATTTATTTTATTGATATTTTCTTTTGCACTATGAATTTGAATTAGTATCATACTATTTATTATAAAATATAATTCTAATTGTTTTAATGTTTGCTTTTAAATTTAATTATATGTTGTCTGTTCGGACGCCGAAAACAGTAGTTTGCTTTCCTGAATAATTAAAAACTTATTTTGAAAGTGGTTGTTTATAATTTGTTACCAGTTGCGTTACGGCGCTGGCAGGGTTCTCGGCAAGAAGCGGATTAACGAATATGGACGGATAGACTTTAGCGTCTTTATATACATAAATTTATTTTATTGATTAATATGCGAATATATTGAAATTATTACCATTTATTTGTATAAATAAGCTATTATTAATATTTTGAAGTAAATTAATATTACATAATTAACCTTTTTTATTTTCTTTTTCAACCTCATTTTCCAATTAATCATTTTATTTTAATTTCAGCAATCGCCGTTGGGTATTTTTTTTATTACAAACCGTCTCATATATTGACATCGTGACGTTAATTTAATAGAATTTTAACGTCTTGTATTTTAGCACTTTGCAGGATGCACTCTTAGTTCTTCAAGTTGATGTCTCATCAATTTTAAGAATTAATACTATCTTATCTTTACTACTTAAGCACTACATTTGCAATTATTCTATTCACCATATTCATAAAAAATTGTATTTAAGTATGTTTTGGTCAACTCTAGTTTAAATTCTTATTTATAATAAGACATTGAATTTATCCACCTGAATTATGGTTCCGTTACTCTCAACTCATTGATGTACTTCCCTCATTGATTTTAGAATATTTTCTATAACATTATTATTTTATTTATTTTTTGAAATTTTATTACTTAGGATGTTGTTTGAAAGGTGCATTTTATTTTTTTTTAGTTAATATCGTTTTGTTTTCATTTATTTGTTTTTTAATATTAATAATTGGAGAAATTTTTAATATTTTAATTTAAGTTTTATACGGGTTTGAAATGACTTTGATCATTTATTAAATAAGTATATTTTGAACTATTGAAATGAACGATTTGATGACTCGTCTTGCAATTTAATTAATCATTTTTTATTTTTTATATATTAAAGTTTATCTAAATTGGCACTTTTGAAATAATGTTGTCGCCATTTTTTATTGAAATTAATAAATGAGTTTACTAATGACTGCGAATTCTTTGCGGAACTTTTTTTGAGGTAACATTTCATTTCCATGAAAAAAATGAAATTTTATTCATTGGTTTACATACATGAGTTAAAAATATTTAATTCAAGAAAAAATAAGAAGAAGAATATAGCGTGTTTAATATTTATATTATTTATAGTTTTTGTTTATAAAGGTTAATTGGCTTTTTTAAATTTTCGTTAAAGTTTCGAACGCAATGTCATCGAACCCAAGCAAAAAACCGCGCCTTTAAAATAGCAATTACGATGTAGCGGAGAATTTGATGATTTCTTGCGGTTATTTTAATATAAGATGTTAAATTATTGCATAGACTAAACATTTGGTTAAAGATCATTGTTATAATTTAACAAGAGTTGATATGAAAATTTTATAATCATATTATGACTTAGCCAAAAGGATTTTGAATTTATTATTTATTTTCGTCGTTCATATATTTGTGATAATTTTAAATTTAATTATAATTTTTGTATTCACGATTTTAATTTGACCAAAAAATTATAAATTAACATATTTAATGTTTAGTTAAATTACAGAATTTTCAAAAAAATTTTGACGCGTTTTTTTCGCTCATGGACTCTGAAGCGATTGAAAAACCCTGGAGATATGCATTCGTGGGCTGATTTGCAATCAAAAGTTGCATCCAAACTTTTTTTTCATTTGCAAAAATAATATAAGAGGTTTTTTATGACTTTAAGCTTTTTGGTTTTTTAGACATTAAAACTTTATGGCGAAAAATCTAAATATTATTTTAAATAGATTATTTTTTCTTATTGATAATATGTTGATTGAATTAATCATTGTTGTTAGTATTGACGAGTATTGAATTGCAAGATGGCATAAAAACTTTTTCTTTATTTTAATTCAATATTTACATGCTTGGTTGAGAGGCCTTGCATCGCAATGCACGTGTATACTCGTACAGGAAAAATTTATTTATTTTACCTAATATAGAACAGTTAATATTTCTTTTGACTTGATGTCGTTTTGCCGTTTTTTTAATACTAATTTAACTTATAAGAAACTTTATTTAATTTATTAGTATAGTTTTAGTTTAATAAAGTATACCTTTTAATTTCCTTTTTTACAAATAATGTTATAGAATTGAAATAAATAACTTTAAAACGCTTAAAGAAACAATTTCGAAGTCCAAGGGAAATGATTAGTGTGATCAATTATTAGCTCTGACGTTTAAATCACCAATTATTAATGCAGATAAATGCATTTTTTAAGCTTTAAATATGACAAATATACATTTTAAAATTTATTTAAACCTGTAAATAAATTCTTCAAATGTTACTGAATTTGTAGGGCAAATCTTTTACATTTTTTGCTGTTGGCTTTTCGGCGGACTTTGTTTGCCCTTCGGGTTTTCATTTTAAAATTTAATCCCAGCAAGGCTCTGGCTAATTTAGAATAAAGAATTTAATATTTTAAAATATTCTTTTTTTAATATTTGTATATGTATTTAAATTCAATAGTCAAAGATTATTTATTCTTATCATTTTCTGTGAATCTTGCTCGCTTCAGCTTGTCAAAATGTATATTTAGTATTTTTAAATAAATATTTCGTAATTGGTAAACTCCCCATTTAATTCGGTGAGTTGTTCCACACGGCTGGTCAGGTATAAGGAGGGTTTAAAACTGGGAAGAAATTAATTTTATTAAATTGAATAAAGGCCGGTTTATTAGTTTTAATTTTGTACTTAAAATGTTAAACAAAAAGTAATGGAATTTTTCTTTTTAAATCTTGAAGTTTTATTTTTTTGGAGACCAGAAAAGTTTCGAGAATCTCGTCTCGACATCTCGAGGGACCGGACCGATATGCACCAAAAAAGGCCAAAATATGCACCAAAATATGCCAATGCCAAAATATGCACCCAAAATGGCATGTCTATTCGGAAGTTGAAATCTTTGAAAAAATCCGGTAGTTTTAAGCTCCAGCCCAACTCATCGCCAACCTGTCCATCTCCGCTCCAGCACCATTTGAACACCGCTATTTCAGCGCCGCCATTTTTTTTATTATTTTTTATGCGTATGTTAAATTTTCAGTGTTTTTTTTTTGAAAATGACAAAATATCGTTCTTCAAAGCATATCAGAACTAAAATATGCAAATGCATATAAATCCGGTCTCTACTTATAACTATGGTCGAGATTTTTAGGGATTAATAACCTCCAAAACTAAACCCAAAAAATATCAATTTTTGGGCATGGATTTTTGGTCCATGAGAAAGTCTTTTTTTGGGGTGCATTTTTGGAAAAGAAAAAATTTTGATTTAGGAGTAGATTTTCTCTTTTTTTGTGCATTTTTTAAGAAATTGGGGAAAAGAGCAAAGATAGGGACTAAAAACGCAAAAATAGCGAAATAGGGACTAAAAAGTCGCTCTAATTCAAAAATTATTCGAATTAAATGCTATTTCTAGTATTCTCATCAAACCCTATCCGCAAAAAAAAAATAGGGTAAACCCTAAAAATCTCGCCCTACTTATAACCTTTGGAAGCAGAATTATTCATCTAATTTTTAAATTTAATTTTATTTTTGTTTAAATAATTTTTAAAAACATTTCAAAAATGCTTCACATAATTCACTTAATAATTTTGTTTATTTTTTAATAAGCATATGTCTCCGGCATATTATTTACTTTTTATTTGTTTAAAAATATAAATTCTTATCGTAAATACACAAAGATAGAGTCCAATTTTATGACATTTTATATCCATCGAACAATAAAAATTTAAAATTAATTAATATTATAAAATTCATTCTTAATTAATTTTTTTAATTTAATTAAACTATTTTTAAGATGCGGAATACTCTAACGACTGACAACGGTTATTTTAGATAATCCGCTTTTTACAAAATCTATTTTAATTTATAATTCTTCATTTTCTTTGAGTTCTCTAACAAATTGTTTGAAATGCTTGTTTTTTATATAATTATTATTTAGATTTAGCATCTTCTCGATTTGACACTTTTCTATTCCTTTTATTCTTTCTTATGGTATTTTACCTTTTTTGTTTTCTTTTGCGTAGTCTGCAATTCTTGCAAATGATGCTGAAGAAGTAGGCTTTCGGATTATTGTTAATTTTTGTAATTCATTTTATTCTTAAAAAATGAAAAGAATTCACAATCTTTTTCAATGTCATTTATTTCTATTAAAATTTCATTAGGATTTTATTATGAGCTTTTCAACGCCTTAGGCTTTTGTAATTTTTTCTTAAAACGCGATACATGTTCATTTAATTTTTATTATTTTTGATCGGACATGCTTTTCAAATTTTTTTGAAAAGCGCTTTATATTATGACAATACAATCTTTATGGATATACTACTACCATAATATTTTTTGTTTAAACAAACTTTTTTTCAACTTTATAATTTTGTTTATACTATTGTATATACTATATGTAGTTAAATAAGAATGATGTTTTCGTATAATTAAATAAATATTTAGTTAATCATAATTTAATTGTATTATTCACGAGATAATAATTACAAGAGCAATTTTTTTCGTTTGGTCACTAAGCTTCATGGGTTATTTGAATAATCCGCTCCATTAATTACAAAAAAGGTAGCGATGATTCAGCAGCGGTGACAATTCTTAAAACGTAAATATTCTCAAAGAAAAACAATTCGGGACCCGTTGTGCCATGAAAGATTCTTTTTTGAATCGAAAATCATTTTAGTTTATTAATGGTTATTATGATTTATTTAATTTTAATTTATAATTTTTATAAAAATTTTGATTTAACAAGTTTGTTTTAATCAAAAAATTACATTGTTTAATTGTAAGAAATCATTTACTTTTTTATTTCTTTTTAAGTGATAAACTTTATGGAGTTTCTTATTTTTCAATAATTAGTTAACTCTTTTAAAATTTTTGCTATTTAATCGATGTCAATAAGATTTATTGTGACAATATCGTTGGATTAGGATATTAGGCTCCGTCATCATGAATTGCACATCTTCTTTAATTTTATATTAAGAATCTTTCTATTTAATTAATATAGTTAAAAAGCAATTTAAAAAAATCAATTTTTGTTTAATTATACTTTGCACAATTAAAATGTAAAATATTAATTTTAATTTGCCAAAAAAATATAAGTTTGTTTTTAAAACTATGAGAAGCTGGGCAGTTTATTAAAATGTTCTATTCTTCTTTTGCAGCCGACACCCTTTCGAATACACTTCCCATGATAGAAATGACACCATTGCAAAGCCGTAAGGCACGGGATGTCCATTTCCAAGTTTATTTATTTCAAGTAATTGGTTCATTATATTTGAATGAAAATAACATTTAGTTTTGAAAAAAAATTAATTTTCTTTGCAAAACTCACACCATTCGAATTCCAGACATAATTAATCAGCTCAACGAACTGCTTCATTATCTAAAAAAATCTAAATTTCTTTATCATCTGTTTATACCGTATTTTTCCTATTAGTAACCCCGGGGTTACTATTGTTCAAACCCCCCTCGAGGGGGGGTCACTATTAGAGAGGGGGTTTCAAATGGAGAGGGGGTTACTATTTTTCAATGTATTATTTTGAAAATTATTTACATAATTTGAAATTTTATATTATTTTTCTGAACCAAAATAAATTTTTGTAATAACAAAAAGCATATGGAATTTGAATTTTGATAAAATTTGGATAGGAAGCGCATTAGAGAATGGTCAAATCAAGGGCACCGCTTATCTTTTTGCGGTAGATTGGCTGTATTTTAAATAAAATGGAGTTACAAGTTTAGGGCTAGATTGCTTTTTGTTTTATTTTGTGCTTTTTGCATAATTTTGARGGCAAATAATTTTTGGAATATATTGAAAAAAAGTCTGAATTCGAGTTCGGGGTTCCAAACCGGTGTTGAAATGGAGGTCAATTTATGCAGAAWWWTTTTTTTTCACGTCTTTTAATAATCATTGACGCATTGTCCGGGAGGGAGCCCGTCCAGCACCGTCAAGTCTCTAACGTTTTCCATATTTTGATTCCCTACAAAATAATTTTATTAAAAATTAAGAAAAAAGGAATCGGAAAGTTGCACTCAATTTTTTTTATAAATGACAACCAATCTCCCTGCAAAAAGAACAGTTTTGCTTTTGCTTTCACTATTCTCTGATGTTCTGACTATCTATTTTAAAGCATCGACTTGTTTCCTTAATTGAATGGGATTTGATGAAGTTGCGATTTCGAAATTTTCGCCGATTCTTCGTCACTTATTTTTTTATTAGTAAATGCTAAATTTTTAAAGTAAATAGTAAATGGCAAAAATACAACCTTATTTCGGTATCATGTGGTTTGTCTTTTTGCAAATCGGTTATTATGACAATACAAACTTTATTGATAATAGTTCAAAGCTTTTTTATAATTTTAATCTTATTCATTAAAAAGTTTAAAAATTTTTGCAGCTTTAATATTTTATTTTAATGCATTAAGACAAAGGTTTTATATCTATCGCGATATGAATTCAAAAAGATTATCAATTTGTCCATGATGTAGCCCACCTTTCTTATTTTATTGATTGTAAAAATTATTAAGAATTGTCTACTACAATTTTTTCCCACCAATTGTAACTGTTTGTTGCCGTTTAAAACAAAGCCTGCGACATTGTTATTAAGTAATTAATAATAAATTACTTTTATTTATACTTTATAGCACATGAAAATCTAAATTTTTTTATCATCTGCATAATTTGTCTTTATGTTTGGCTTTGATTTGGTTGGTCTTAAGCACATTAAGTTTTTTGAGCAATTTTTTGGGCGAGAATAAGGGACGTGAGTTGCAGGTTCACAAGAAAGCATTTGCGACAAACTTTTGTTAAATTTGGCATTGAATATTTTGCACCGATACGAGTATCCCACAAATCGTTTAGCTTAATAGTATATTTTTTTAATTAACAAAATTATTTTATGTTTGTTTCTGTTATATTTACTATTTTCTGTCACCGATCTGGTGTCACCACGCTAATTGGATGGTTCTTTAACGTCCATAGTATGCTGTAATTTATTTTAAAATTTATTAAAATTAATGATTAGCTTTTGATTTTTTATATTCATTATAATCTTTATTTTAACAGTACAATTGTTTATGAATTAAAATAACGCGCATATCACTTTTTGTTAATTTTTTGATAAAGAATTTAGAGTTTGTTGTATTTTAAAGCGTATTTATTATTTATTTAATACTTTATGATTATGCTCGGAATTTTAATGTTTGCCATTTAGAGAAATAAAAAGTTTTAGTACATAACATTTTAATTATACATTATCGTAGCTTTTGTAATAAATATTTGTTGATTGCACGCAATAGAAAAATTTTATATTACCTTTCAGCGTTTAACTTAATTATTCTTCTTTAAGATTGATTTCTTAGATTTTTAAAAATTGGCGAACAATTTGTAATTATTTAAAGTTTTCTAAACGTTTAACATCGGACTAAAGTCGATTGTAAACTTGAAATTGCTGGAAAACCGAAAGAACAATAATTAATCTAAATTCAAAATTCGTAAGATACTCGCAATTTAATTAAATTTGTATAAACATGATTAACTTCTAAATAATTTAATAGTACTGCGTGAAATTGTATTAGACACTGCCAAAGGTACAACGCCAGGATATCATTGAAAAGAAACGGAGTAATTTTTATTAATTAAAAATATTAACCTTTAATTAACATGTGGTTTTGGTAAATTTAAAAAAAACACAAAAAATTTACATACTAATGACCAAAATAATAAGCCAACTAATGAACGTTTTAAAATAATTATTCGTTAAATTCGTACTTAACAAAGCAAACCCCTTTTTTTAATATCTGTAGAAAATAATGCACGAAACCATTTACCTATAGATGAAGTTGTTAATACAATATTAATCGTTGTTAGTTATAACAAAACAAATACTTTAAAAATCTAGAATTAAACGGCAAAAGAAAACGATTGTTATGGTCTGATAAAAGTTACTACTACAAATATGTACAGTGGTGAAAAATTTACGATAAATTTTTTGTCGTTTATTAAGCTTAAAACAAATTAATAAATTAATAAGATAAATGGATTAGCCAGAGAAGCACCTATACGCCCTTCAGTATAATCTACTTAAGTTGCAGGAGTACCTATGCCTCACATCAATTCTCCAATCTTTTGTCAAACTATAATAAAAAAATACAAAAATGTACGATTGAGGATCATCTAAGAATTAAACATAACGAATTTGATATATTGGAAAAGTTTTGGCATTTCTCCTATAAAAAATAAGGGTTCAAAACGCTCTGGTTTACAGTTTCGGCCCGATCAACGCATTTCAAACTAGAAGCAAAAAATGCGGAAATTGAAGCATTTGTAGTCCAAAAATCCATTTTTTTAATTCCCGATGCCTGCCTAACAGCGCCGTCGCAAAGCTAAGATAAACCTGAAAGTCGTCATATGCCCACATTACATGACATTTTTATCTATTAAACCATTAGAAAAAATGGTCAATTAAAAAGCCGTGTAGTATTTTTCAGCCGAGTCCCCTACAAATTAGCGGTGGTGTTTGCCAAGTATTAAATTTGATTAAATATTTTTGTTTAAAAAGTAAATTGAGAAGTTTGCATTCGTTTGTGATAGCTGATTATTACTTAGTTTTGTAACTATTTTAATGCAATCCCGTCTAAATTTTAAAGAAAATTGGCGGTCGATAAATTGTTGTAGGCAAATTTGATTTTTTGGGCTTACAAATACATTTACGTATTAAAAAATTCACAAATAACGATTTCCGTTTTAAATCTTTGAATAAACTCTTATCGATAACACAACTTTTTTAGCACATGTAAGTAAGAATTACGCCTTTTTTGCAAAAGTAATAAGTAATATTGTTGAATCCGTTGTTAAAATAGCAAACACTCGTAAGCTTTAAAAAATATTTTACATTTTTTTTCACTAACATTATTTTATTCATACCTATTTAACTCTCCCAATACCAATGACTCACTCCAATGTTCAAAATGCGAGTGGGCCACTACTACAGTTACATTCATGCTTCCGCTTAAGCTGATGCTGCGGTTGAATAAATAACAATTTATCTTTGTAATATGTTCAAAAATTTTTTGAATTTTTTAAAAGCGCTTTTTGTAGATAATTTTTGTTGAAAAAGTACATAAATAAACATATAAACTAATATATTAAATTGCACTGACATCATATTTATATGGTTTGATAGGTAACTTAATTTTTAAAGAAATTTTATAAATAGATGATTTTTACTTCTTGCTTATTCATAATGTTTTTATTTTAATATAGTTTTTGGTTTCTGAAAATGTTTTAAATCTTACAATTTATCAATTTTAAAATAATTTTTATTGCATCAGTCCATAGTAAACGGCAGCGGGGACTAATTATGCGCCGTTGCTATAGTGGTGAATTGTTTTTATTATTCAGATTTTCTCATACTTCAAATATTTAGGGTGTAACATAAGTTTTGTCGCAAAGGAATTTTGTGAAAATTTAATAATATTATATATTTGTCGTCATTTATAGATTATTTTTATTGGCTTTTAACGCTTATTATGCATTACCCGCCTTCATATGAAACGGACAGTCTGGTGAACAGCACAGACTGCTCTAGCAAAGTTGATAACTGACAAACATACATTAATTTTTAATTAAATTAAATTTACAAAATTATAATTTTATAATTAACGAAATTCCAAAATCTCTCAAGGCATTCAACGCGTTGACGACTGCAATAAGTTGTTGGCACTTTTTGGGGCTTTTTAATTTTCAATTGACAAAATTTATAATTGTAAATAACTAATGTTAGTTGAATATAAATTATATATATTTTAATCTAAACGATAAATTTTTTAGTAAACAAAATAACATTTTGTTTAAATTTTCTATAGTAAATTAATTATTCTGAACTTTTTGAAGGTTAAAGTGCTTATATTTAAATTTTTGCTGCATCCAATGTGTTGATGAGCTAATGTTTTCATTTTCCAGGATTAGCCGTTTTTATAATATATTTATTTTTAGCATTTAACTTAAAATAAATAACAAAGAGCAAACGTTCATCATAGTTATTTGATTTTGTTTTTTATTTTAGGCTTTTTGTATTTTTTAGGAGTTTTATTTGTGTTGGGAAAATAAATCAAATTAAAAGATTTATTTTTAATAATAAAAGTATGTTTCGTGTGCGCGACCGTTCAAATTTAGCCCAAGTTACATTTTAAGTCGTCGCAAAAAAATCGTACAGTCGCAATTTTTTGTTTAAATCTAATTGAACAACTTTTATTAATTCTCGCTGGGCTCTTTAATTAATTTATTTTACTTTTTTTATTTCTATTCTTTTATTCTGGGTTGTATTGTATTTTAAGAATTTATTGTTTTTTAAAATAAAATTTGCATATTTATAATTTTAAGATTGTCTGTTTTTTCAAATTTAGGTGAATGATATTTTTAAATAAATTTAATATTTACTAAATGCACCCCTTCATCGACATATCGGAAAACTTTAATCAGACTAATTTTTGAAAAAATACCTTTTTATGATTAATTCGTTGCAATGTAAAATGATATTGCTTTGGCAATATCATATTTATTATCTTAATGTGTTTATTATTTTTAAAGGTTTTGCAAAGATTCAATATTGCAATTTTGAATTTACTTAAAACGTTATTTATATTTTCAAATATTATTTATATTCAAAAGCCTGATGACCACGAATAAGTAGTTTTGATTAATTTGTTTTTTGTTGATAATATTGAACTGTTTGATAAATTAATAGATTTGTAGTTATTAAAAAAAATTTTTAATTAAATTTCTCATAACATCAAATATAATTTACTGTCATTTCTTTTCCTGATCCATCTGCTAGTCATAATTTAATTTTTAAAAATTTTATTAATTCCATCATGGGTTAATATTTAACTATTTAATATCATTTTTTAATTGCCGAGGTCCAGGCACGATTATTTACTATTTTACAAAAAATTTTGCAGGCTTGGAAAAGACTGCACAGGTTTTAATACGGCAGAGTTGCTTGTATTGTAGCATTTAAATWTGCAGAAAAGTAGGACATATCCAACCATTTTAGCTTGCTGAAGTTCATTGAATTTTGGGCACATTTAATTCTATTTTATTATCTTTTTCCACGTTGGAAATGCATTATTCTATAAAAAATTATCGTTATATAAATTTAAAAATATCTTAATTTGAAACATCCGATTAATTGGCTAATTAATTTACGTTTATTAATAGAATTATGAACATTGGAAATATTTAATTCAGAAAGTTTTCGTCTATTAATTATGATAATTTAAAAGTTTTAATATATTTAATAAAAAATTTTTAAATTTTATACAAACTCTTAAAATGTAATAATAAAAAAAGTTGAGAATTGCAAATAATACATATACGCTGCTTTTTAATAAAGCAATGTAATTATATATATAAATAATATGATTTTCTAAATATACAAATATAGTTGAAAAATTGGCAGTAAGCCCAAAAATATGCAAAGAATTGTTTTTATTTTTATCTTCTTGAAATTGTAAATTATTTACATCGCCTTTCATTTTAATTAACAGCATTGAATTTGAAACAAGCCTTTATTTTACGTTTCAATTTATCAAACATAATTTATTAATTTTCCAATTAGCAGCAAATAGTTTATAGCTTTAATTTTTATTTAAATTTTTAAAACTTCGTAAAATTATTTATTTACTAAAAGTCATAAAATAATATTTAGTTATTAATAAATTATGGTATGTTGTTTTCTTTCATTAATTAATGAGCTTTTGTTTTAAATTCCAGGCAAATGGAATATTAATTTTAAATCTATGTGAAAGGTATAAAAAAATAACCAATTTTATGAGTATCCCGATAAATCAAAATAAAATAATATTTGCATAGTTATAATAATTGCAAAAAAAAGCATTTTGGGGTAATTAATTTAGGCATTATGTTATGGACTCAAAAAATAATTTATTTAATTTAATTTGTGTCGATGCGTGCTTTTTTGAACTTATCAGTAATTTGCTAATTAATTTCAAAAACAATAATTGCCCATGGAATGCTTATATAATTAAAGTCAAGTTGATTTAAAAAATAAATGGGTATAAATATTCAAATGTTATACTAAACAAATTTTAGTGACATACCAAAATTAAAAATAGAATTTAATAAATAAATAAAATTTATCAAGTGCATTTTAAACCAATTTTCTTATGTTGCTAAAAAATTACAAGGATAAAAATCATTTAAAAAATAGAACTTTGTTAACAAATAAAAGCAGTATTATAAGGTTATAAGGTTAAATTGATCTTTATTTATTTTTTGATTTGTTGATTTAAGAAAGGTAAGACAATGGATCCGTAATTGGGGCGCCGCGGCAGAGGAACACAAGGTTCGAGAATGGGCTGGAACATTTACAATTAGATAATATTTGATAAAATGTTCAAAACACCTAAATCGCTATAAACTAATAAATATTCAAAATTTCAGATTTGTAATATTACTTAAACTGCTACAAATTTTCAATTAATTTTAATTCAATAGCATATAAGGTCGATGGAAAATGCGAACGCTTTATAAATCGCGTAAAAAGGAAGATTTTTAAAAAGAATTTCATCATCCTCTTTTATATTTACAATTAAGTAGGTAAAGAATACGAACAACTTTCCGTTTATAAAACATTATAATCAATAATTTTTAAAAATTAATATCAATAATTAACAATGCTTAATTTAATAAATATCCGGTAAGAGAAGGACTTTGATGCATATGATCTTGCGAGTGATGTAAACAAATATTTAATAATGTAAAGGAAAAATTTAAGAAATAAAACCATAACGAAATTAAATGAATTTTTCTTGTATTAAAACATTCAAAAAAAAATTGAAATACAATAAAATAACACATTAATAATCGGAATTAGCGAAATACAAACCAAATTTAAAAAAACATCTCGCTATGTTGCTTCTGAAACAACAAGTTTTACTGACGGTGGTGCGAAGCTTGCGGCCCGAATTTTGCGGCCCGAAGCTTGCGGCCCGAATTTTGCGGCCCGAAACTTGCGGCCCGAAACTTGCGGCCCGAAACTTGCGGCCCGAAATTTGCGGCCGAAACTTGCGGCCCGAAATTTGCGGCCCGAATTTTGCGGTCCGAAGCTTGCGGCCCGAATTTTGCGGCCCGAAGCTTGCGGCCCGAAACTTGCGGCCCGAAACTTGCGGCCCGAAATTTGCGGCCCGAAACTTGCGGCCCGAAATTTGCGGCCCGAAACTTGCGGCCCGAAATTTGCGGCCCTAATTAAAGCAAAAAAAAAACTAAAGGCCACGAGCCAAAAAATACATCACGCGTTTGCGGGCGGTACAATACCGACTCGCTGGAACAATTTTGATCAGTGGGCGACTAGTCCAGACAATATGAGCGATTAACTTTTACTTGCATTTTTTATTACAAAATGGTGTAATAAATTAGCAAAATTAAAAGTTATTTTGTCATTTTTTGATTTTTTTGCTTTAATTAGGGCCGCAAAATTCGGGCCGCAAGCTTCGGCTAGCCTTACTGACCTATCAAGCGCCAACTCACAGGCGCCAAAACTATTACATAAAACTTTATATAGCGTAAATCGAAAGGACAAGCCGAGTTAAGGATATATCATATATTAAAAAAACAAAAATTATTTAAAAAATAGTTAAAAATTAACATTTATTAAAAAATCACAAAAACTATATTTGTTTTTCGCTTCCTTCATCTGCCTTGCGCTTGAAAGCTGTATTAAGGACAGCAATATTGGACAGCTTTCCATGATTTGATACAAGATTACAGTTAAAAACTCAATTAATATTAATTTAAAATTGTTTGTGAATCAAAGAATTATTGGAAAAGTCGGACCTATCAACTAACTACTCAAATAATCGAAAAAATAACAAAAGCAAAAAGTTTGAATAAAGTTATAAATATTAGTAGTTAGCATTTGAAACGTAAAGAAACCTTTTGTTTTTTTAATTTCTAGAAATTTAAGCATTGCTAAAGAATAAAAACAGGAATTCAGGCGTAGAAATTGTTTTTGTGCCTTTATTCTAAAGAAATGAGCCGGACATTTAACAATAATGTATAGTTAATAATATTCTTGATAAAAAAATTACTGAATGCTAAATTTTATACTATGATCAATAATTAAATTTGTCAATACGAAATTTGATTTCTGTGTTTAAAAAAGGCGAGTGTTCACCGCCCACCAATGCATCGATTTTTACGGAGGTGGGGATGGGGCGAGGAAACGGCAGTTCAGATTCAGTCATTCTTTCAATTTTGTTCAAACAATCAATTTTTGACAATTTAATATTTGTGTTGAGTTGGTAATATTGAGCTACTTGGACCAATTGGGATTAAAAAAAGACTTAACCAAAAAATGTGTAACAATTAAGTTAAAATTTGTGTTTTAAAATTATATCTCAAATTTAAATTTCATAATTCAATATAAATATATATTGAGTATGATGTAAATTTTTAACAAAATGGTCGTTTAAAATTAATCCTTCATTATCAGCAAACAAATTTAATTAAATTATAAATTGTTAACAAAAAGCCTGAACGCGCAAAAAACATAAGAATTATATGGTTAAAAAAAATTAATGAGTACAAACATATCTAAAAAGTATAAAATGAATGAGACTCAAAAATTTTAATGAAAAACCAATAAATAGTTTATCGATCAACGTATAAAGAATATATCATCATAAAGATAAAAAGTTCTAATTTCCCGTGGGGAATACATTCAAACGTTAATTTGTAATTAAACCTAAATAATTTAGCCCGCAGCAGAATACTATAAGAAATGATAAAAATAAAGCACCAAAACTATGCTATTGAAACATAATGACCAGTCATTTAAAAATAAATAACATTTAATTTTTATTAAACGAGCATTTTTCGTAACCTAAATAATTAATATCAACCTTTATAAAAATAATGGAAGATGATGATCCTTTTTTGTAAAATTATTTGTAAATATAATCCCAACATATAATTTTTGTCATTTACCTTACTTTGAAAATAAAACTAATAACTTTAAATATTTTACCATTTGACCGAGTAACAACAATCTATCGGTAATTGCTATACATATGCACTGACTGAAAACATTTTTTCCTGGCCCCTTGACCAGTGCAAATAGAAAGGGGTTGATTTTTTAATAAAACGTTTTTAGTAAAATTATATCAAAATTACTCTTATGAAATATAATAACAAGGATACAAAATAATATATCATGTTTAAATACGATTTATGAAACGATTTATGCGACCTCCCAGTGAGATGTAATATCAAAAAATAAATAGTATAAAATTAAAATAATGCGTGCGGTAATACGCACATGATTTTTTCTAAATACGAAACAATTAATAAAATAAATAAATATAATTAAAAATACAATACAATTTATTTAAAAAACATTAAAGAATTTAAAAAATAATTTTTTCTATGTTTTAAAGGGTTTTTACGACTGTGAGCCGCCTTGCAGCCCAGACGAGCCTCTTTCCAGCCGGTGAGCTCTTAGAAAAAAAGATTTGGTATTCTGTTCCTCATTGAAACAGATAAAACGGAATTTTGCATGCCCGTTTTTGAATCAATCAAATTGATAATAGAAAATAGCCAATAAAAATGTTAACCATATTTATATGTCAATAATAAATTACAATTTCGATATCTAAATCATTTGTGCTAAAATAAAATTAATAGATTCAAAAACAAAAGTTAACAAAAATTTTAAAATAATAATCACTTAAAATTTTCCAATAAAAGTCTTAGGAAAAATTGCCCAAGTTAGCCAAAATATAAAATACATAAATTCAGATGAGTCATTTTACTAAAAAACAATTAACATTTAATTGAATACCGGGTGATTAAATAATTTAATAATATGTAAACGTTTCACTCAGCTATGTTACAAAATTAATTAATAATTTATTAAACCCTAAATGTTTAGATCTAAATATAATTCATAAAATTTAAAAATAACTTCTAAAAATTTTGAATTTAAATTTCCTAATAAATTCATTGATATTAGTTCATGTCTTGAGCGAGGGAGGTCCAACGCAATGACGAAAGAACCGTGAAGAAATCGGGTAAAAAATTGTCTACAATTCAAATGATGTTAGAGAATTAGATTATAAACAAAATATTATAATAAAAAAAGCCTGGAGTGAGACCTGTCAAGATGATCCAACGAAAGAATGGCTGGTTTTTCATTTGATAAAGAGGAATAATGCAGTGATTTGATATTTATTTGTTGCTTCAAATTCGTTTAAGACATCTGATTATCAATAATTTTACCTAAACTTTTTTGTGCTAATAATTTAGAAATGAAAATAAAATATTTATTTAAATCGCGTTGAGCTTTTTAAATTTTGCATTAATACAATTCACCAAAACTAAATTTGTCTTAAAATAATAAAAGTACTAAATTAAGGCAATAAAAGTGTATAATGCATATTTTAATTTACTTTATTAATAATAAATAAATTTTAATCAAAAACATCGAAAAAAATAGAAGATAAATTATAAAATAATTTCGATGACAAAAGCATTTTTAAGAAATGATAGTTCAAAAGATAATAAATAATCACAATATATTTTTGTATGGTTTTCACGAATGAACTCATAAGAAAAACTTCTTCCTTTTTTAATACAATAATTATAAATGCTAAAAAATCCACGTGAAATTTTTATTTAAAAAAGACGATTCAAAAGCACAGAATCGAAACAAGACACAGATGGTGGTTTTATAAAAATGGTTGTTAACAATAAAAGTCCCAAGTTGAACATTAACATAATTTTTTTATAACTCATAAAATGTAATAATAAAATAATTTGAGAATTGTAAATATTTTTGTTTACATATCTGCTTTTTATTAAGCAATAAATTGTAATATATATATGATTTTCCAAATATACAAATATACTAGTGTTAAAAAATTGCCAGTAACCCTTACAAAAACATCAATTCTAAAAACATGCAATTTTTAAAATAAGGCTTAAATCAAAATAAAAGAAAGGGAAAAATATTAAAGATAAAGTATTGATTTTACCCTAATACTGATAAATTGCTTGCTTAAATTAATAAAATAAAAATAAATAAATCGGAGATTAATTAAACATCGTAAGTTCTAGACATTAGTAAAAAAAGAACATAAAAATATATAAACATGTTTGTTAAAATTAACAGAGTTAAATTGAAAAAGCTCTACCGATAGATTAAAGTGTCAGCCGTAACGACATAAGCTTTATGTTGGAGAGCGAGCCAAAACTGAGGATAACCAGCAGCATTTTTTAATTTAAAGCAGCAACGGCTGAATAAAAACAAATGATCAATACAAAAACGCCCCTTCTTCAAACAAACATATAAAATTTGAATTCAAACTTTGTTAAGGTCATTAACCAATCATTTTTTTAGATTAAGCCTTAAAAATCGACGAGATGTAAAAGTTTATTTCTGTCAATACCAATACAAGTGCATCGGTTTTAATAATAAAGTAAATTTTAATTTTGTTTATAACTAGTACATATTTATATCCTGTATTTTTAATACCATTTGGGGTAAATTTTTAAACTTTTATAAAATTGACTTCTAGCCAACACAATTAGATTTTCAAAAAATTTTGCTGACTTGGAAAAGACTGCCCAGGTTTCAAGTGGAGAAACCTGAGAAAAAGCAAAGGTTTAAAACCCAAAGAAAAAAACAAAAATTTAAAAAAAGTTGGCGAATCACACAAACACCACCGATGGCATTTGACCAAAAATTACGTTCTGCCGGCTGGGTCTGCGACTTAGACGGTGGCTTTATAAAATTTGTTGTTAACAATAAAAGTCCAAAGTTAAACATCAACATAATTTTTTTTAATTTTATACAAAACTCATAAAAAGTAAAATAAAAAATTTGAGAATTGCAAATATTTTTGTTTACATATAATCTGCTTTTTAATTAAGCAATAAATTGTAAATTATATATATATGCTTTTCAAATATACAGCGCTTTAATTTATAAAAA
The DNA here is from genome assembly GCA_001723225.1 of Globodera ellingtonae. Lineage (NCBI taxonomy): Eukaryota > Metazoa > Nematoda > Chromadorea > Rhabditida > Heteroderidae > Globodera > Globodera ellingtonae. The sequence continues at coordinate 198,012 of MEIZ01000072.1, forward strand.
TAAAAATCCATAAATTGGAGATTAAATTAAATATCGTAAGTTGACGAATAATAAATTGCATTAACGAATTGATAAAAAAATACGCCAATGATAATTAATTACATTTTTTATTATGATTGGAACTAATCAAAATATGTTCGGCGCCGACTTACTTAATCGACTTCTGGAAATGGCGCCGAAACCGAGCGCGCAATGCAAAGCAATCACCTCATTACACCCGGAGGCAACGCGAAGACGGCTGTGCAGCCTACAAATATAAATGAATGCCAAAATCTTTAAAAAAGGACAATAATTCATATTAGCATTTTAACTTTTAAAATTTAAATAAATGTACTAAGATGCAAAATGCCAATTCAAAATAATCTTAATTATATGTTTGACTAAGATTAAGCGTGTTGAGATGAAATATAAAAATTAAATTGAAAAATCTATTCAAAAAAGTAATATAACAGACAAATTAAATCGCAAAAATAAAGGCAATCAACATTGGCAGAATAACGACAATCAAAATCTTGAATACGTCGCAAAGAGGACTTCGTAGACTGTTGTTAGATATATTTGTAAAAATTGAAAGTTCATTAAACATTTGTGTAAGACTGCTTTTTACAACATTGCATTCTATATGAATTTTATTATTTAAAATAATTGCTTCTTTCAAGAGCTATAATATTTGAACAAACGGATAGTTTAAAAATTGGTTTTTTCAAAAAAATATTCTCAGCAAGAAGTTACTTATATCAATTTAATATTTATAAAATAAATTACATAATGAAAAAAATAATAATATGTTAATTTTACTTTTTTATTTAGTGTGTTAAATTTTTTAAACCTTGGCATTGCCCAAATTATTTGTTTGTTAATGATTCAATGAATACTCAACAAATGTGCATGCAATATTTTCGTTGTATCGCTTCATAAGAGTTTGAACTGGGAATACTTACCCGGGACAGTTTGCCAGCATTAAATTTAATATCGACTATTTTTACTCTAAGTATAATTTAATACAAAATCGTTAAAAGTAGGGTTGAGCCCCGTCCCCGAACCCCGACTTTTTTGAATTTTTCGGGGGTTTGGCTGGGAAAAACCCCGAACCCCGACTTTTTTGGTCGGGGACAAAAACCCCGACCCCGACTTTTCCCGCCCCGAGGGCTCGGGGCTCAACCCTAGTTAAAAGCAAACAATTTTTCACTAAAGCAAACGATTTTTTAATAAAATAACTAAAGCAAATTGTAAAGTAGTTTGGTTAGAAAATGTAATTAATCTATGAAAAATTAAAAAGAAATATGAAAGAATAGTCTCTCACAAAATTAAATTTAAAAAAATACAAATAAATAAATGACAAAATGATGTTACGGAAAATCACAATTTAAATAACATTGATAAATTAAGAAATGTATATTTTTCAGCAACAAACACGGTCAACCCGCACAATCATTGAACTCCTGGAGAGTTGGAGCGACTTCCCGGGGTCGTTAAGGGTCATTTCATGTACCGAAGGACAATTGCCACAGACACTTATTCGATTGGTGCAACCAATAAATAATAAAAAGATAAATAAAAAACACTCATCATAAATTTTATAGTTTCTAAAAAAGACTAATTTGAAATGTTATATCATAAAACTATGGCAAACTGAATTAAGTTAAAAAGCATTATTCGGAAAAAAATGATTAGAAAAATATTTAAAAAAGCATTACCTAATTGGTAAAAATTAAATGCAAAATAATAAATAAATATTTTCTGCTTCAATTATCATATATTTGAATTTAAAAGTAATAATCAAAAAAACATCCGACATGCCTGAACATGAAGCGAGTAAATTACCAAGTAATTAATTCTTTAGGCCCAAAACTAATTCCTGGACGTGTTGATAGACGCAGGCGCCTTGCCACGGGCAGCATAAATGTTTCTAACACCCAATAATTATAGCGAATTTCTTACAGCGTATCAGAGGAAATTATCTTAAAAACTAAACTGATTAAGTAATTCAAAAACCCATATCAAGACAAAGCAAAGCAAAATAAACATATATAAGTAAATTTAAATTCGGTTTTTTAATTTGCTTTAAGAAAATATAAATTATGAGAAGCATGCTTGTTCAGTTGTAAACCCAATCATCGAAATGATATATCAAACTAAAAAAACTATAAACAAAACAAACCCCTTTTTTCTTACTCGGTTGTTTTAAAAAATTAAAAAAGTATTTAAAAAAAAGTCAAAGAATACGAAACTTTGTTTGATTTATGATCTAGCTGAACGGATGGATCTGAGTCTCCCGCGATTGTGGTGCCAACTTTATAAAATTCTTTTTATATTTTTTCTCCTCTTCATTTTATCCAAAATTTTTCTAAGTATTTTCACGTCTTTCCAATTTTTTTTTCTTACAATAAAAATTTTGATGTAAGGAATTAAGGAGCATAAAAGTTTGTTTAATACTTAATTCAAAAAATTTGGGTTCAAAGATGCTAGCGTTTAAAAATTGAGTTTTTTAAAAATATTTTATCATATTATTCAACAAAAAAGATAAAAAAATAATATGTAATTGTCAAATTAACCGCATTCACTGCCAAATTAAAAATCTTTCAGAAAGTATGCAATTTTTTAAATTTAAAATCAAAAAAATGTGACAATAAATTAATTACTTCACTTTATTAACATTAAATTAATTATTTTCAATAAATTTTTCAAAACTTAAGCATGCAGAAAACGATTGTCGTATATTTTGTATAAATATTTTGATATTTCTGAACAGTTTAGTTTTTTGTTGCAAGAGTTTTAAAATTATAACTTAGCATTTGCACTTTGCAATTTATAACTATACCAAAATAAGCCGGCCGTTTTTTAATTTGAGCTCGACGTATTTTCCTGTCGGAGTTTGCTTAATACAACAAAGAATAAATTTTTTGCGTGTTATTCATATAACAAACATTGATGCAAAAGGTAAAATATTGAAAATTTAATATATATTCACCTATGATCACAGGGTGAAACATAAAATAATGAATAAATATTAATAAAGATTATTCTTGGAATCATAGAAAATAAATTTAATACAAAATGAAAATATCGGAAATCAAATCTGCGAAAATTGAAAATATTTTAGTTATTTTATGTCATAAACCATTTTAATTATTTTATGGGCAAGTAATATATATAATATTTTTTTGAAATAGATAAAAATAAAAAATAAATATAAACAATCTAAAATAAAAAATGTGTTTGCTAAAATTTTTATCGATCTCTGTTGAATTTAACCAAATCTTAGTTAAAAAATTAAAGGCCAGAGATTCTGACACAAATTGATTAATCGTGAATTAAAACAAAAATAAATTAGACGCATGTTTATCTTTAACTTATTCTATAGCTCGAGCATAACATATGTATTGTTATTAGTATTAATCAAAGCTATTAAAAAATAGTGGCGATAGTAAATTTTATTTATTTTATGAAAAATACACGACAACATTTTCACAGGATATATTAACGCATCTCTCTGGCAAAAACCATAAAAGAAATTGAAAAAACATAATATTGATTAAATAAAATATCAAATCTCTAATTGTTAACGAAGTAACCAAATAATACTAGTTTTAGAGATTTTAGTATAATAAAATAAAAGAAAAAACAGTAATTAACTTAATGGAAGAAATTTTATGCAAAAAATTAATTCATTAATTAATTATATGAAAGTCGGAAGATGTTGAAATATAGGGTAATTTGTCTGAATAAGAAGGGCACGTGAAAGCCTGGGAAGGATTACCACTGTCGGAAAAAAGGCAAGGAAAAATAATAATCAATCGTATTCTGAATTTGCGTATTAAAATACGGATTTTCACACCTATAATAGAAACTACCCGCCCTCAGAGAATCAGATAAATAGTGATCAGTTCGTGGATGTTACGGCAACGATTGTATAAAAGATATTTGCAAAATTATTTTTGATAAATTTTCAAAACATAAATAAATTAATTGATGCATTACCTAAAATACATAACCTTTGCCTCGACTGTGCTGGTATAGATAGAGCACGAAAAAATAGATCGACAGTAGATCAGCGCCAAACACGAGTTTAAACAAACAAATATAAAAACACATTGAAATTTTTAAATGGTCAATAAAATAAAGTAAAATCAAAAATATAATGTATTAATCAAAAAATAAAATCTTAAACATTATTATTAATATTAAGAAATCTTTGAATGAATAACAAAATCAATTACAATTTATTGAAATAATTTATCAATAATAAAACAAATTGTTTTTCAACTTCAATGCAAAATAAATACATAATTTAATTTGAAATAGATACCGCTCGATCCGTATGATTCCAGACCACTACCGGAACCTTTCTACGGGTTTTCATGAGTTTTGGTCCGTACGCAGTGCTATATTATCTATTTAAATGTATAATTACAATTTAGAGTTGTTATGCGGAATCTATGCCCAATGGCAATTTGTTCACTTTTTGAAATGCAAACTTCAATCGAGATAAATAATTTGTTGCTAATATATCTGAGCCATTCTATTAAATCGTTGTAAAATAAATTAAAATAAAAACGGAAATGTTATAAATTTTAAACTAACAAACTTAAAATTATAACTTAAAGAGCAGATGGATCAGTTGGAGGAATTGCTCAAAAACCTCTCGGTTTATAATAAATTATCCTTAAACATTATATATGTTATTTAATAGTTAAATTTAATGGGATCAAAATTAAAATGTTTAAAAGGCAGAGCTAAATTATAAACTATGATGTAATTAGGAAAAACAATTAATAATCTTTGACTAATAAATGAACACTAAATTTAAACCCTTTTCTAATGTGCGCAAATATTTACAAAAAGAAACCTTTTCCAAACAATTTGTATGTAAATAAAGGTTGAAATTGTGGCTAAAATATTTTCTTAATCAAACACACACATAAATACTACACGTCAGAATTGAAAAAAGTTGCCTAAAAAATAAAAGTCAGGCATTTTTCTTAAAAAAATAGCGAAAAAATAATGAACCGTCACTTTTTGTTTGATTTATCCGATGAAATAAATTGATCATAATTTAACGCAAATTGTAACCAATGTGAATGCATGATAAAAACGCATAACATTTTTACAATTCATCTTCTGATAATCGGGCTACTAATTGGAAAGGAACTTGATATTAATTTTACAAAACAAAATACTTTAATAATCAAAGAAATTATTAAATTAAATTTAATTAGCTTTTGCTTTGCTTTGCCATTATTTTCATACTAATTCCTTAAAAAATGATAATGAAGAAAAAGTAATTTAAAATATGGATTTTTTAAATATCATAAAGTTACCCCGTATTCATGAATGGTTGTGCTTTCACCGCTTAATGCTATGACCTAGATGGATATAATAAATTAAATTATTTATTATTAGAGATGTATTGCAATTACTATCAGCGACAAAAGTTAAAAATTCAACTATGCAAATCTACGAGAAATTATGAAACATATTATTTTAATTATTAAACGATAAACCTAAGTTCTGATGATTTAAATCAAAGATATATTTTAAATATTTAAAACCACAAATATTTGTAAATAAGAGCAACGTTTAATAAAATACAATTTAATATAAAAATTTATTGCTTGCATAAAATGTAAGCATAATAAAAATAATATAAAAAAATAAAAGCAACAAGATTGTAAGTAAAAGAAACCCTAATTAAATAATTTTTAAAAAACCAATGATATATTCCCTACACAAATAATTTAACTAAAAAAAATTCAAAATAAGTTAATTTATAATTTTTAGGCAAATTAATTTACGCAATAAATTATAAATAAATTTGCCTTTAAAATCATTATGTTGATTATGGTTCACCAGATTTTGCATAATTATCGAATAAACTAACAATCGTTTTAATAATAATAAAAAAGTAATACCTTAAAAATTTATTAACAATTTACACATAAACGGCGCAATACCTATACATAAATGACGGGCTAATGCGCAAGGAAAAAGTTAATTTAATAAATAATTTTCAATGTGATTTTATTCATCTACAAAATATAAAATTCTTTATATTGAACTCTTATATGATTTGAAGTGTTAGAAGTTTAAATATATTTAAACGATAATAAACGCGTTAAATGAATATAAATTTGTGATACAAAAATTATTATTAAATTTAAAATTAACACAAAAGCGGTATAAAACGACGAAAATAGATAACCAATTCAAAATCCTTTTGGCTAAGAGAAAATATGATTATAAAATTTTCATAAATCAAAAACTATTGTTAAATTATAACAATGATCTTTAACCAATTGTTTATTCTATGCAACACTTTAACATCTTAGGTAACTTAAAACTTCTTAAAAAATATATATTAAAATGCCCGCGAGTTCTCCGTTACATATAATTGTTATTTTAAAAGGCGCGGTTTTTTGCTTGGGTTCGATTGCGTCGAAACTTTAAAGAAAATTTAAAAAAGCCAAATTAACCTATTATAACGAAAAACTATCAATAATATAAATATTAACTTATAAAATTAATAAATAAATTAACCAATATAATAATTATGCGACAGATTTGTGACGGTCAGTGGCAGAGACTTCAAATGTGAAATTAAATGAGCTAAAATAAAAGCAATTTATGACGCCATCAGCGCGCAAAAATCTTTTTGACACTATAAAAAGATAAAACGGCGTGAATATCGTTTAAACTTGATAAAACCAATTAATTTCTTCAATAATAATTTATATCTTTAAAAGTTATTGGGATACTAAGGTAAAGAAAAAATTTGATATTCATTTTTTACTATTGCACACCTCATTCAGCGAAACGGAAACCGCTGTAACTCCTCAATTTATATATACAATTATCTACATAATCATATTGAAAAAATAAATTTCGGCCACCCTTTGGCACAAAAGGTGCGAATCATAAATTGAAAAGATAATCAAATAAAATTGTTTTAAAATTAAAAGAACCAATTTTATGACTTTGTTGTTGGCCGAGTGACTCAAATAATTTTGCCTGTTCCAATATTCAGAAAACCGTGATTCCCAACGGCACCAAAGATGAAAGGAATCTGCCCCATAAAGATGCTGCCGTAAAATTCTAAAGTGAAGAAAACATTAATATTTAAACATACAATTTATTAAAATGTTATTATTTAAACGATCAAATAAAGATTTATGCTATCAAGTTAAAAATTAGAATCAATCGATAATTTACTTCTTTAACAGTCGCATGAAAAAATCTTAATATATCTTAAATTTAAAGAGGCGTTTTCCAAAATAGGTTCAAAACAAAAAAATGCAAAAGTTCAAATGTTATGGAAACGGCAAAGACGCATCGTTGAAATAATAAAGAATCAAAATTAATAAACAAATTAAAAAAATAAGCTTTTTTTTTCGTTTTGCATGAAATGATTTAAAATGTTTCTACCGAACAGTTTTGACTGTTTTGAGATGCATTTGTTGAGCTCCGTGCGCGCTTACTACAAACAATGAATAAAAAATAAACTATTATAAAATATAATTTAAATCAATAATTAAAAGCAAGATAATTAATAAAAATTTAAATAATTTTTTAAAACGCACAAAATGACAGCAACTTATTTTATATTTATATGTTTGTTAATTCAAAATATTTTAATTTGAAATGAAATTCTGAGAAGCTTGGCGCTTAAACGCCTATCTATTTTTATGTTGAAAATGCCGAAAACTTTGTTTTTGGTTCCTAAATGAACTATATTAAAAACGGTGTAAAATCGCTGCTATATATCAAATTATAAAATGATATATAAATAAATATATATATATTTAATAAAATATATAATATCAAACACATTTAACCCTCAACACAATGATCAAAAATTTGAAGCGCTGCGGAGCAGGAAATGAATACGCCGGGTAAACAGATTATAAGCAGTACTCAGACAAGCGCAATTTAGTATATTATAAGAAAAGTGCAATAAAAAGCGAAAAATGTACACTTAGAAACCAAAAAAAAAATTTCAAACCAAAAATGCATCTTTAAAAAAGCTTTTTCTTGGACCAAAAATTCACTCCCAAAGATATTTTTTATTTTTGTATTTTTTATAATTTTTTACAAACATGTGAAAATATTATATTTACAATTCTAAGACTAAATTCATAAAGAATGATGGATTTTAAAGGTTTTCAAAGCAAAAATTGATTGGATTTGGTCAGTTATGCACCTTTTTTAGTCCCTATTTTGCCATTTTTTTGGCTTTTTAGTCCCTATTATATGTCCCTTTTTCACGTTTTTTAGTCACTAAAATTCCGATCCTTAATAATGAATAAGAAAAAGTTATTAAATAAATAGGTAAATAATAGAATTATTCAAAATATTAAAATGATATAAACATTACTTAATATAGATTCAAAAACAATTTTAATGAGCATCTATAAAATAAAGCAAAAGAAACTAATAAAGTTAATCTTTAAAATTAGCAAAAAGTATTTATAAAATAAAACACTTATATTCAATTTAAACAATGAATAAAAAAGATACAAAAAACAATTTACCATTTTGTTTCTTAAATGATAACTTTCGTTAGCCTTGCTAAACTAAAACAACTGAAAAAATGATTATTGCATTTGAATAACAACAAAAATAACTAGAATAATAAAGGTGATGGAATCCGCCGATTCCAAAATAAAGGATAAATATTTAATTTATTGTTAATTAACATTCGTCATGCACGAACTGCGAATCATATCCCCAGTGCATGGTCTGTTTTATAACCCAAAAAATAAGTGACATGATTATAGCTCAAATGATGCTGAATATACATCGAAATCTTACAAGAAAATTTTAGAAATAAACCAAATTTAAAAATTATATATCTCCAAAGACGTAAAATGTGATTTAAGAGCACGCATTAAAAGCCTTTAAATTTAAAATAAAGCACAAAGCGGATTATTCATAACTATATTTTCATAATTTCAACATATTTTAAGATAAAAATTTCTGATGCAAATATATTACAACATTTAACAGTGTCACTGCGAGTGCTTATTCAAAAAGTTGATGATTCAAATAGGCCATTTTAGCACGACGGATCGGCTCTTAGGGGTAAAAATATTAAAACAATTAATTCTAATTAGATGTTAAAAGAAGATGAATAACAAAAACAAGAAAAGCACGCTGCGAAAAGAACGGCGTTTTGTTTATGAGTTTAGCAGGGATTTTGTCGCTGATTTAAATACTATAAAAAACCATTTAGAAAAGATATTTGATGTTAAGAAAAAATAAAAAATAAACGGCCATAAAACATTCTGATATATTTAGTGCCCATCTTTCTCTTTTGATGGTCAAAGAACGGAAGGCTGCGTTGTATGTACGGTTTACTATTTACGATTATATATTTAAAAATGTTTTTATTTTTGTGTTAAACGAATTGAATTGTTCGAAAGCCTTTTAATTTAAAAATTTATTAATTCTATAATAAATCAGTGAAATGGAGATACCTACTTGCACATTCGTGTGCAGCTACTTCACATTATAATTATTAATTAAACATTTTCAAAGACAATAAGCACAAATCCAAATAAAAATTTTTGAAAATTTGTTATATAAAAATAAATTTAATAAATACATGAAATGGGATTTCAAATTAAATATTTATTATTTCAAACCACAACAACCATACTTCAACTTTAAAAATAAAATACTTTTTATATCAAAAATCTAATTATAAAGATAAATATATTTATCAAAAAAGGAGTTAGATGAAAATATACGGATTCTGTTAAAACAAACCTCACTCACTATTATGACCAAGTGTGACTAGCTTTCAGCTTATACTCAAAATTTAAACACTAAAAAAATATTTTAAAAAAACAAATGAGAACAAAATATTTGTTTTTTGTTCAAAAAAATAAATAAAAACATATATATAATTAAAGTGTACATTTCTTACAAACATTGTTAAAATCTTCAAAAAAATTAAAATAAAATTTAAAAGCAATATTTGATGTTGCTATTTTTTTATGGCGTGAAATCGGAGTTATAAAGACTATGGCTCTTTTGCTTTCCAACAAAATAAAATTTACCCCTATGGCCGCCCAAGGCACGTAAATTTTGGCATTTAAGTAAAAGCTTAATTAAAACCAAAAAATTAAGAAGCTATCGAATTTACCGAGCGGATCAAAAAAACATCCAAGTCAACGCTATCTCGCGAAAGAGCGAAGTAAGTCTGGTTTCTTGATTCTTCATTCTTCTTCTTACTAAAAAATAAATAAACCCCAAAAAATCGCAACGCTTATAATTAATAAAAAAATAAATAAAACAGCTAAAATAAAAAGAAATATTAATGAAATGATAACAAATAAAATTATAACCCATAAATGCGAGCTATAACAAAAACACCAATCAGAGATTGACAACCTGATGGCTGCCATAACGACTAATGTACTCACTAAAATTAACATTAAATTAATTATTTTTTATTTTTAATAAATTTTCAAAACTTAGGTAAGCATGCAGAAAACGATTGTCGTATTTTTGTTTAAATACAAACTTAGGAACTAATTAATTTTTTTTGATTTAATTTATTTTTTATTATTTTATGTCAAAAAACTAAAGTTTTCCCCCGGCGTACAACAACTACTGTCTTTGTTTTTTAACAGCAAAACGGGGCAATAGATTACAAAAAACAAATATAGTTGAATACGTTTTAACTTGCGAATATAAATATAGCAATTTTATTGATAATATAGAAAACTAAAAAATGATTTCAAACATAATATTAAGCGTTATAAAACAAAAACAAGAATATAGCCTACGAGCAATATAAATACAAAACAAGGACACACTCGGACAAAAAATGCCAAACTTTTTGAATGTTATTCTGTGATTGAATTGTTCATGCGTAATGTTTTGTCTACATTGAAAGTAAAACCTTTTTTAAATTCATTAAATTTATTTAGTCACCGTGATGTCAATATAAACTTTGACAAAAATTGGATAAAAATAGGTGAAATGAAAAAAGAACTGATAATCCTAACCGACCAATAATTTATAAAACTTAAACTATGAAAAATATTAAGTAAATAATAAACATTTAGTCTCAATTCAAGTAATTAAATTAAGTGGTACATAATTTTTTAATCAAAAAAAAATTATTTATAACCAATATTTGTAATGCTTAATATTAATATTATATTTTCATAACATTTGAATTAATTTTTAAAAGATTGAATTTTTTTGATCGTTTGTGGGTCAGCACACATCTTAATTATTAATACATAACTTTTTTGGGTTTTATTTTTAGTACAAAAATTTTCTAATAATTTATTCTAAATATTTTAATATTTTGGTCTATTTTTTAAATTTAGTTTTCGCACAATAAGAAAACTTTTTATTGACTTTTATCTTGCGCTTAGCGCGGTCTCAAGAAGTCAATGGGGTTATTAAGCTCGCGGTATGCCGAGTCAAAACAAATAGGGCGGGAGTTTACAACACTCTTAATTATTCTGTCTATTTTATAGGTATTTATTTATTGAACGGTGTTAGTTATATTTTACTAATAATTTTATCTTATATTTGCAATTTTAAAATCCGTTTAATTCGTTCTTTTTACAATTGTCTTGTTGCTATATATTGGTATTGGTAAACAGCGCATGAGGTTAGCAATGACGACCATGAACATATTGTGGTAGTTTTTGTAACTAATAATGCCTTTTTGCTTAATTTTTTAAAACATTTTATTTTAATATTTTAAATTTAATGTTGTTTTGATTTTTTTTTTGTTTTAAATATAAATACAAAAAAAATTAAGCTCGGTTTTTAAAGTTTTCATGCGAAATCACTCTTTCCAACATTATTCTGACTATTTATATATTTTCTTGCCAAATTTGTTTATTTTTCGGTTGAAAATAAACATTGGTTAATTTAAGAAGCTCAATGTTAAAAGATATTATACTTATTAATAGTAAACTTTATAAAAATAAGATTAACTTTTTTGTTTTAAATTTATACCTTCCATAGATATTCGTTTTAATCTGGTCAACCTGAGGTTTTTTATTCGTTTCGGCAACGTTCGAGATGCGAGTGTGTGACAAAAGAAATGTCCCTTTGTTTATAAATATTTAAAGTTTCGTTCGATGTCGGCTATTTGTTCATTCAATTTATTTCTTCATAATATAGGTGTGAAACTGCTAAATTGTTAGCTTATTTCGGTATTAATAGAAAATTAATACGAAACGACGTTTGGTAATTTGTCAATCATAACGAACATAACAGTTAATAATAATATTTATTATTTTTACTATATTGCGTTATAAATAATTTGTTTGACAACTAAATGCATAAAAATAAACGAAGATATACGATACCTTTTTATCCATAATATAATTAAAATTTTGTTTTTGCTGATTCAAATTTTTCACTATATTTTTTTTATTTGGATAATAAATAAAGATAGCTTATTGAAATAAACTTTGCCTTAACTAATGAATTTTTATCTTTGCAAATTATAATTTCATTATAAATTGGGTGACACCAAAAATTATGAATTACGAATAATGAAAAAAGAAAAATGTAAGGGCGCACAAAACAGAAATTGGAAGTTTTCTTATTAATGTTGTTTTGTTTCCATGACTATTATTCGATTATAGTGTTATTTTAAATAGGTATTGAACAGGCACATTTGCGCCGACAAAGTCTTAAAATGGTTATGACCGCGAGCATACACCTAATCTATACAAATTTAGGGTGGCTCGGGACCGGCACTTTTTGGAAACCCCGGGACTACTGGACAAAAAAACTTTTGGAAAAACCGGGGCCATTTATAACGGAGCCATAATTTTGTGCAATTATATTTTTGATATTTGTTCTAAAAAATGGGAATTTCTTCTCTTTTTGACATCTTTTTATAAACCTTTTTTTCCAACTATTTTGTGATTCATCTGTGATGCAAGTCGTCAGCATCTCTCCTGACGCCGACGCTGGCCCATCTAAAGTATAATATTTAAAAATTTGAATTTGTGATTTTTTACTCAGTACCTCCGGATGTTGTTTCTTTAATTTATGATTATTATTGATTTTTAGAATTCTTGACTGTCGTTTTTATATGTAAAAATATTTTCTCCGATTGTGTCCCACATTGCCTCTTTTTACTCCCTATCTTAAAGCAGCTTGTCCTGAAAATGGTATTAAACAAAATTTCTCGGCGCACTTCGCCACCGCCGACCACCTCCCCTCCGAAAATAAATCCCACGGCTAAAGACAAGTATTTTTTGATCGTTGGAGTTGATCAGCACATAAATCCTCGTTGAATGTTAAATTTTTTATAGAGGCGCGAGCAAATTTTTTATTACAGAATTAAATTTTTATTTTTATTTTATTTTATTATATAAAACTTTATTAATCATGAAGGCATGCCGAGGCACATTTAGCCCAAGTATTAAATTTCCATTAGAATTTTAAATAACGTTTTTGAATAAAAGAAATTGCACTACTTATTTCGTATTTTTAAATCGTTTTTTAAAATTTTATAGAAACATTTTTTTGTTTTTGTCATTTACCATTTGATTTTACAATTTTTGTAACATTTAATCATTTAAATTATAAAATATTTTTATTCACAAACAACATCTACCTTCTTAACAAATTAGCACACAACTAGGAGCATATATTAAGCTAATTAATAACAACAAATTCGATCTGTTCATTTTTTGCCTGCACCTTAAACTATTTGGTAATAGCTTATATTTCCTTTGTTTTAAATGGATAAATAAACGCCTTACAATGCAAATTCCGGCTCTTCAGAGTTCAAAACTTGTCAAGGGCACGTTTTTTTGTTATCGGTTTGATAATGCCTTTCTTTTTTTGATTATGCTCTTGAGCAACAGCCGAATACAAATCCTGTTTATTGCCGAATAATTTAGACTTTTCAGTTAAGTAATACTTAAAAGCTCCAGGCATCGATAACTTATTCCGTGTTGAAATTCATATATTTTACCATAATAATTTAAATTTTGAATTTATATTATGGGTTATTTGTCAACATTTATTATATTATTATAAAGGTATTAAGTACATAATATGGGCCCGGGAGCTCGCAACACAAAGCGCGCCTGAGCATCCTCGCGATGTGCACCCTTCAGAGTTAGCCTTCGATGGCGTGTGGAATTTCTGCTCTGTGGTCTTCACTGTTGGCACTATTTCACTTTAATTTTATTTTATAATTTTTGTTTTTGTTGGTCAGAATATTTATTTGAATTATGCGATGACGGTAACCGCGAAATATCGTTGATTATAATATTAGTTCTATTTAATTTTTTAAAGTTTTTTTAAGTTCTGTGTTCACCTTTGCTTGTTTATTTAAAAAAAATTGCTATCAGTAATCTATTTGTACGCTTTGATTTTGATCAATTTCTTTGTATAAATTTAATTCAATTTATTAATACTAAGTAAATTATTTTTTAAATTGCCATAAAAAATCAAATTCTTTGGATTGTTTTTATTATGGGTTTGTAGTATGCCGAAAAGAGAATCTCATTGTCAGTTTAATTTTCGCTTAACTTTATTTAGTTAAGTTTTTTAAATATATACAGTATATGCTTATTAAATCAGTTCTCGATTAAATTTTCGCGTTTATTTTTTTGTGGTATTTGTTTTTAGTAGATTATATGTCTTGAACATTTATAACATGATCATTTAACCATATATAAATAAGATAAAAGTTAATATTTTTCTGTTGGATACAATTGTTGCCAGGTTACATTACATTTTTTTATATTTAGGAACTAATAAAACTTATCTGAGGTCAAATAATACAAGACAATGTATAATTTTATCAAAAGTGATTTATGATTTAATGCTAGCTGTGAAAACGTTTACATACTGAGTAAAGGTGACCTTATTGTAAAGCCTAATTTTATTTATTTTAAAAAGTTATTTATTAATTGCGGAATGCCATCGTGCCTCCTGCGGGATGTCTGAAGGATTGTTTTGTTGCAATTATGTTGCTTAAGATACAGTTTTTTTTTCAAGTTTTTTTGGTATCTGATTCTGCTTGGATAATTTGTTTCTTTACAGAATATCCTTAATTTCTCGTAATTTTTTAAATAACTTTTAGTCCATCGTTTTGTTTGTGCTCAAATATATATCAAGCACGTTTTATTAAATAAGATTTTTTCATTCGAGCTTGAAATAAAATTTTTTTTTTATTTTGGGTTACTAAATAAATATTTATATTTTTACTTGTGGCATCATTGTTTTAAACGCCCAAACAATGAAATAGGTTACGGTTTTATTTAACTGTGTTTTAACCGATAACAGGGTACCCAAATCGGCGTTTTTTTTATGCATGTTTAAATAAAATTACGCAAGGTTTTAATAAAATCAATCTTTGAATGAATGAATGACATACTTTTATTTTTTCAAAAATGCAGAATTGTTTTGTTATTTTATTATAATGGTTAATTTTAATTTTATTAATCACTGCATTTTTATTTTTGATATTTTACAAATCGCTTATCAAAATTATCTTTTTTCCGTTCATAATGATGCATGTTAATACTCTCAACGAGCTTTTGCAGAGTTAAAATTCGCAAGGCATTTTTACCTTATGGAATTTGGATCCAACAACTTTATTGAAAGCACAATGAAAAGTGAGAAGAGAATCCCTGAGAAAACAAATCAAATGCACGATAATTGGCACAAAATTTGATTAAAACAATTAATTATTTATACTCGCTAAACCGGCATCATTTATTTGGTTCATCCAAATTGTAAGTAACAATGTTTTTTAAAAATTTAATAATTATTAGTATTTTTTAAATATAATTGAAGTTGTTTTAATGTTTAAATGTAAAATCAATATATTTATTTATGTCTTCATAGTATGGTGACAATTCTTTGAAAGTACCTTTTTTGGTTAATTTTATCATCATAAGTTTAATGAGGGCCCGTAATGGCAATTAAGACATTTTTGAACAGGAATTCGCTGAATTTAAAAAAAATTTAATTCTCTGATTAAAGTTTAGATAAAGTTTCATTTACTTATACGTTTGAAACTTTTATACTGCACATAATCCCGATCTGTTTGGCATTTGATTGCAAATATTTAATTTATTTTTCTTGTATGCATATTAATATTTTTAATATTTTATAATATTTTATTTATTTAGAAACATTAGATTTTATTTCTTTTTCATGCTTTCCGGTTTATCGTTAATATTTTTCCAAGATGTTCTACGTTGCTTAAATGACGTATAGCGTGGATCTTCAAAGTCCTTGTTAGAATCAGTAAATTTTTCAAGAGTTTGATGACATTACGTATAATAGCTTAATATATAAATTTTTTCATTTTACTGATTTCTATCGCTTGAAGGAAATTTGACTTTTATTTAATATACCATGCCAACTTATTTAGCTAATTTTAAAGCAACAAAATTATTGAAATTTGATCGTTTATGCACTGGAATTGCCTTTGAACCTATTTGAGGATCGGCCTTGACCATGTCCTTCAAATCTGATGCGTCTGTAGCCTCAGCACAAATGCCCGAAACACTTGGCCAAGGGTTTGTGACGTCTTTCCGTTCCTTAGCCTTACAAATTAGTGACGGGTTTTCTTTAAGGCCATCTTCCAACCCGTCCAATTATTTTAATATTAATTTTTAAAATAATTGCTCTTTTTATACTATGATTTTTTGTTATTTTTATTTTTTATGTTGACAAAATTCAAATCTTTATTACCAGCAATAAAAAAATTGAAGATTTGGATATTAAATGATTACATTTTCATGGATATCATCAGTTAGTTATTATTGATTTGATCAAAAACCGACAAATCATAAAGATTTACTTTCTGAATAAAATTAATTTGATACAGCTTTCATAACTCTGTTTAATTTTTTGTTATTTTATAAAATGATTTTTTGTATTTTCATTTAAATTCATTTTCTTAGTGTTTTTATTATTTACAAAATTCAAAGATCATTTTTTGGTGTTTTTAAATAATTTATTTAATCCAGATAGTATCGTTAAGTTTCAAAAAAGGAGAAATCAATGATTTTTGTTTTCCTTTTTGTTTTCCTTTTGAATATTTTTTTAAATTTTTAAATATGCTTCGTTTGAACTAATGTCTCGCACCAACCTCAAATCCTGTTCAATTGCTGTTTTCTCTTGTTCATAACGTTATTGGCAAGCCAATCGTCTAAATTAGGTACATATGATAATAATATGATCAAATTTCTTTAATCACAATTAACGGAATCATCATTCAAACAAATTTAGCCACAGCCATTTCATTGCATCCTTTTAAGATACATATTCAATTTCAATTTATTTAGTTTTTCTAGCTTTTTTTAAATGAACGAGAATGTTTTTTTAAATCTCAAAGGTATTGGTTATTTTAAAATTTTATTATATTTGTTTCGACTATCTTTTCAATTCTCAAGTAATTATTAGTTGGATTATTTATTCGTTTATTAAATAGTATTTATTTTGAATGGATTTGATTTTATCTTTGTTTTTCTCGCTTTAAATAAAGGGTATATTTTGTTTTTTGAAAGAAACGCGAGTTAATTTCATTAGTTCTAATATTTTTGTAAATTAACGATTTATATCAAAGCTAAGTTAGCTTCCAGAAAGGGTGTTAGTCGATTGTGTTGTAAGCTGCCGTAAAGCCGTTTGAAATATTAACCAATAAAATACTATTTTTGGAAATAGCAATTCAATATTTATTTATTATTTATTTATAAATAATTTATTTAATTCTGTTTAATCGTGCAAAATATGAACCGGTTTATGTGTAAACGTTCTAAATTTTTTATCAACTTCATTCATTACTTTTCAGTTTCTTTTTTCGTAACATACACAAAAAACGTTTTACAAAAAAAAAATCCGGGTTCCTACTGTTTGTCAGTTATTTGATCGGTTTAAATTTTGGGTGTACTTCAGTAACGCCCAGAACGGCATAAATGATATACCGATCGCTTTGTCTCAACGAACTAAGATCGGAAACATAGGCTTAAAAGTTTGGGAATTCAGTTTGAACCAGTTAGAACCCGGGCTATTATATTTAAACCATAATAAATGTAATTTAAATTTAAAAATTTCTTCATTAAAAAAAATAAATATTTCAGTTGAAATAAGACACTTATAAAATGATTGACAACCTTAATTTCTAAAATAATAGAACAAAAATATGCAAAATTTAATTAAAAAAAGCAAAAAAAGACGCAATTTTTTATTCCTCAAAATTGGTGAAGAAGTGATAGTATCGTTTTTTAAATTTAATGCTTTAGACACAAAGAACTGGCGGTGGACATATTTTTCCAAGCAAGATGTTGATTTTTAAAAAAAATAATCATATGTCTTTTGGTTCTTAAACATTCATTATATTATAATTTTTAATGGTGTGCTTATTTTATCTTGTATATAATTTATCTTTATTAATGCCAACATGTAACTTGTTAAATTTATTAATTTTTGTTCAACAAGCTCATGAGCGTTTATGAAATTTATCATGCTTGTTTTGTAAATAATATATGTTATTCAGTCTTATTTTGGAGTATATGTAGTATAATTCTTTAAATTTTTTTTGCATTTAATAGATTACTTCAATCTCAGCAAAGTGCTTTGAAAAACCACAAATATAATAGTAGTTTTTGAATATACTATCATGTGGATGACTCTTTCTTTCGGTAATTTGAACGCGTACGGATTTACATTGAATAAACCTTTATTTACACTGCAATTAATTTCAAATTAAATTATATAAATTTTAAACAATGTTTTTGAAAGTTAACAAATAATGTCATTGCGTTATTGGTTTAATGGTGATTTTAAAATCATTTATATTTTATTTAAAAATATGCTTAGACTTTAAATTTTTGTTTCGGTCTGGGATCTTCGTTGGAACCATGCATCTCTCGTTCTTGAAGAAATGTTCGAAATCCTCTCTTCACTTTTAAATTGTTATGAATTGGTGCAACGCTACCCAGCAAATAAGCTATAAAAATAGCTTTAAAAAATATTATAATGAATTTCAATATGAGCTTCTTAATCCATTCAAATTAAACTAATTGATTTTTCAGATTAAGACAAAAAGAACCTGTCGAAATATCTGTAATTGGCCCATCAGCGAAAAATGTTTCATTTTTTGATTAAAATATAGTTTAATAATTTATAAAAGCATTAATTGCTTATTAGGTAATTTTATTTTTGTATACAGTTCCTAGTCAAATGTTTCAACTGGCATTATTCAAATAAAATGTTCTTTTATAACTCTTTTAATTGTTTCGGGCTAATTATTCTAAATTGCTAAGTTGGGAACATTTTAGTCCAAGAAAAACTGACATTTTAACTAACATATTTTGAATATTCATTTGCTTTCTTTTCATTCCTTTTCCAATTACTTTTTAACTCGTTTTCTTTTCTCATATTCTTTTTTTTATTTCGCTTTTAATTAGTAAAGATTTTATCATTTTTTTTAACTTTCATTTTGAAATTTTCTCTGAGTAGCAGCAAAAATTTAATTTTATTGCCAAAGTTACTGTTCTTTGTTTAATATAGCTTGGTTAGCATGGTTTAAATATAATAAAATATTTTTTTTTTAAATTTTGGAATTTACCACTTATATTGTTTTGTTAATTCGAATTTTAAATAAATTGAACGCCTCTTGCCATATGCACTGTGTCGTCCTCAGAGTTGTCCCGACTTATGGCATTTTTATAGATACAATAATTGTTTTTTATTTTATTCATCAAAAGATACGGTCTTTATTAAGACTTAATTAATTGTGATTAATATATTAAAATAAATACGAATGGATGGAGAACATTGAATTTTCTGTAATTTAAATATTTGATACATTTACTTATGTGTTTAATGTTTTACGATAATTTGTTATTATACACGTTTCAAAAGCATTGTACGATTTTTATTCAAACAATTTATTTGTTTATTTGTTTATGCTTCACTATTGCTTTTTTTTACTAATTGTATGTGTTTTTAATTTGGCTGTTTCCATTTTTTAAAAATTGTTGTATAATTTAAAATTTATTAGTAGGAAAGTTTGATAAAAGTCTTTCTTTATAATTTTATGAAATAATCAATTCAATACAAACATTCAATTTTCTGATTTTAAAATTGGCATTTCAGTGGGCTAATTTTCAAAATTTCAATAAATGTAACCATGCAATTTTGCAGGAAATCGGCGTTTAAATGTGTTAAGAAAAATTAAAATTAATGCAAAAGTTTGCTAGTGATTGATATATCTAAAAAAATTAAAAATATCAGATGAGCAGTTGCTTTCATTTGAAGAAATAATTGTGATTAAAATTAAAAACAAATTATTAATATATATTTAGACAATTAATCAAAACCAAAGTGTGATTTGATGATCATAAGGGTTCACGTTTAGTAATTTTAGTTTTAAATATGAATTTAAAAATATTATTTGGTGTCTTGGCTTTGAGTTGGCCACGAGGTAGTGGCGGCCGGCTCACGATAGTACGTGTCCCTATTTAAAACAAATGTTAATTAATAATTTGTTTTCCAATGAAATTAATGCAAATTTTAAATAGTATTTTTGCATCCACAGTATCCAAATTTCATAGCAAAATATTATTAGTAAATTTTATTTTGTAAACCAATCCAACATTCGCTTAACTGATTTTTCGTTGTCAAATTTAACAATTAATTTGTAAGTAAATGAAAATAACTGAACAGGTTATTATTAATTTTGTGCTAATCAATTATTCATTAACATCGTTAACTTAAATATTTATTGTAATTAAGTTAAATCTGCATTTATATATTTACTTTATTGAGATCTGTATGAATTTAATATAACAAAATATTTTAATTTTCTTCGACTTTCTCATTTGGAGGATTGAAGTAGAATTCTCTTGTCCTTTAAATTGGTTACGAAGTATTAGCTGAAAGAAGAAAAATCTCATTGCTCCTAAAAGTTTTATAATTCAAAAAATATTTACAAAAAACTAAAAAAATCATTTAAATAATATCCTAAAAATGAATGACATGTTAAATTAGAACTAAATTAATAATTGTTGGACGTATTAAAAATAAAGCTTAAATATAATCTTACATCAATAAAATATTAAATCTATCATAATTTAAATTCAAAAAATCTTTATAATTAAAAATGAAAGCATATGACTTAACTAATATACAAAGTTTTGAAATCTCGCAACAAATAATATAAGGTTAAATGGCAGAGAAAACAAACTTATTCATATTTGTAAAAAACACAAATTTCACTTTAAATTAAGATTACAAACAAAGTTATTTAATGTTTTTCAAAAGTTGATAAAGATTGGTAGAATTTGATATATATATTAATTACATTTAAAAACAGAATTGCACCAAGCTAAACCAATGAAAATTAATATAAGGATTCTAAAAATCAAAATTAATAAAATTTAAAAAGTTTGAAATTGTCTACATTTTCTAGCCGTTAAATAGAAGTATTCTCTCCATGATATTTCACAAATCGCCATATTACAAATTCTATTTATTTTTAAAAGCCTTCTTTGCTTTTATTTGTCATTAAAGTAATAAATAAACCAAAATCCAGGTCGTAGTTTGTATTGAATATTTTTATAATTTTGTTAAGAAGTAGCTGTCCACCTGTTTGTTGTCAAGGTTTTGCCCAGAGTTGGAAACTCCATTGTCCGTCGAACAGCTTATTTTAAAACAATTTTATGATTATTTATAATGGTTCCGAGATCTTTTTTTTGTTTGGATTTTTCGCCTGCGAGAAAATTTTATTTTACATAAAATATGTCGTAATTTTTTTTTAAATTTTGTGCTTTCTGTGTATAAGTTATTTGAATTGACATATAAATTTTTCTTTGCCTGGGAAGAAAAGAAAAGACACGCTTAGTTTAGGTAGATCATTTTTTTAAATATGCAATTATTTTAGCACTAGATAAACGGGTTTTGAAGCTTTATTTTTAAAATATTAGTATCGTTTAAACTTTTATTCGAATTAATTG
This sequence comes from Globodera ellingtonae, assembly GCA_001723225.1. Taxonomy (NCBI): domain Eukaryota; kingdom Metazoa; phylum Nematoda; class Chromadorea; order Rhabditida; family Heteroderidae; genus Globodera; species Globodera ellingtonae. Next base: position 219,992 of record MEIZ01000072.1, read on the forward strand.
ATGTTAACTTTTATATATTATTTGAATAACTATGATTTTTAACGTATATAAATTGTTTAGCAAAAACAAATTGATTTTCAACTTTATAAAATATTATAAGCATTCCCCGCCTCATTGTCGCTATCTCCTTCTTGCACAAAACGCTTTTCCAAGGCATTCAAAAACTCGGAAGGGTGCAAATCTTTATTCAAAATATATAAATTTGAATAAATATAATTTTTAACGTATATAAATTGTTTTAAATAGCAAAAACAAATTGATTTTCAACTTTATAAAATATTATAAGCATTCCCCGCCTCATTGTCGCTATCCTCTTGTTGCACGAAACGCGATTCCAGTCCTTCAAAAACCCGGTCTAAAAAGTACAACCCAGAGTGCAAATACATCGAATTAATTGATGTAAACTTATATATATTAGTTGAATAACTATGATTCAAACACGCGTAGATTGAAGATTTAATGTTTTTTATTTGGGATTTTCACATTTAAAATATTTTAAAATATGTGTGTTAATAATAATTTTTCGTGTTCATATCAATGCTCCTTACCTTACATAATGTATTTTTTATGTTCATGTAATTATACTTTTATTCTGGATCAAATTTTATTTTTATAAGATTTATTAGCTTAAGTTATTTTTTACAATTAAAAAATCTTACTAATCGAGAATACATACATTTCTTAATGCGATAAACCTAAACACAACTTCAACAAATGTATAAAATTACAATTATAATAAATGTTGAAAATATCGAGGTGATTTATAGCTGCCATTTAACATAATTTTATTAAAATTTAGGGTTGTTTTTTTTGTTTATATTCATAAATGTTAGGGGTGCATTTCGTTATTTATTACAAAAAAAATATGAGCACATAGATCACTATTGCTTTGAAGTAAATACAACAACATAATTTAAGGAAAATCTGGAGATATTTTTGTTATCCATTTGGGCAGCTCGACTGTTTTAAAGTATTAATTAACTATTTATTTGTTATCATATTTATGCCTATCTGAAATTTTAATACGCGTTTAATCAATATTGTGTTTTGTATTCAATATTGTTCTAATGGCTATTAATATATTTCTAACATTTTTTTAAAAGATTTAATTAATTAAAAGTATGATTTTAGACACATTTTGCTTTAACCAAATGTTATTACTAAAATGCCCAGATATATTGTTAATTAGGTTATCAGTTAAGTTTTTGCATTGCTCGAACAAATTATTTTCAAAGTTTTATATAGTAATCACGCCCATAATTCTCGCCGTCAAACGAAATGTTATTGTCTTCAAAAACATCGCACAAGCGAGCTGATTTGTGAATTAGATATTAATTTTTAAAAATAATTTTATATCTGTTTGATTTATATTATTAATTAACTTTTTAATTGATTTTTTGATGTTTTTGGGCAACTATAATTAAGATGCAATTTTAACACAACATAATTCAATCAACAGTAAGTAGCATTTGGGTGATGTTTTTTTAAATTGGCTTTTAAAAGTTTATCTATTTGCATTAAAATTTGTTAATTATTTTTTTAACTGATTTAGCAGCATGCTAAAAGAAGGTTGGTGAAGTGCTGATCGTTT
>MEIZ01000072.1:223738-235117 GCA_001723225.1 Globodera ellingtonae
ATCATCTTTAGTCGATGCTCGTTGCCTCCAACAAACACGTTCAATTTGATTTTTCCCTTTTCTTTTTTTATTTGAAATATTGAAATTTTTGGTTCAAAATTCATTTACAAAAACTATTTCGCTCTGAAAAAATAATATAAAACTATAAAATAAGAATTTAAAACTGTAAAAATTAAGGTATTTAAGAACATAATGAACTAAAAGAAATGCAATAAGCAATGGACCTTCGTCTTATTTTTTGATTTTAAATACAATGATTAAAATTTAAATTAATCTATTTATTTTTAAAAGATTGCGTTTTTGAATATGTAATCGTTGTCCTGTATAAATATACAGTTTCAATCATTTTGCATTTTAATTTTATTGTAAATTTTTAAGTTGCTTTTTTATTTTGTTTAAAATTAACTTTAAAAATAATTTCACGACGCCGTCTGTCAAAATCCTCAACCGCATTTGGTTCGATAAGTTGTATTTCTTTTCTGCTTTTTACAAATATTTGTTTCGCATTCTTTTATGGCTTTTCTCATTATTGTTGTATTAAAGTAACTAACAATGCCAACACTTTTGTTGACGCTTCTTGTCTATCCTTATCATATTACATAATTTTTCATAAAAATCCCAGCGTTAGTTATATAATAAATTATATTTGTAGAAAACATTTTTTGGCTATTGGCAGATAATACATTATTTTAATTTATATTTTAAAATCATATTATTTTTATAACATTTTTTTATTTGTATCGGTAACTAAAATATTCTTTGCTATTAGTAATTCGTCTAAATTTAATTTATGTTCATTTGCACTATGATTGATTTGTTTCATCTTTCAATCGGAGTTTAAAATTTTTTTAAATATATGTTTTAAAGCTTCGAATTCTGTTTATTAATGCGCGCAACTCTCATTTTCTTTGATAGCATCCATCCTGGCTTGGATTGCAAGGTTTTCTTCAATGCATCCATCCTGGCCTGTATTGCAAAAGATTGCCTTCCAGAATTTCCATTTTATTTCCTTATTTTATATAAAAGTAAAATAAATTACAATCCTTTTAGGTAATGCAAATTAAATTACGTATGTTTTATTTTTTTATAAAATTTAATTTTAATTTTAAAATCCATAGCGATCAAACATAAAGTTTATCAATTATAATGCTTTAAAAAGACGTGTAAGTTAGATTATTATTGATTTATTTTGTTATTTCTTAAAAAATAGAATTCTATTAGTTAACTTTATCATTTATTTTTATTTCTTACAAAATTAAACCCCTTTTTTATGCAAAGAGTAGATCCAGATTTGCGAGTTAAAAACAAGTACATCAGGCCTTATTCTGCTTTGAATTTGATGAGTTGCTCGGCAGCTTGAATAAAAAATTTTTAAGCTAAGTATTTTACATTTTAGTAAATAATAGTCATGAGAAGAATCTCAAATAAATCTCCGCATAATGATCCTCAAAAATAAGAATAATAGCTTTATTTTATGGTTCATTGTTTAATATTAGCAAGTCATTATTTATTTTTGTAAAATAAAGTTATTATAATTTCACATAATTTAATAACAAAAAAAAATATAAATTCTAATAATATATGGCATCTAAATATTTTAATTAGTTAATGCATGTTTATGTTAGACTTAAATTATTTATTATTTACTTATGTGTTTAATGTTTTACGCTAATTTGTTATTATTCTTGCGTATGGAAATGCAATTCTTTAAAAAATGATGGCACAGCCAGTCACGCAAGCGGGGCAAATCTCCAGTTTTCCAAAAATCCTTTTGAGAATTTTTTTTATAATTTGATAAATTATTTATTTTCGTAGTGGTTATAAAATTTAATCAAAGAAGCGGGTAATTCAATCTATTTTTTTAATAACGTCACATCCGCGGCTCTAGCTTTTATTAATTTTAACAAAAGATTGCGCTTTTGAATATGTTATCGTTGTCCTGTATAAATATACAGTTTCAATCATTTTGCATTTTAATTTTATTGTAAATTTTTAAGTTGCTTTTTTATTTTGTTTAAAATTAACTTTAAAATTAATTCACGACGGCCGTTTGCCAAAATTTTTTATGCCTCACCGCATTTGGTTCGATAAGTTGTATTTCTTTTCTGCTTTTTACAAATATTTGTTTCGCATTCTTATGGCTTTTTTAATTATTGTTGTATTAAAGTAACTAACAGTGCCAACACTTTTGTTGACGCTTCTTGTCTATCCTTATCATATTACATAATTTTTCAATTCTTTGTGTTTTAATTAAGTTGATTTTTATTTTCAATTGCCGTCCGGCCTATAAAAAGAAGGAAAAAAAGTTGAAAGTTCTCATCATTGAGCTCGGTCGGGTATCACGAATAAAATAATGTTAGCGATGAAGATTTTTGCACATATTATTGTTATTCTTATTTTAATATTTTCAATTTAAGACGCAAATTTTTAGCATTTTTAATTTTCTTAATTTCCGAGAATGGCATGGTACAATTAGGCCCTGCGTTGCATCAACGGCATCTTTTAAATTTAATTTTTTTAATTGTTGTAGTTTAACCAACTTTTCATATATATTTATAAAATAGTCTTTTCAGTAAATCGTTCAGCAGTCTAAATTTATTCAAATTACTTCGGGACTGTGAGATTAATCTGACGATTAAAAATCTTTTTATTTTGCTATATTAAAGTTTTTTTTAATAAAATTTTGGTAATTTAATGCAATTTTTCCCATTTTAAACGAATGTTAACTAATAATTTATTTTAATAAATTAATGCAAATTTTATTTATTGAAGACTTAAACAAAATAATTTGAATAAAATCGGCACCATAATATTTATATATGAATTATTTTTAAATTATTAGTTGCTGTTTCAATAAAACGATTCAAGTATGAATAATTAATTTTATGCGTTACTTCAATTGTTTGAATTTTTTGTTCTCAATCCGATTGATCCAAATGATTTTGTTTTTTGGATAATTAAATTTTTTTTATCAACAACAATTTATTGAAAATTAAGCGTGCAACCACCTAAAAACTCAAAAATAGTCAGTAATAATCCCTAAAAAGGCCAAAATAGTCACAAAAAGGTTAAATTGTTCATAAAAAGTGCCAAAGGGGTGTAAACTGTTCACAAAAAATTTCAAGCAAAAGCAATTAAATTCAAAAATTTTTTAAAATATGGATAATTTTAAAAAAATGCATGACAGACGGCGTCGTGAATTAATTTTAAAGTTAATTTTAAACAAAATAAAAAAGCAACTTAAAAATTTACAATAAAATTAAAATGCAAAATGATTGAAACTGTATATTTATACAGGACAACGATAACATATTCAAAAGCGCAATCTTTTGTTAAAATTAATAAAAGCTAGAGCCGCGGATGTGACGTTATTAAAAAAATAGATTGAATTACCCGCTTCTTTGATTAAATTTTATAACCACTACGAAAATAAATAATTTATCAAATTATAAAAAAAATTCTCAAAAGGATTTTTGGAAAACTGGAGATTTGCCCCGCTTGCGTGACTGGCTGTGCCATCATTTTTTAAAGAATTGCATTTCCATACGCAAGAATAATAACAAATTAGCGTAAAACATTAAACACATAAGTAAATAATAAATAATTTAAGTCTAACATAAACATGCATTAACTAATTAAAAATGATATTAGTCGAAAGAAGAAAAATCTCATTGCTCCTCAAAGGTTTATAATTAATTCAAAAAATATTTTACAAAAAACTAAAATTAATCATTTAAATGATCCCCTAAAAATGAATGACAAGTTAAAATTAGAACTTAAAAAGTAATAATTGTTGGACTTACTAAAAATAAGCCTTACCTAGTTTATAACCTTACAGCAATAAAATATTGAATCTATCACAATTTAAAATTCAAAAAATCTTTCTAATAAAAATGAAAGCATATGACTTAACTAATATACAAAGTTTAGAAATCTCGCAACAAATAATAAAAGGTAAAGGGCAAAGAATAATTTATTAATATTTGTAAAAAACACAAATTTCACTTTAAATTAACGGCAAGTGCTAAATCTAAACATTCATTATTAAAATTTTGTGCGGATCGAGAATGCAAATTACATAGCCGTATTCACAATATCCTTCTTGGATCTTGGTACGGCAGTCAATGCTGGTTTATGCACAATAAAATGAAAATATCAACTGATTTCGGATTTAACTGGTTGTGGTTGTTTTTAATAAAAAAGGATAATATTTATATTAATCAACTTTGATTCAATTAATTATTTATCTTATTTTATAAATGAATTTTTATATTTTAGAATGACCTTTATCATTTATGAAGTATAATTAAATTGTTAATGCTTGATTATTAATGCTTCCAGATCTTCCTCGTGCTTAGTGTGATGTCATTTTTATTTCATTTAATACTTAAACACATTTCATTTTCCGACGATTAAAATTTCTGCATTCTTTCCAATTTATGTGTAAATCGTGCGACTGCAGATATCATGGGATCAAGATTGGATTTTTTTTGGGTTTGATTCGTTTTTTTATTTAATCTTTTAACTAGAAATTATTTTTAATGGTTAAAGTTATCCATAATACTATGAGGGTCGCGCTTCGTTTTTTTCGTTTTATTAAAGCAAATCTTTAACCGTTATTATTGTCAATTGCGATTTTTTGTTTGTTTAGACGGCCAGAAATGCATACTTTGCCATGCCAAACTATAAAGGTTTGACAGTCTATAAACACTAAACTAATTTTGTCAAACAATTTTTTGATATATGTACTTTCATGTTATTCAAACTTAATAGATTGCCCAATTTTATAAATCAATGTCAGAAATATTAACAAGATTATGTTAGGACAAAACAATGGAAAATTTACATTCCAAAACAAATTTGCGAATCCGCACTAATTTATCAATAAAATAAAAAATAAAAAATTATTTGTGAGTATAAAGGTTTTAATTTTTCTAAACCTTTAAACCTGCCCCCTACAACTGTACAATTTAAACAAGATTTGATGCCAATCGTATGCTAAACATTTAAAACTTCAGGTCAAAGTAAGTACCCAGGACATGTTGGATTGTTATGAGGGCTGCACTTAATGAGCCGCCAACCACAGATTTTTCTACACAAATGACGAAATTTTGCAGATTATAATGAAATACAAAATGAATTTGCTAAATCCTTAAATTTCTTACGGCACAAAAAATATACAATGAAACCGTAAACATCAATTAAATTCACTAAAAAGGCTAAATATTAACTAGCAAAGTTGAAATTCTTTTGGCGGATATCTTGAACTACTTTTGAATGTTAAATTTAAACTTAAATTTTATAAATAAATAAAATTTTGATTTATTTTAAATGATGTGCATATAATTAATAAATTCCTCTTTGTGCTTAACGTTTATTTTAAAAATATTTAACTATTCAGGGAATCTTTTCCAAAAACTCATTTTAAAAGCGGAACTAAATTCTTAAAAAATTTAAACTACAAAAAATAGCAATATTTTAAAAAATCATAAGTTTATACACTATAGCACATAATTCTTCTCCATGGTCACGCCAACTTCGTTGCGAGATTTTGTATGCCCGTTACGGAGAGCTTTGCGTGCGTGAATTATAAAATTAAACTAAAATAATTGACATTTATCGTTATAAAACACCAATTAAAAAAGATTATATGATAGCATTACAAAAAATTAAATTACATACATAAAATTATAAACAAAACAAAATAATAAAAGGCTAATATTAAACCCATGCATTAAACCCAAATTATAAACAATTCTATTAAAAAATTTAATAAAGACACCTAATAAAAAGTAGATGTAAGCTGGAGTACAATCGAATCATCAGTCGAAATTTTTGTTAAGCAAAATTTTGCAAAAACTTCGAAAATTATGCCGATTTTTCACTTCTAAAATGCAAGTTTTTGTAAGTTCTGCTTTACTGTTGGGAGGGGGGAATCAAAAAATGCACGCATAAAACAGAGAAGTTCACAAATAATGCCTAGAAAAAATAATTAAAAAGCTAAAAATCTTCCCTAGTTTTATTTATTTGTTTGACACATTTAATAATTTTAATTTATTTGAATACTAAGACAAATGAGGTCCCTGTAAATTTTAAAGACCATAAAATTTTGACGTTTTGCTTGTAGAGTGGTCATATAGAGTAGAACGCAAATTTTTTTTACGATACTGGTGATATTGGTATCTTTTTAGTAAGTTGTTTGTGAAGAATTTATCATATTCATTTTACAACTATGAACATTAAATGTCTTCAAATCCATAAAATAATGTAATCTTTTCTCTACAAAAAGCGGCATTTTTTATAGTTATTGAATCAATTATACGAATGAGTACGAGTGGTCAAGTGACCAATAATTTTAAAGAATTTTTTTTTGGATATCTAAAGGAAAATTTGTGGAATCAAAATAATATAACAAAAAGTTTTAAATCAAATTTTATGTTTAAATTAAAATAACAAAAACTTTTTTTAATCAATAAACTTAAATAAGACAGTTAGTAAGAAATTATGCTCTTATAAATTTATTATCAAATTTTTTTAAAAAACTATAGTTTAATCAATGAAACAATTTGCGCTAATGGGCAAATCACAGATATTTTGGCATATCTGTTTTTGCATTGGAGCTACTGACCCATGGTTTTGCGTTTGGACATTAAACGTTATACGGAAGCAATTTCTAGACAACAATTTTTAAATTAAGTCTCAAAACAGTGACTAAAATTTAAACAGCTGAACCTAATTTGTATAAAAGGAACATTACTAACAAATGGTGCTAATCAATTTAAGTCTAATTAATAATAAACGATGGAATGAAATAAATTTCTCAAATAATAAACCAGTGTTATATAATGAATTTTAATTACTGCAAAAAAGTAAAATAGGCGTTTCAGAAACAAACATCATAAATTATTGCTATGGATCCATGATAATATGATAAATGCAAATTAAAGCAAAAATTTATAAGAAAAATAACAGAATAACTGTTTACACAAAATTATTAAACTAAATGCGAATTGTTTATGTAAATAGTTCGGTTAACTTTTAATGAAAAATTTTCCAATGCCAAATTATAATTCAATAAATAACAATTAGATATAAAAATTTGCTGTGTAGCGTTTGCATCAATTCATAACAATTTGAAAGTGAAGCGAGGATTTCAAACGTATAAGCAAGGATGACAGATGTGCACGATTTCAACATGGTCCCAAACCGAAACAAAATTTCCAGTTAACTAAGCATCAAAATAATATAAAAAATTTATCAAAACCAAAATTTAGTACGATCAGTTAGACTGTTGGGCAATACAGTTCACAAAAATTGGGATTTAAATTCTTTGACTTTCCAAAATTCCATAAATGCACTATTTTACGAAATAAATTTTAAAATTGAGTTAGAAAACTCAAAAATCTGTTTTACAATATGTTCTATTAATAAATTGAATTATATAAGTAATATGCAATCTTAAAAAAATTATTTTAACTTATTTTACAATTTTACTTGCATATTTTTTAGATATGATCTCAATTAAACCAATAACGCAATTACATTATTGTTTTACAAAAAACCCTGACATAAGCTATTAGGTTTTCGTTCAACAAAAATTAACATTTGATGAAAGTTGTTAATTTCAATAAATTGTTTAATTTATATATTTTTATTTAAAATTAATTGCTGTGTCACTGTTTAAAAGCATCTTTTTTAAAACAACATATAGTATAAAAATTTAACAACTAACTATTATATTTGTGGTTTTTCAAAGCGCTTGGCTGAGATTAAGTAATCTATTAATGCAAAAAAAAAGTTTAAGAATTATACTACATATACCCAAAATAAGATTGAATAACATATTTACAAAACAAGCATGATAAATTTCTTAAACGACGAATAATAAAATTGTTGCTTGAAATATTATTACAGCATCTTTTATTTAATAACAAATTCAGATTTATCTGTTTTGAATTTATATTGTCTTCTCGAAAGACAACATTCATTTAATTAATTAAATATTTTATATTTTTCAATAATTGTGTCTGATTGTCAAAGTCTTGCCGATCGAGTTGACTTAAAAAAAAATTGTTTTTTATTTTGCTTTTAAAAACATATAAATAATTTATTTGTTTTAATTTAAATATTTTTATTTATTTTTTAATTTTTTTAATTTCAACAAATTATTTATCGTGCTTTGTCCTGATATAAATAATATGTTATTCAATCCTATTTTGATATAGCTGGATTAGATCAGAATTTTTACCTATGTAAATGTTGATTTTAGGATGTCCGAGTAAGATAGAAAATTAATTTTAATTTTATTTTTTATCACTTATTTTTGCATTTTAAATGGTATATTTATTAAATAAAAATTAATTTATGAATTCACGCAAATTTTGTTTAAATATTTTTTAGCAGAATATATAGAAATTTTTTTTAAAATACATATACATATTTCTTAAAATATTGTTGAATGGCTTTTGATTTTTAACAATTATAAATCAATAATAAATTAATTCTTTATGTTATTAAAAGAGCACAATCACCAGCTGGACCATTAATTATTTTACTATGTAAAATCTTTATAAAAAATTTAAAAATGAACGAAAATTTGGGTATTAAATGCATTATTATTTTAGTCTATATTTTGTCAATCTTTTGTTTTTAGCCCTTAATTTAGAGGTTTTAGACAAAAGGTATTTCACAACTTCTTTAAATCAGGAACTGCGCATACATAATTATGATAAAAACAAAAGTTTTTGGCTGCGAAAACAGTTTTGTAAATTAATTGAGTACAAAAGATGTTTTTTTATGGAAAAAATAAAATATTATGTTAACAAATTATGTTGGATTATTTGTTATTGGTTTGTGAAAAAGGGTGAAAACAAACTTTTTCCATTTTTTTTAATTTTAAAGACTTTCAGTTAGAAGAATTTTTTTATCCAAGTTGTGGCAAAATTAGGCATTTTTATAGCCTATTCATTATTTGCAACTGGAATCCAAATGTTTTCACAAAAATTCTGATTACAACATTTTTAATGTTCAACTTGATCCGAATGCGTTTTTTTCCATATTTGGTTAATCCTGCGCATTTATTTAAATGTAATGCATTTTCAAAAGATTACGTACAATAATTATAACTGAATTTGTATATAATTATTTTGCCTTTTCAGTTATTTTGAATTTATTTAAAATAGCATAACAAGAAAATATATTAAAGCACAACATTTCAAATCTTCATGTCCTATTTTGAAAGTAGAGTAAGTTTTGTTTACGTAACATTATATTAATTTTTGTTAATGCATTTATATTTTTTTATTAAAGTTTTCTTTTTGCGTTTGTTGGATCATATTCGCAAAAGGCCAAATTCTCTTTTTATTGGCATTGCAAGCCCATTAAATTTTGCTTTATTTTAATAAAATAGTTTACAATTTTTGAATTTATAACTTATATCAATGTTCGTTCACCCATCCAAGCTAATTAGTATTATTGTTATATATTTGTTTATTATTAAAGATAAGCGTAAATTTGTCTGCGAATGTAACGTTATCTTTAAAAGATATATCATTGAATTAAATTAATGTTCTTCGTACATAAATATTTTATAGGGATAAAGACAATTAAAAAATTTATAATCAAAATATTAAATATTATTTTTTTAAATACCATTAAAACCACGAGAAGAAATCGTGCAGAAATTATTATAACTTTTAGCCGCCTGTATAAATTTATCTAACGGCATAGAAAAATAATACCTTAATTAATTTTAAATATTATTAAAGATCAAAAACTAAATGATAATTATAAGTAAAGCTTCATAATAAAAATTTTAATAAAACCAATGTTTTCTTAAATCTTACTGAAAAAATTCGTTTAAACTATTTTTTATCGATTACCTCTTTAAATTAAACTGGCTAATCGCGTACTTTTAAACTGCTTTTTGTTTTTGGTGTTGTTCAGAAATAAATCGAATGGGCCCTTTATAAAAAAAATATAAGGATAATTTTTGAAATACATATGGTCATTAATTGAAGCATGAGTCGTGCCAGATGAGACAATTCAGCAGCCCGGATCATTAAATTATTTCAATAAAATAAAAAAATTTTTTAATTAATTAGAAGTATAAATAAAATTTTTGTAATTGCAATGGTACATAAATTTTGGACACGTGGGACCTTCCGATTCACTTAATATCGCCCGTTCCAACTCATGCTAATCTTAAAATTTAAATTTTTTATCTACACCATTGTTTATCAATTTGATAATTAAAATTTCTTTAAAAAATTTGGTCGAAGAAACATTAGTCCAGCAACGTAACAGAATTTCGAGTACAAAAAATTACAATAAACATCAAAAAACAAATTCTAATTGGATATGCATACAATAAAAATTTATGAATTCAATTAAATTTTGATTTGTTTAATTGTAAATATGCAAATAATACAAAAAGGCTTTCAGTTGGATCCGAGCCTTTGCCTCTTAACCGGCTCCTCAATCTTTCGAAGATTACTATTCGCCTTGTGCGAGCAATATGTTAAATTTCGTCGTTCTCTCTCTATAACAAAGCCTTCAATTCATAAACTTGATTAATGTAGAAAATTTACGTTTAAAATTTCAAAAATTACCAAAATTATCAATTTTAAATATTTTTTTGTAACAAAAATAATAAAATAAAATTCTACATTCAAACACAAAAATATAAATACATGTAATATTTTTCAATAAAAAAAAAGATTAAATGCATTTTTGAAAAAAATAAACAATCTTTGTGCAAAATAATTAATGGAAATATTTAAATTAAGACCCCTTTATGATATGCTATAATAATATATTTGCATAATGCCAAAAAGTCATTTTAAATTAAATTTATGTAAAACAAATTATTAAATCAAGAAAATTATAACAAAAATAAATTTTTAAAAAAATCGGGCATAAAAATTATTGATAATAAACGAGATCTTCAAGAACTTAAATAAGACTATTAATAATAAACAGTTAAAATAATAAATAGAATAAACCGTGTATTAGGCAACCGTGAAAAACTACAAATGAATTAAACTTGAATTATAGGATTGGAACTGATTCTTGACAACAAAATTTAAAGAAAGTTTCACATGTTTTATACTATTTATTCTTTATTTGATTTAATGTTTTTATTTTTGAATTATTAGAAAACTTATTATTTATTTCATTGCCTATTTCCATCTGAGCTCGATGCATTTTCTGTTCGTTTCCTGTATGTATCACGTTACGAAACTTTAATGTATTTAACTATTGAAGAATTATAGTTTTTAAAGCATGAAATATTTTGTCTTTTTAATATTTCAAATTTTACTTTCATTAATTCAATTTCCTTTTTATCAAAAAACTTTATTAAAAAATGATTGAATTTAT
>MEIZ01000072.1:235209-277579 GCA_001723225.1 Globodera ellingtonae
TTTTAAATTTATGTTTTATCATTTTAATTAATCAATATAATGTTTTATTTTTGTGAGCTCTATTTAGTCTTCCAAATATTGAGTTTCCAAATTTATTGGTAAAGTGATATGCCACTAATATGTCTATTTATAAGAATTAATGTTTACTGCTTTAATTTGTATTTTGTTTGTTTTATCTTTCATTATGGAATTCATTTTTTTAAATTCTTATAACAATTTGATGGCCAAAATTTCATGTTAAGGTACCACATATCCCTGTTTTTTGTTCTCTTCAATAAGTGCTATATATATTTTATTTTTTTATAATATGAAGATTGCTTGGCAATAGCCTAATTATTTAATACTTATCAACTTTTGTAATTTTATGTATAAGGCTTTACGTGAATGCATAAATGTGATCTGAAATCCTTTTAAATTTGGCACCCAATATTAAACATTTAATAATTTATTGTCTTATTTTTGGTTATTTTTACTTTTAGTATGATTTATTGGGGTTTTAATTTACCAAAAACACATGTTAATTAAGGGTTAATATTTTAATAATAAAAATTATCCCGTGTCTTTTCAATGTTGTCCAGTCGCTGTACCTTTGGCAGTGTATAGATTAATTTCACGCAGTACTATTAAATACCTATATTTAGATTAGTTAATTATGTTTATTCAAATTTAATGAACTTGCGAGTATCTTTGTACGGACGAATTTTGAATTTACATAATTTATTATTGTGCTTTATTCATCCAAGCCATCTGAAATGTCCTCAGTTTATCCACAGGCTCAAGCTAGCAAAATATTTGGCATCTCATGTCGTTTAGTTTATTTGGTGCATGTTATAGACGATGTTATACTTACATATGCCCATTTTTTAAAGTTTAAAAAACATTTAATTTACTTAAAACGTTAAATTAAAACCAGATCATGTAACTAAATATGCTCCTTTTTTGGATTTATTTATACAATACATATATTTATATTTTCAAATATTATTTATATTCAAAGCTTGATGACCAGGAATAAGATGAAAGTTGCATTCTAATGTGAAGCTTTGATTAATTTGTTTTTTGTAGATAATATTGAATCTGTTATAATATTAAAAAATATAATTTTTTGATAAATTAATAGATTTGTAGTTATTAAAAAAAAAATTTAATTAAATTTCTCATAACATTAAATATAATTTACTGTCATTTCTTTTCCTGATCCATATGCTAGTCATAATTTAATTTTTAAAAATTTTATTAATTCCATCATGGGTTAATATTTAACTATTTAATATCATTTTTTAATTGCCTGAGGTCCAGGCACGATTATTTACTATTTTACAAAAAATTTCACAGACTTGGAAGAGACTGCACAGGTTTTGATACGGCAGAGTTGCTTGTATTGTAGCATTTAAATTTGCAGAAAAGTAGGGCATATCCAACCATTTTAGCTTGCTGAGCAATTCATTGAATTTTGGGCACATTTAATTCTATTTTATTTTCGTTTTCCATTTTTAATGTTAGAAATGCATTATTCTATAAAAAAATTATCGTTATATAAATTTAAATAATATCATAATTTGCAACATCCGATTAATTGGCTAATTAATTTACGTTCATTAATAGAATTATGAACATTATAAATATTTAATTCAGAAAGTTTTCGTCTATTAATTATGATAATTTAAAATGTTTTAATATATTTAATAAAACCTTTTTAAAATTTTATACAAACTAATAAAATGTAATAATAAACAAAGTTGAGTATTGCAAATAATACCTATAATCTGCTTTTTAATAAAGCAATGTAAATTATATATATATAAATAATATGATTTTCTAAATATACAAAATTGTAAATTATTTACAATCGCCTTTCATTTTAATTAACAGCATTTAATTTGAAACAATCCTTTAGTTTACGTTTCAATTTATCAAACATAATTTATTAATATTCCAATTAGCAGCAAATAGTTTATAGCTTTAATTTTTATTTAAATTTTTAAAACTTCGTAAAATTATTTATTTACTAAAGGTCATAAAATAATATTTAGTTATTATTAAATTATGTATGTTGTTTTCTTTTTTGTTATTTTACTTTTATCAAATAAATTTATAAGTCAAGTTAAAATTTATAAGTTTTGTTAGTTTCAAAAATGTAATTCAATTTTATTTATCTATCAGCAAATTATCAATTCTGTTTTATTCAATAACCTATTTTAACAATTGTCTATCCTTTGCGACCGTAAGTGATTTAATTGTAAACAACAAAATATTTTTCATCATTAATTTAATCTGTTTTAAAAATGTATCGTTTTTTATTTATCCTCTTGGCCTAAATTTCATGTTAAGGTACCGCATATCCCCCTGTTTTTTGTTCTCGACATTTGCATTCGATTCAATAGGTGCTATATATATTTTATTTTTTTTATAATATAAAGATTGCTTGGCAATAGCTTTTAATTTACTTAAAACGTTAAATTAAAGCAGATCATGTAACTACCTTTTTTGGATTTTATTTAAACTAAGCATATATTAATATTTTCAAAATTGATAACCACGAATAAGATGAAAGTTACATTCTAATGTGAAGATTTGATTAATTTGTTTTTTGTGATAATATTGAATCTGTTATAATATTTAAAAATAAATTTTAAATGAAATTTCTCATAACATTAAATTTAATTTACTGTCATTTCTTTTCCTGATCCATCTATTAGTCATTGTTAATTTTAAAAAATTTGATTAATTCCATCATTGGTTAATATTTAACTATTTAATATCATTTTTTTGTAATTGCCGTGAGGTCCAGGCACGATTATTTACTATTTTTAAGAATTGTTTTTGTTTTTATCTCTTTGAAATTTTGAATTATTTACATCGCCTTTCATTTTAATTATCCTTAATTGCATTTAATTTGAAACGAGAGCCTTTAGTTTCAAAAAAGACGATAAACTTTTCAATTTAAGATTCCAATTAGCAGCAAATAGTTTATAGCTTTATTTTTTATTTAAATTTTTAAAATTAAAATTATTCATTTACTAATAGTCATAAATAATATTTAGTTATTAATAATAAGGAATATTGTTTTCTTTCATTAATTAATGAGCTTTTGCTTTAAATTCCAGGCAAATGGAATATTAATCTTAAATCTATGTGAAAGATATAAAAACAATTAACCAACTTTATGTAGTATTGAAAGCATTAACATATAAGCCGATAAATCAAATTAAAATAATATTTACAAGTTATAATAATAGCAAAATAAAAGCACTTTGCGTAATTAATAGGCATTGTGTTATGGACTCAAAAATAATTTATTTGATTAAATTTGTGTCGATCCGTGCTTATTTGAACTTATCAGTAATATGCTAATTTAATTCAAAATCAATAATTGCACATTTAAAGTCAACATGATATAAAAAAATGGTTATAAATATTCAAATGTCATAATAAACAAATTTTAGTGACATACCAAAATTTAAAATAGAATTCAATAAATAAATAAAATTTAACAAGTGCATTTTAAAGCAATTTTCTAATTTGGCTAAAAAATTACAAGAATAATAAAAAAAAATTTATTTAATAAATAGAACTTATGTTAAAAAAAATAAAATCAGTATAATTTCTCATTAACCTATATACGGTGTAAATTGATTCTTTATTTTTTTTGATTTGTTGATTTAAGAAAGGTAATACAATAGTCAGTAATTGGTTGCCGAAGCTGGAACACAAGGTTCGAGAATGTGGAAAAACATTTGCAATAGATAATATTTGATAAAATGTTCATAATCGCTATAAACTAAAGTTAATCAAATAATCAAAATTTCACATTACTAATATTACCTAAATTGCTACAAATATTTTATATTGCAAAACCCGGAAATATCCAAAATTGAATCGATGACGGTTTAAGAATCGCGTAAATCGAAAGGAAAAGCCGAGTTAAGGATATATCATATATTAAAAAAACAAAAATTATTTAAAAAATATTAAAAAATTAACATGTATTTAAAAAATCACAAAACTAACTTTGTTTTTCACTTCCTTTATCTGCCTTGCGCTTGTAAGTTATATTAAAGGTCAGCAATATTGGCCTAAAGGACAACTTTCTATGATATGATACAAGATTTACATTAACTCATTAAAATATTAATACTTAAATTCAAAATTATGTTGTGAATCAAAGAATTATTGGAAAAACCGCACCTATCCACCAACTATTACTACTTTAAAAATGTATTAAAAAAATATTTAAATGTATTCTAATTAAAATCAAGTCATGTAAAAATAAGTGCAATTAAATAAAAAACCTAAATTAACAAAAATGTAAAGTTCATAAAATTCCTTCTTGTCATTTTTTTATTTTCTTGATAAAAAAATTACTGAATGCTCACAGGATTTATACTATGATCAATAATTAAATTTGTCAATATGGAATTTGATTTCTGTGTTTAAAATAGCGAGTGTTCACCGCCCACTGGCGACGAATTAATGCATCGATTTTTACGGAGGTGGGGGTGGGCGGGGAAACGGCAGTTCAGCTTCAGTCATTCTTTCAATTTTGTTCAAATAAATCAATTTTTGACAATTTAATATTTGTGTTGAGTTGGTAATATTGAGCGACTTGGTACCATAAATGCCTATTTCGAAGTTTCATATTTTACATTTTGCTATTTCAGAAATTTTCTTAAATGCAATTTATCAATTTACAATTTTTTTTCATGTTACTATGGTTTGGTAAAACATGGATTAAAAGCAACTATATAAATATATTGAGTAATAAACATTATGTAAATTTTTAAAAACGCCGATAAATATTAATCCTTTAATATACCTCCTACAGATTAAGCTCGTGCTCATTTTTAATAATAAAATATCACAAGACAAAAATATTATCAGCAAATAAATTTAATTAAATTAAAAAATTGTTAACAAAAGCCTGAACGCGCAAACACATAAGAATTATATGGTCGTTTTGACGGAAATATAGTTTATTACTAAATATCGACAGTTTGACGTGGACGAAAAGGCAAATGCCTGTGACAAATAACAAAAAATCAAACCTTATTATTAAGAATAAATGAATACAAACATAAATCTAAAAAAGAAACATAAAATAAAGAATATAATATTATCATAAAGCCAGGGGGGAATACATTTAAACATTAATTTGTATAAATCAAAAAAACTTGGCTTGTAAACCTTCTTGGAAATACCTCTATCGTAAAGAACTTAAAAATCACTTTATAAACTTCAAATGTCCTGCACCAAATAGTTTGCACTGACTGAGGACAAAATAAAACGTTTTTAGTAAAATGATTACAAATGCAATAAAACGTGCTGAGCAATAAAATTCAATAAGTTTAAAAATATTAAGTCAAATACAATTGAATATAAATAGGTTTGAATTAAACCATATTTGAAATCCAAAATAATGCTATAATTTAAAAAAAAATTTTTATATAAAAAAATTGTTACTAATGCTTATCATGTGATAAATACGATTTATGAAGTCGATTTATGCGACCTCCCAGTGAGATGTAATAAAAAATAAATAGTATAATAATTAAATAATGCGTGCGGTAATACACCCTTCTAAATACGAAACAATTAATGAAATAAATATATAATTAAAAATACAATCCAATTTATTTAAAAAACATTAAAGAATTTTTAAAAAAAGGTTTTTACGACCGTGAGCCACCTTGCAGCCCAGACGAGCCTCTTTTTCAGAAATGGAATTCGTGTTCCTCATTGAAACAGATAAAAAGGAATTCTGCATGTCCGTTTTGAAAAAATCAAATTGACAAAACAATTTAAAATATATTATCATATAGAAAATAGGCAATAAAAATGTATCATATTCAATAATAAATTACATTTTCGAAATCTAAATCATTTGCGCTAAAATAAAATTAATAGATTCAAAAAAAAAGTTAACAAAAATTCTAAAATAATAATTACTTAATAATTTTCAAATAAAAGTTTAGGAAAAACTGCCCAAGTTAGCCACAATAAAATACATAATGAGTCATTTTACTAAAAAACAATTAACATTTAATTGAATACCGGGTGATTAAATAATTTAATAATATGTAAACGTATCACTCAGCTATGTTACAAAATTAATTAATAATTTATTAAACCCTAAATGTTTAGATGTAAATATAATTCATAAAATTTAAAAGTAATTTCTAAAATTTTTGAATTTAAATTTCCTAATAAATTCATTGATATTAGTTCATGTCTTGAGCGAGGGAGGTACAACGCAATGACGAAAGAACCGTGAAGAAATCGGGTAAAAAATTGTCTACAATTCAAATGATGTTAGAGAATTAGACTA
The DNA here is from genome assembly GCA_001723225.1 of Globodera ellingtonae. Classification (NCBI taxonomy): domain Eukaryota; kingdom Metazoa; phylum Nematoda; class Chromadorea; order Rhabditida; family Heteroderidae; genus Globodera; species Globodera ellingtonae. The sequence goes on from MEIZ01000072.1 coordinate 241,535, forward strand.
TAAACAAAATATTATAATAAAAAAAACCTGGAGTGATACGGTCAAGATGATCCAACGAAAGAATGGCTAGTTTTTATACATTTCCTGTTGCACACATAAATTTTAAAAAGCGCTAAAAATGTAATAAAATATGAACAAAAAAGTTAATAGTGCAAAAAAATAATTTATAATAATAAAACCAAAGATAAAGAGGAAATAATGCAGTGATTGAAATTTTTTTTTGTTGCTTCAAGTTCGTTTAAAACATATGATGATCAAAAATTTTACCTACACTTTTTTGTGCTAATAATTTAGAAATGAAAATAAAATATTTATTTAAATCACGCGTGAGCCTTTTTGTAAGCAAAATAAAACTTAACGTTAACAACAAAATAAACATCGAAAAAAATATAAGATAAATTATAAAATAATTTCGATTACAAAAGCATTTTTAAGAATGAATATTTCAAAAGATAATAAATAATCACTATATTTTTGTATGTTTGTTCACGAATGAACTCATAAGAAAAGCTTCTTCCATTTTTTAATACAATAATTATAAATGCTAAAAAATTCACGTGAAATTTTTATTTAAAAAAGACGATTCAAAAGCACAGAATCGCAACAAGACACAGATGATGGCTTAAAAAAATTGTTGTTAACAATAAAAGCCCCAAGTTGAACATTAACATAATTTTTTTTTAATTTTATACAAACTCATAAAATGCAATAATAAAATAATTTGAGAATTGCAAATATTTTTGTTTACATATAATCTGTTTTTTAATTAAGCAATAAATTGTAAATTATATATACTATACTAGTGTAAAAAAATTGCCAGTAAGCCTTACAAAATTACCAATTCCAAAAATATGCATTTTAAAATAAGGCTTAAATCAAAACAAAAGAAAGTTTCAAGTGGAGAATACCTGAGAGAAAGCAAAGGTTTAAAACCCAAAGAAAAAATCAAAAAGTTAAAAAAAGTTTGGCGAATCACACAAACACACACCGATGGCATTTGACCAAAAATTACGTTCTGCCGGCTGGGTCTGCGACTTAGACGGTGGCTTTATAAAATTTGTTGTTAACAATAAAAGTCCAAAGTTAAACATCAACATAATTTTTTTTAATTTTATACAAAACTCATAAAAAGTAATAATAAAAAATTTGAGAATTGCAAATATTTTTGTTTACATATAATCTGCTTTTTAATTAAAATTGTAAATTATATATATATATACTTTTCAAATATACATCGCTTTAATTTATAAAAATAAAAATCCATAAATCGGAGATTAAATTAAATATCGTAAGTTGACGAATAATAAATTGCATTAACGAATTGATAAAAAAATACGCCAATGATAATTAATTACATTTTTTATTATGATTGGAACTAATCAAAATATGTTCGGCGCCGACTTACTTAATCGACTTCTGGAAATGGCGCCGAAACCGAGCGCGCAATGCAAAGCAATCACCTCATTACACCCGGAGGCAACGCGAAGACGGCTGTGCAGCCTACAAATATAAATGAATGCCAAAATCTTTAAAAAGGATATATTTGTAAAAATTGAAAGTTCATCAAACATTTGTGTAAGTCTGCTTTTTACAACATTGCATTCTATATGAATTTTATTATTTAAAATAATTGCTTCTTTCAAGAGCTATAATATTTGAACAAACGGATAGTTTAAAAATTGGTTTTTTCAAAAAAATATTTTCAGCAAGAAGTTACTTATATCAATTTAATATTTATAAAATAAATTACATAATGAAAAAAATAAAATCTGTAATTTTACCTTTTTATTTAGTGCGTTATATTTTTAAACCTTGGCATTGCCTAAATTATTTTTTTGTTAATGATTCAATGAATACTCAACAAAATGTAAATTCGATATTTTCGGTGCATCGCATCAAAAGAGTTGATTGTATTCTGGGGAATCCAGGACTGTTTGCCAGCATTGAATATTTTAATAATATTTCTATTAATGTAGGACTATTTTTAATGCTATCAATATGATTTAATAAAAAAATGTTTAACAGTTAAAAGGAAACAAATTTTTCACTAAAGCAAACGATTTTTTAATAAAATAACTAAAGCATTGTGTATATGAATGACAAATTTTGAAAAATAAAATTTTTTAAACAACAAATGTACCGACAAATGCAAGATCAAAAAATCAATCAAATAATTAACATAACTTAATACTTTATTATCATCCCTGGTTAAATAAAATTTCTTATATTTAGCCTTTAAATAAAGGAATGTGATTGTGATAAGACACATAATATTATACAGGGATACTACGCAAAAAAATTAAACTAAAATATATTCTACTCATGAAAATAATTAAAATCAGAAAAAGGATGAATCGATCGGTAAGGGACTCACTTACATAGCTAAGGAAAAAATTAAATGTATCGACCGGAGCGGCCGCCGACCCCAACAGCGCCCGAAAAGCCCCAGTGGAACGATGTCTTAAAATTATTATTGTTTATCATCGTAATAGATATTTCTGTCAATTTAACGAAGCTATCCGAGCAAATGAAATTAGATAACATTACAAGGCAAATACGCATAAACTAAAATAAATAAAATAAAACAACAAATGGAATTAAATTGAAAGATTAATTAAATGTTTTTGAAATTATTAAAATTAAATAATTAAATTAATTTTAAAATAGAAGAAAACCAATTTCTGTTCGTCATGGTCAATGTGGGAGGTACCAAGGATTATTTGATACCAGTCTGTTTAAAATAACTATTACAACATAATTTGAAAGAGGTGACTTTAATATCTCTGTTTTTAAATTATAAAACTTTATAAATAATGTTTTATTGTACATTTGCCAATAACCAAAAAATGTTTTCAACATATAATTTTTATTTTATGTTCTATATTAAATTTATCTAACGGCATGCAGAAAAATAATACCTTAATTAATTTAGAATATTATTAAAAATCAAAAATTAAATGATAATTATAAATAAAGCTTCATAAAAAAAACTTCAACAAATAAAAAAATAAAAATATTAATTTTTATCATTATCAAGCATTGCAAACTTAGGGAACGGCCATCTATTTTTTATTCACAAACAAAGCAAAAAGAGCTCTTGGTTTATTTTTTTATCTATTAAATGACTGTTGACTATCTCTAATCAACTATCTTTTGCCTGGATAACAGACCTTTCAATGAAGCATGTCACAATGGCGTAAGAACACGAGAAGTTCAAAATAATTCGAACTGTAATTTAAGTCGCTGAACATTCATTCTTAATTCTTGAAATTTAAACAAACTATTAATGAACAAATTCAACAATTGACAAAAATCCTCGTGCGGTTTATATTGAATCAAACGAACATGCTGAAAAAATGTAAATTGGAATACAAAATCGTATTATAAAGCTCTTATTGACTTTTTATAATATTTTTTTCAAACTACTTATCTGATAAAAGTTATCAACAATTACAATACATAAAAAATAAATTCTAATTGGATATGCATACAATAAAAAATATTAAAAATTGGTGGAAAAATTCCAAATTTTTTTACACATTTTTGATGGAATAAAGCTTTAAAGTCAAAATTTAAGAACAAATATTCCAAAAATTACAAAACTTTTCGAGTGTTATTCAAATATAGTAATTGATAAACAATTCACTCGTTACGAACACGATAAAAACATTATTCGTAGCAAATTCACTCAAGAAACTTAACCCTAAAAAATGTCTTTTGACAAAAGAAGAATATAAATTTCTGCAAAATAAAAAAATTTGAATAACAATTACTGAAATATACATTCATCGTCGATTGAGACCTCGTCCAATATCTAAAGCATCAGTTGGTTCAATTATTTTAAAATTTAAGAATAAATATTTAGATTTTTTAAATGACATCGAACACATGATGTTCAGTCCATCAGGCCTATACGACTCGATCATACTACCCCCGCGTCCGCAGGACAGAACAGCGCGAGAAATCACACTAATGTACGTTAAAGCAATGATAATAAGAAATTTGATTTCGACACATTCCTAATTATATGAACAAAAAATGTTAGCCTTAAGTTTTGCGCAAACAAACTGTAGAAATCTGCAATTACAAAAAAATAATAATTGTTGAATTAATCATCAGAAAAAACTAATTTAAAAAACGCAATTAAGGCAAATAAAACATGGATTTGAATTAAAAAAACACAATTTCATGGCAAATACAAATTGATTTAAATAAAAAAATATATCCTCAAAAGCAAAAATAAAAATTTTGTAAACACATAATCAATCGTTTCGGAGCAGTAGAATACATATCAGTTTTCTGTTTCGGCCGATTCCGAACCCCGAACAAGATATTGCAATAAATCGACTTTGAAAAAATTGAATTGTTTAAATATTCGAATTCGCGTTTTAGATTTAGAATCAGGCAAAACGGAGTTCAGATATGGATTCTACGCCCTCCCGAATACCCATAGAAACACCTTTTTCCCGATTTTGATAAAAAAAGTGATTAGCGGGGGGTGACCATCGCCACTAATACCGTTTAAATTTATAAAATTTTTGAAGCTAGTGATTCATTCTTATTTTTAAATATTTCTCCGTGTTTTCTCAATTTTTTGATGCAAATTAGAGCTTGTCAAACTTTGAGCCGAGATATGATTTTTTAAAGTCCCTGTGCGGAGGTTTTCAACAAAACATGCAAAAATTTAAATTGCATTTTTCGACCTTTCACTGTGTGGGCGGGCCAAAAAAGCCGAAAATTTACAAGAGTAAATCGATGGTGCCCTACACGATAGGCGTGGTTTGGAAGTGATCTGAGTGGTCACAGTAAGGGATGTACCCTCGTTAGAAGAGCTGAATTTTAAAAGATAAATTTTTTTAGTTTATAAATAAATGATTTTAATTTAAAAACCATTCAAAAGAGATTAAAAACTGGTTTAAATATTTTCTTCAAATCAAATAAAAATTCTTCATTAAGAAAGAAAATATCCGTCAGTCATCACGCAACGCGACCTACCAACCGAAGACTCTAAAGCGAAAAAAAACACAAGCATCGCATCAATTATTTAAAAATTGGGTTTAGAATTATAAGCGATAACATTACAGCATAAAAATAAAACCAATATTGTTAAACATTAAAACTTAAACATTTGGTACGAATAAATTTGCAAAAACGCATTTTTTGACGATTATAACTTTCTTGTCGGGTACAATTTATAACAACAACAAAAAACAAAAAAAAATATACATAACCTTAAATAATAAAAAATAATCTTTTAAAACTTAAAAAAACAATTAAAGAAATTTTCCAGCTAATTACACCTACAAAATGCGCAATATAAATCTCAGAAAACACCGCGTAGAAAAATAACTCTGTCATGAATTCTCCAATTGTTTAGCTTTGGCTTAACAACAGCTTTTAAAGCTTAGAGCTTTTGAATGGCATCTTGTTGTTCGAGTTGGTTGATAAAAATTACTGACTTTCAATTGCTGGCACTGAAGTGTGGGATTTATACACCACCCTGGTCTTGGCTGAGAAAAATATAAAAAGAATGCTGATTAATAGAGACCGGAATTTTGAAAAAGTCGGGATCAGGATCAGGATTTGGAAATGACCAGGATCAGGATTTACCAGGATTCAAAATCCTATATTCAGGATATCCTGAACCCTGGTGCTTCGACGAAAATACCAGGATTCCGGATCAGAGTCCTGGAAATCCTGTCAGGACTTCTGTCCGGTACGGTCTCTACTGATTAACAAGACAAAAATTTTTTGGCGAGAATAAGGCCGTGAGTTGCAGGTTCACAAGAAAGCATTTGCGACAAACTTTTGTTAAAATTGGCATTGATTATTGTTCACCGATAAGCGCATCCCACAAATCGTTTAGCTTAATAGTATATTTTTTTAATTAACAAAATTATTTTATGTTTGTTTCTGTTATATTTCTATTTTTCAATAACTTGTCTGTCACCGATCTGGTGTCACCACGCTAATTGGATGGTTCTTTAACGTCCATAGTGTGCTGTAATGTATTTTAAAATTTATTAAAATTAAGGATTAGCTTTTGATTTTTTATATTCATTATAATCTTTATTTTAACAGTACAATTGTTTATGAATTAAAATACGCGCATATCACTTTTTGTTAATTTTTTGATAAAGAATTTAGAGTTTGTTGTATTTTAAAGCGTATTTATTATTTATTTAATACTTGATGATTATGCTCGGAATTTTAATGTTAAAAAGTTTTAATTGTACATAACATTTTAATATTATACATTATCGTAGCTTTTGTAATAAATATTTGTTGATTGCTAGCAATAGAAAAATTTTACGTTACCTTTCAGCATTTAACTAAATTATTCTTCGTTAAGATTGATTTCTTGATTATTAATATATTCAAGTAACGCAAATTTTCTAGTGTTTACAGATTCATTTTATATGTGTATCTGGTTTATATAGCTCTCTCTGTCTTATCTATTTTTTGCTTAATTATTTTATTGTTAGGCTTCATCTGTTGACATGCTGTGGTCTAGTTACATTTAAAACTTAAATTATAAAAACGGCTATTTTTGAATTAAATTTAAAAAAAACGATTATTAAATTTTTCATTAGCGTCTTCAGCCATTTTGCCTTTTACATAATTGTAGTTTTTTTCTTGCTTTATTTTCATACTTGTATTATTTTCTTTTGAATTTTAATGTTAATTAAAAATAATTTAAAAATGTAATTTTTATTTTTTTAACTCAATTCCTTTCTATAAATTGTGTTTTAATTATATTCTAATCACAATATTGTATTGCATCAAATTTGGATGTTAAAGTTATTTTTTTTGTAAATTTATTCAAAGGTATAGTTTATTTAAGTATTAGCAGTTATACTTTTTCATTTCACTTTTAAAATCGCGTCTCATAGTCAGGCCGAATCTTAAGTTTTTCACTTCCATTTCTAGCATTTTTTTATTTTACTATTTTGATTTTAGCAAGAGAATCAATATTTTTATAATGTTTATATATTCATACCTAATTTGATACGTTTAATTTTAGAATGCAGCGGTAATATAATGGTAAATTCGATGCGTTTCGCTTTCCGTATCCAGCTTTTTTTTTTCTTAATTCTTTATATTAATAAATTAACGATAACTATTCGTTAACGTCTCCAGCCAGTAACGCTAATTTTTTTTAGCATTTAATTAGTTCTGGAGATATATATTATAATGCTGCTTAATTAATAGTGCTGCACGAGACCCAAAATTTTTCGATACTCGAGACTCGAGCCCGAGCCGATACTTTACCTCGAGACTCGAGCCCGAGCCCGATACTTTACCTCGAGACTCGAGCCCGAGACCCAAAAAACCCGAGACTTTTCTCGAGTCGATACTCGATATCGAGACTTTTTTCGTAAAATTTTTAATTACTTCAAAAATGTCATAAAAAATTTTCCCCTTTTAATTGCGTTTTTGATATGGAGTTTTCGAAAAAATGTTCGGTTATTAATATGCATTTTTTAAATAAAAGCTCAGAATTCTGTAATGAATTTTCACCATAAAGGCCATCTTTAGGGGTGTAAAAAAGTCTCGAAAATTGAGACTAAATACGCCTCGAGCCCGACCCCGAGACCCAAAAAACTCGAGACATTTCTCGAGTCGATACTCGATATCAAGACTCTCGTGCAGCACTATTAATTAATATTCAACGGAAAACAATTTGTAATTTTGAATGCAGGTGTGAAATGCAAAATTTTTGTTTTTTGGCCATTGTTTTGGCTTTATATTTTTGTTGGTGTCTAATCTATTTTAGTTTTTCATATTTTTTTAATGAATGTCCTATTTTTGCATATTGAAAACGTTTTACAGTGGGAATTAAAGAAGGCATGAATCTTATTATAGTAAAAATTTAATTGCTGTTTCTTGTATTAATTCGAATAAATATTTATTTAAATAGTTGGTTTTCACTTTTTTAGATGTCTTAAAAACATTTTGCTGTATCCATTATTTGCAATCCAGTTGCCACTGTGAGCGCTTACCTATTTGTAACGGTTCGGCACCCAGCGAAGTTCCAGGAAACATCCAAGTCGGCGCTTTTGCATAACTACCAATTTTTGCGCAATATTTTTTAGCTATCGCTGTAGGGTCAAATTGTATGATTTTCAAACAACTTTTTGTTAAATTTTTAATTTTATTTTTTAAAATATTAAATTTGTTGAAGCTCCGTAAATATTAGACATATTAAATTCAGCGCTTGGTTAATAAATACTTTTAGTTAAATATATAATTTTAATATTTTTTGGTGATATTAAATCAATTTTATTTATTTTGTTTAATAAATGAAGAATAATTTTCATTCTTACGAGCTGCGGCGTCGTTTTCACAAAAAGAATAGTTTTCTAATTTTTACCATCACCATTTTTTTCGCCCAATATTTGTAAACAGTTAAGCTTTATTAATTTTTGCAATTGTTTTTTTCATATAAAAATTTAATTCAAATTTATTAAAAGTTAATCAATTTAAAAACCACTTAAATAATAAATTAAATTATTTAAATTATTCAAGTTAAAATTTAAAAGTTACAAAATTATTAAATTAAACAAAAATAATATTTAAAGTTGGTAGTTCGTTATCATAAAGCTCGATTCTCGTTTGTAGTTTTTTTCGCCCTTCTAATGCGCATTTCATTTTTCATCTTTTGTGAATGGGAATAATGATGCCCGCGCATTTGAATAATACAGTAAATTATTATGAGAAAGCGTTATTTTTTAAGGGTTGATTAAGAAAAGCGAAATTTTTTCGTCATTTTATTTATTTTTAAATTAATTTTGTATTCAAATAGTATATTTTGTAGGTGAGGATTTTTTAATAATATTTCAAATTATTTATTTTTAACTAAATAATTTTTTTGATTTTGGCGAAATTCCATGGCTACATCTCTTTTAACGATGCGTCCAGCAGCATCCTCAACCTTATTATAATTTAAACAAAATACTTTTCATTTTTTGGTTAAAATATAATCAAACTATACGCCGCAATTATTAATCAACAATTAGATCTTCACAAACAGAAATGAAATTTGAAGATTTTTTTATTTGCTTTATAAACAGTTGATTTTTTTCAAAAAACACATTTTTATTTAAATTTATTTTTGTAGCATGGGATTTATTTCACAATATTACAAAAACAATTTCAAATCTTCATTTTATTATTCCATAAATTATTTAAAATCTATTTCAATAGGTATATATTTTGAGTTTAGTATTGGGTTTATAGATTGACATTTTCATCAGATAAATAGAGTTCTTCTTATAAATATTTTAAGCTTTCCTTTTTATTTATGCTTTTATAACATTTAATGATTATTTATATAAGTATATTTAAAATATTCGAATTTTCTGATAAAGACTCTGTAATAATTTTAAATTTTTATTCAAATAAACAAGAATAATAATTTTATAAAGTTGAAGTATTGCATTATTAAAGTTTTAAAAAAATAGATAACGGTATTTATGTTCTATAATAACAAAGTACCGTAGTCGTTGTCAGTGCTGTCTTCAAAACTTGTAATAATTTTATAGTGCATTTTGTTAAGGATTAGCCAATTTAAGAATTTTTGAATCATTTTTTTGTTGGTCAATTTTGACAATACTTTGAAATTTGAATCAGACTTTGCCAATTCACTACCAACGCATACATTGGCACAACATTTGAATTCATACAGCCAATCTTATCGTTATTTACTTATTTAAAAAGGCAAACGCAAATAAATTGCCGTTATATTAAAATAATGATTGCAAAAGCTCAAATTTATTTTTATTTAATCAAGACCTGATTTTAATTTATTTCTGCAGGATGCTCTTTGTAGTAATATTTTTCAAAGGTTGCTTCAAGAATTTTTAAATTGAATTTAATCTATTTATAATAAATTTAATTTAAAAATTGGTTTATTTGATATTTAATAATTTTTACCGGATAAATTTAAATTATATGTATAATTACATGTCTTATTTTTTAATTAATATACCTTAAGTTGTTTATTTCTGTTGGATATACAGAATAATTAATTTTTTTTCTTTCAGCGCCCGGATCATAGGAATATTTCTTAGAATGTCAGCATCAGCCTGGTTACAATGTCAGTTTTGCCAGTGCCCAGAGGGGCCGGTTGTTTACAAATGCGCTGAACCCATTCAATTAATTATACATAAAACCCCCCCAAAAAATTGCATAAAATTTAATGTTGGATAAATATTTTTTGTTCTTATGGTCGGATAAAAGACGCTTCATAAATGTTAGTTCGATAGGATTTGAATGAAAGCATAAACTTGTTTATATTTTTTGTTTGTTTTAAAAAGCAAATATCCTTTTTATAAATTTTAAAAATAATTATAAACTTTAAATTCAATTAAAAAAGGTTTTGCTTCTGCCCTGATTAGTCTCACTCTCTGCATTTAATGTTTGAAATCATGACAGACTGAGGACTTGAGTTTTTGTTCATTAAATTTTAATTCTGTGTTTACAAAATTATAAGTTAATTTTTTAATTTTAAATCAAAAGTTATTTTATAAATCTTAATCACTTTTTTTATGTATTTTTTTATGGTTTATAATTTGAGTAATTTTACAATATTTATAAGAATTTTTAAATTCTTTATGTATTTGAAAAGCAACATATAAGTTGAATCATTGTAAGCACTGATTAAAGTAAAAAATGATTTAACTTTTGTGTTTATCATTTTTTTGCTTATAATTTTGAAAAAAAGAATTAAGTAATTTAGAAAAGCACATTGAATAAATTCAATTTTTTTAAAGTTGTGTAGACTGACTTCCGGCTTATGGCTGACCATTGTGCGCCGCACCTGAAGCTTCGAAGAGTATTTTTTATCTTATACTCATAATCGGGCATTCTAGTTCTTCATTAAAAAACCGCCGTATTGGTGCGTGCCCGCCGGAATTAATTTTACATATGTTAACCTTAAATTAACAAAATTAATCTTTTCACTAGTAAATAAAAACAAATTAATGATGTTTTTGTATTATTGACCATATTGGATAACACGCTGCTTCCAGGTGTAGTTTGACTACCTGTGTCACCTAGGTTATCATCTTGATAATCTGGATTATCACATTTAATATAAATATCAATCTGCCCTTGGAGTTTTTTTTCTAGTTATTTATTTAAACATTTTGAGAGATCTTTAAATAACTGATTTAACTTTTTATATTGTTGCAAATACATTCAATAAGACATTTGTTTAACTTTTAAAAGATAAGTTTATTTGTTTATCATAAATGTTGCTTACGAAATTCATTTACGAGAATATCGATGAAAAAACTTTACCAAAATCCTCTGATATTTTGTGTCTTTTTGTTAAAGATTAAATTACACGCAAATTATAGCTTTGTATTTGAGAATTTTAATTATATTTTTTGAAATATTTTCAAAATTAAATTTGTTACACTTGTTTATTAACGGTTTTTGGGTGGAAATTTTGATTTTAATCTTTTTATTCGCTCAGTGGTCGCGTACTCAAGAAATTAGTAAATTAATTATTTGTGATTTTTTTGAATTGATGTTAATTTATTTTCTATTAAATTAAATAGTCTTAAATATCTATATTTAAATATGTCACAAAAATTACTATTTTCAGTCACTAAGGTATATTAAAAATGCTCTTTTGGTGTTGATGGCGCTAACTTGTGACTGTCCCTTTAAAGGGATAAATGAAATTGTCTTTAATATGTTGATGTTTCCGTTGTACAACAGTTTATTACAAATCTTTTATAATTGTTATAGAATAGATATATCATTGATTTTACAAATAGTTTATTCTATAAGTGATATTAATCCAATATTAATTTAGCATGATATAAAATGACTTCAAAAAAGACTTATTTTAATTATTTCTTTAAATTTTATGTTGGGCCTTTTGTAAATTGCGGCTTATTATTATACGGGCATGAACCCATAAAAATTAGTTTCGCGATGTTTCGACAGCATTAGTTGTAAGCCGATGTTTTCATGTTGAATCCGACAAATATATTATTTTTTAAATATTTAATGTGTTGTTTAAAAATTGTTTATTGTGTGATCAAATAGAAATTTTGTTGAAAATTTATTAGAGATTTATTTATCTCATTTTGATATTTCATTTATATTTAACATTTAGTTTATTTTATTTGACTTTTTCAAAAAGAAATATAATTTTAAAATTATTTTTTTTAACAATTGAACTTTATCACATAAGAATATGTAATAAATATTTATTGTTAATCTCATTGCTTGATGTCGCATTTGATTTTGTGATGTAATTGTTTTAAAATTTTTATTCTTTGTTAAATTTTTGTGTGATTTAAATTAAATAATTATATTGGTTGGTTCGATAGAATTTTTCCCTATAATATCTTTTATCAATAAATGTGTCAAAAAAAACGCTAGACATGTGTCAATTAACTGTTCACAATTAACGAGTTTAAATATTTTAAACGAAAGATCTAGCTAGAATTTCAGGCCGATTGACTAATTGAATATAATAGCAATATTAATTACTAATTCCTTATTTAACGGATCGTTAAAATGTGGAATTAAGGTTTATACGAACGTTTATGTGCAACCTACTACAAATATTAACCACCAAAATCAAAGATTATTGCTATTGTAAATTTAATGGGCGAAAATAAAAGATGATCTCCGTGATGAACGTGCAACGTAGCAAAGCATAAATTTATTTTAAATAAATTCCATTTTATGACAAATAAAAACAAAATTAAAATCCAAATATATACTAAATCAACACAATAAATTTAATGTAAAAAGAAAAAAAGTGTAAGCAACTTTGACGCATATTTCACGAAATAATGTATGGGGTGTGAGAGAACATTGAATAGGCAGTGCAAAACAAATTACTTATCTGACAAAACGTCGTGGGAATATGGAGTAATTACTGAAGATAGTGTCTACAAAATGATATGCATGCCTTTAGCACAAAAAATGTCAGAGAAAACAAAAATTAATTTTTGCTATCATCAAAGTAATAAATACAAAAATATAAATAGTAAAAAATTGTTATCGAATTATGAGAAGTTCAAAATGTGCATAAAAATTTTTTATTTTAATTTTGTTTCTTTAAAAATTAAAGAATTGCTAATTTAAACATAAAAATGGAAAATAACAAAAATGGTCATTTGGCAAAGTCAAAGTGATTATTTTTACGGCGTTCAATCATTAAACTAATTTAAATGGCAATTGTAATTTTTAATTACTACAAGTTATTTTAAAAAATTTGAGTTATCATTTAATTGGGAATAAACTTTATGAAAAAATATGTGAATAATATTTAGCAACGTACTCCCATAAAATATTATGCATATTTATGCAAAAATAATATTAAAAAAAATAAAAAGCATTTACAAAAATATATAAAATTTTAAATCATTTTAAAATTAAAAATCTATTTTATCAATTTATCTTTTAGCTTGCCAATTGTATTAGTTCAGTCGGAATAGTTCGAAACATCATTTACCGGTTTTTTTCTCGATGCCCAACAAATCTTAAAGCGGAAGTTGCACCTAAATACGTATTCAAAGTCAATTGCTAAAATAAGATACAAATAATAATTGGTGAATTAATAATTCTTTCTATTTAAACTAAAATATGATTACGGTACCAGAAGAATAATTTTCAAAGATTTATCAAATGCATATAATATAATAATAAAAAGGGTATGTTTTAATAGGTGCTAGGTCGTGTCCTAAATTCCGCCACTATGGGTGTTTCCTAAATCCGCCACATATATTTTATGAAGTAGTTTTAGACATCATAACTTTATTTACACAGCACTAAATTAAATTCTCCTTATAACTTGGAAAGCTCTAAATGAGTAGAAACTATTTGTAAAACTAAACTAAGCAGTAAATCAAAGTTTTAAAAAGTTATGATCAGAAAACCACGACAAAGCCCGGTTTTTGGCAGTTTTAGCTTATAACTTTATTCAAACTTTTCAAACCACTTTAATTCTTATACTATTGGAAAGCTCTAAATAAATAGAAAAATCATTACAGCAAAGTCGAAGTGTTTTGATAAGTTTCAAAAAAGTTATAAGCTAAAACTGCCAAAAATTGGGTTTTTTGTGATTTTCTGATCATAACTTTTTTAAACTTTAATTTACTGCTTAGGTTAGTTTTACAAATGACTTCTATGCATAAAGAGCTTTCTAATGGTATAAAACTTAATCGAGTTAGTGCGGTATGAATAAAGTTATGATGTCTAAAACCCCTTCCTAAAATATATGTGGCGGAATTTAGGAATCGCCCCAGTGTTTTAATAATCATAATAAAACAAAATTTAAAGATATGCGGCTAAAAAGATTAGGCAATTTAAAGAAATATAGTGCAAGTTAAATTAAAAATTTGTTTTTAAAGTTATTAAAATCATTTAGATATATCCATTTTGATTAATTTTTAAAGAGCCCTCAGTGCTGGAAAGCAGGGACGTGGTCCGAGCAAGACTACAGATGCACCAATAAATGATTTATTTATTTTAAGTATTTTAGCATTGATTATTTATTTAATACTTTATAGGTTCAAGGAAAGGCAGAATATTTTATTTTCTGCCATTTAGACAAATGTGCTCCATTTCATATTATACAATTAAAAAAATTGTTTTTTTATGCAAGTACTGATCAATTTATGATTTATTAATTTCTGATGAAAACTCAAAACAAAACGACCTGCTTAAAAAATTTAAATTCAAAAACCACATATTCACATAGTCTCCTTCTTTTAAGCGCCATGCTGAAATATAATAATTATTTATTAACTTTGTTATCCGCAGTTGTCTTTCCATCATGATCTGTTGCGAAAGTGCTGTAAATTTTGTTTTTTGATTATTTTATAATGATTAATAGGTATTTATATTTTTTTAGTTAAATATTACGTACCATAATATTAAAGTAGAATTCTGATTAGAAAATATATACTTTTAAAAAGTTACACTGTGAACCTAAATTATTAGCATTATTAATTCACTTTTATTAGATTTAAATTGTTGTCCAAAGAGGCGGACCTCGCCTTTTAATGTAATTTTTTTACACCAAGTTTGTTTTGTTGAGATATGAATCAAATACATTTATGGTAACTTTTTGTATTTGTACTTTATTAGCATGCTCAAATGTTAATTTGTAAAAGCGTTTTTGAATTTCCAAGTAATAATATTAATTTAGCGTATTTTAGATTATTTAATTTGTAAATAACTTCTTTAATATAACCACATAAATAACGCTCGAGGTGTTTGCCATTCAGCAATGTATATAACAGGTAAAGTTTCATAATCTTGTAGAATGCTTTTATTTTTTGCTCAATATTTAATGACTTTTAGTGACAAATTTTATGATTCACATTTCATTATTGTAAAATTTTCAGTTTCTATCCTCAGCTTTTTCATTACCATCTTCGATTTTATTTTATTTTGCATTTGAAGATTTTATTTTACGGCGCTAAGGGCTTCATATTTTTTTGGGCAGAAGAAATAATTGGCAACATTAATGTTTTAATTAACAGACAGGTTTCTAATAATATCGTATAGATTATTGATGAATTAGAAATTAAGATTTTTCACGTTTTAGAAAATTAATTAAAATATTTTTGATTTTATTTACACCTTTCGTCTGTTTTTTCCCCATTAGGTCACCCACTGGTATTACTTTATTTAATACTATGTAAATTTAGGTGTTTCCGTTATTTATTCATAACTAGTATATGAACGAACCTTTGGATTCTTGGAATTAAATCATATGCTTTTATTAACCAGATTTTTCATTTAGGAATTTTATAATTTCAAACGTCTGATAATTTTAAAATGATCTGTTTCATAGAATTCATTTTAACAGTATAACATATTTAAAGACATTTCACTATTTTTAGTAGTTTTCGTAGTTTAATTGTTTTATTTAATCGTTGCTGAAATCAAACAGACAATTTATTTATATATTTAAATGGAATGAATTTTGGTTTTGGTGATTTTTTGAGCAATAAATTGTTTATTAAATGAATGTTTTATTTTTTCCATTTTGAAATATTTAATTTAATTTTTATTTATTCTAAATGTTATGTTTTTTTTTCTATTCTCAAACTAAGCCAATTTGTACCATATAGGTATATATATTTTCAAATGTGCAAACATTTGCATTAACCAAGCAAGTTTTTTCTAAACAAATGTCTGTTTTGATATTAAAGTTACCATAGCTTGGTGATCAATGTTTTTTTAATTGCTTAGTTAACCCTTTTAAGATATTTAAAAAGCTAAGCGCGTATCTTGCTCGCCATATTCGCACCAGCTTCTCCAATGAGCTATTTCTTGGTGCGATACATTTTATCTTTATAAATTTGTTTCTATGATACTTTTGTTTGAAAATTTTATATTTTAGAATTGATGTTTTGGCTTTTCAAACATAAAGAGAATTCTAAATTTCTAGAGGCTCCCCTTCGGCCAACAAATTTTATCCAGGTTTTTATATTAATTTACAATTTTAATTAGCTATAGCGTTTAAAAGCTTGTTTGAATGTGTGTATTAATTTTTCTTTTAAAGCCGTTTTAAAATTACGGGTTCAACAGCTTTTTTTTTGCTAGTTTTATTGTTTGAACTCATTTTGTCAGTAATCATTTTTCAGGTTCTGATATCCGATACAAGTTTTAATTTTTTTTGTTTATTTTATATTTTTATATATCACATTAATATTACTTTCGATAATCATTTTAAATTTGTATAACTAATACAACGTTTTATTTTTTATGCGAGTGTCATTATTATTTAAAATAAAATCAATGTTTTAAAATATTATTTTATAACATTTGATAAAAAAAGCTAATATGGTAAAGGTCGAATAGGGCTCTCTCTCAGTTCTTTGTTTTATTATTTCAATTTTGAAATATTTAATTTAATTTTTTATTTATTCGAAATGTTTATGTTGTTTTTTTCTATTCTCAAACAGAGCCACTTTGTACGATATATATACATATATATATATTTTTCAAATATTTAATAACGATTTGTAATTTTATTATAATTGGCATTATCAACGCTCAATTTCAAAAATGCATAACTGTGATTTCATTTTAAATATGCTAAATATTTTAATTACATCGTTTAACTTTTATAATTTTTTTTGGCACACGTAGATTATATCAGCCGATTTGCATTAAAAATTAACAAACATGATTTTTTACTAATAAATATATTTTTTAAAGTATGCTTGCGTCCTTCACGGGCATACTCTTTCGTGTCGTTTCTGCCAAACTTTTAACCTGCAAAGAAAAGTGCTTAGTGCCCGCTGACGGATTGTCAAGTGCGACAAAATATTTATGTAAGAAAATGTTGTTTATTTTATGATTTAAGAGTTTTTTGAAATAATTTCAAGTGAATATTAATCAATTAAACATGTTTTTAAATTTATGCCAAAAGAATTTATATGTTATATTATTTTTTGCTTTTCACCTTTTTTAATCGGGTTCATAGCAGATGTCCTTGGGTGGTGGCATTTAACCGATTTAAATATAAATTACATTCATAATCAAATTAAGTATTTTATTAAATGTTAAATTGTAAGTTTTGTTATATACATTTTTGTTTTATTTTACACGATATTGATACTGTTTTTGTAATAAATTATTAATTAATTTCAAAGGAACCTTAATCATATTTGAGAATATTTTTTAATAACTTTTTTTAGATTAATAAAAAAGAAAAAATTAATTATCTATAATTTCATGTTGGTTACTGGGTCACGCATGACACTTTCAAATCGCTACTTTTGATTTAAACTTATGTTTTATTTTGAATATTACTTTTAATAAAATAATTTGCAAACTGTAATGGTTGCTGCTGTTTTGTTTAATCGTCAGATGCACAGTTTTTAAATCAATCTTTGTCGTTTTGATAGACGGTGTCTCTAATTATCTTTGTAAAAATTTTTATTCTCTAAAAGTTTTTAATATTATATATTTTATTTGGAATTCAAGAATTAAAAGAATATGAAAATAACAAAAAGCAAAATTTATTTATGTTTACGTTTTGTTTTTACGCAATTAGTGATATGTGTGTTTTTATTTTTGAATTTTATGTGTGTACATTTTATAAGACTTTGTAGACTTTCAGTCAAACTTAAAATCGGGTTCGGGAATTTAATGGTGTTTAATTTTTATGACAAGCTAATTATTAACTAATTATTTTATTTTATAAAATTATTTTTTATATAAAAGAGTTTATTGAAAAAGATTCTAGCTGTCAAGAATTTAAACCATTCATTAATGATATAATATGTACATTTACATAAAACACCATTTTAAAAGGTCAAAATTATTAAATATAAACAAAAAATTCTTCAAAAAAAAAAATCTCGATTGCAATTGAGAAATCATAGAAGGTTTACATGGAATGCAGTTTTTTCAAACAACATTACAAATTTTGGGTTATTGCTAAACCGGCAAGAATCTAAACGATGTTTATTTGATTATGTAGCAAAAAGAAAAGTCAAACATATGAAAGCAAGGAAAACTGAATGAAAGGTTAGAATTTTCAAAAATCGAAACAGCATAATTAAAAAAAAATTAAATATACGGAGACCGAAATTCGTTATATTAATCAAAAAATAAAACATTTTTCGCTGATGGCCCAATCACCGATATTTCGTCAGGTCTTTTTTTGCATTTTTTAAAAAATTAACATTCTTTTTGGAAATACAGATATCTATGTTATTACGAATGAGCTTGATGCGTCGTTGTGTTTGGAAATTAAACTTCGTATGAAAGCAATTTCTAGAAAAAAAAATTTAAATTAAATCTCAAAATAGTAACTGAAATTTAAACAGCTGAGCCTAATTTGTATAAAAGGAATATTACTAACAAATGGAACTAATCAATTTAAGTCTAATTAATATTAAATGATGAAATGAAATAAATATTCTCAAATAATAAACCAGTGTTATATAATGAATTTTAATTACTGCAAAAAATAATTTTATACTAATTAATAGTCGTTTCAAAAAACAAACATCATAAATTATTGCTATGGCTCTATGATAATTCTCTAAAGAAAATATATTAAATGCAAATTATAGCCAAAATTGTATAAGAGAAATGACAGAATAAGTGTTTACATGAAAATTATTAAATTAAATGCGACTTGTTTATGTAAATAGTTCTGTTGACTTTTAATGAAAAATTTGCAATGCAAATTATAATCACCACAGAAATATTAATTTTAGAGTTGAAAACAATTAGTTTAATTTGAATGGATTAAGAATTATCTTTTTTTTTAAAGGAATAAGCAACAAGTTTTGTAACGTGTTTAATTTTTCAAACATAATAAAACAAATAATTTTGAAAATGTATATGAAGAACAAAAAGTAGCTCTATTGAAATTTATTATAATATTTTTTAAAGCTATTTTTATAGCTTATTTGCTGTGTAGCGTTGCATCAATTCATAACAATGTGAAAGTGAAGCGAGGATTTCAAACCTATCAGCAAGGATGCCAGATGTGCAAGATTTAAACAAGGATCCCAACCGAAACAAAATTAAAGTTAACTTAGTATCAACATAATATAAAATATTTATCAAATCCAAAGTCAGTAAAATACTCATTCAGGAACTCAATTAGACTGTTGGGCATTACACCATTACAAATAAATGGATTTAAAAAATTCGTTGGCTATCCAACGTATAAATACACTATTTCACTAAATAAATTTAAAAAAGTGTAGTTAGACCAAAAAATGTGTATTACAAACATATGTTATTAAAAAATTAGGTATAATATGCAATCTTAAAAAATTGTTATATTTTATAATTTTACTTAACATATTTTTTTAATAAAATATAAATGAGATTTTTTTTAAATCACCATTAAACTAATAACGCAATGAATTATTGTTTTACAAAAAAACAACTAAAAATGCCGGAATGTCCCTGACAGTAAGCTATCAGCTTTTTAGCACACTATTTCTTAAAAAATAAAATGTTCAAAAAAGTAAACTAAAATAATTTTTAGATGGGGTGCGTTATGCCCAAATTACTCTCGTCGTCTGACTNACACTATTTCTTAAAAAATAAAATGTTCAAAAAAGTAAACTAAAATAATTTTTAGATGGGGTGCGTTATGCCCAAATTACTCTCGTCGTCTGACTCTCTCTTTTTAGCACGCTATTTCTTCAAAAGATAAAAAGCATAGAAAAGTTTTGAGTACTCGTGGCAATGACATTGGATCTTATTATTAATTTGATTTAATAATAAAAGTTAGATTAAAGAAGTTAAAGTAAATAAACAATTTTAAAAAATAATTAGTAAAATACACAATTAATAAATAATTATTACTAATTTCAAATAAACCATTTAAAATTATATAATAACTTAATGTAGATTTTTTTTTATTATTAATAAATTGTTGACAAAAAATTTGTAAGTATTTAAAACTTTTAAATTGCAATGCGTCGTTAACATTTTATCCAAAGTTTTTTAAAGTATTGGATAAACATAAAACTAATGTTCTTTTTTTCATTTGTTTATATTACTTTATTATTCCTTTTGTATAATATATACTATATTTTTTTAAAGTTTTAAAATCTTTATATAAGCTCGTTATGCTTTAATAATTGTAAATAATTCTTTGTTTTTTTTTAATTTAATTTTTTTAATTAAGAGGATACAATTATTCAGGGGTTGGCTTTTTAATTCAAAAAATGCTCCTCTGCTTGCTTTCAACCATTGTGATTCATAGGACAATTTGCCTTAGTTAAACGTGATATTAAGAAAGTTGGTTATTCAATTCCATTTTTATTTTGCTTTTTAAAAAGCCAATCACATTCGATTTATTGAGAATATTTTATTTTGTAGGAAATTGTTTTTTTATATATGTATAAAACTCTGCCAAATCGTTATCATTTATAGAAAAAAAAATGCCTCATTTGTATAAAATGATAATTAATAATTCTGCCTTTGTTGTCCATTGGTTACTGTATAGCTTCTGTTTTAAATTTAATTATTTATTTAGATCAATTCTACGAATAGTAAATTTTTAAACTGAGGCGCTGCAAGAAGTAGAATTATTTATTTACAAGGATTTCATAAATAATTGTACTCAAAACCAAATATAACCAGCTAAAAATCTATAACACCTAAATATAAAGGAATAAATAATGTTACTAAAAAATATCATACCATGATATCAGAAAAGGTGATTATCATTAAGAGCTGGAAGCGTATGGGCTCTGCGTACGCATTGAGAATCGTTGCAATGAGAATATGGTAATAATTAATATATTTTAAATAATTAGACATTTAAATAAAACCAAACAAAAATAACACTTTAAATAAGCAATCTTTGATACAAAATATGTAATAGTTTATTTATTAGTTAAAACTTTATTACCTAAATAATTTGATGATTTAAGGTTCAGCAATTTCAAACATAAATTAATTACAACATAAATAAAGCATCTGTTAATACATTAAACAATTGGACTCAGGCCTACTGGCAACACCATGCAAAAGATTCGGAACCCAACATAATTATAAAACTAATATTAAGCAAAACAATTATAATAAATGAAAATGTATTTAATAATGAAGATTAAAGATAAGGAGCAAAGCTTAAATAAATAATTGGATAAGGAAAAAATTTTGTTGGATAATTAAAAATTTTACTTAAATTATTTTCAACAAACCTTTAAATATTATAATATTAGCCTTCTTGAAGTGAACAGTAAGTTCAGTATCTCGTAACTAAATATGATGTTTTGTATCTTTTTGCTTTGTGATCAACAAGTCAAAATAAATTCCATTTATTTATATATCGAAACAATTAGCATTATTATTTTAATAATTATATGCTTAATATTTTCTTTATTTTGTTTTTAACATTGTAGTTCTTGTATAAGTTTAATATTCCGTATTGCTTCACAATAATAATATTACACGGTAATTTGTGCACTGTGCACAAGAGATGCATATCATTTAAATTTGTAATACTCGTGGTCCAAAGAAATAGAGCCATTAATCATTGAGGATTTAATTTTCTATATTGATGAATAATTAATTGCAGAGTATACAATTTAAATATTAACTGCAGAGGGGCTGCCATGACCTTCTCTCACACTCGAGGTTGGCATCACCTTCAAAGCGCGCGAGGCTCTGAAGCGCAATTGTGCTGAACAAAATTCAAGTTGCGATTATATAATGTGATCGTCCATATGCACTCCCCAATAACTATGAAATAAACCCTGTACTGGGGAATTAGTAGTGTTTATTATTTAATAATATTTTTATTTTAATTTTAATGCAACATTAGTTTTATTTTGACCATATTTTTTGTATTTGTCGAATCAACAATTAAATTTATGATTATTGAAGTTAATGAAATGTTTTTATTAAATTAGAATAATTTTATAAATTTGCAGTAAAGGTTGATGAATTAAAACTTCATAGAAAAAATAATAATTTAAATAAACATTTAAATTTAAATAAATAGAAACACTATTTTGTATCTAAT
The DNA here is from genome assembly GCA_001723225.1 of Globodera ellingtonae. Classification (NCBI taxonomy): domain Eukaryota; kingdom Metazoa; phylum Nematoda; class Chromadorea; order Rhabditida; family Heteroderidae; genus Globodera; species Globodera ellingtonae. The sequence goes on from MEIZ01000072.1 coordinate 264,039, forward strand.
TAAAAAAAATTTAAAAACAAACACTGATTTAAATGTTTATATAATGTTCTGCTTAATTAACACTATTCCTAAATTGAAAAATTTATAATAATTAGTAAATGTCTTATTCAGTTAAGCTAAACGAATAAACTTTTTTGTTTAGATGAATCCAAATTGTTTGGTATTTTATAATTTATTGAAAGATTGATTTTTAAGGCTAAGTCTTCTTTAGTAATTCAAATATCAGTTTTTTTGAATGTAAGTTTTCTATTGATATAAAAATATTATTGCTGAGCTCAGATATTCTGTGCTCGTAGTGAACATATTTTATTTATATATAGATATGTTTAAATATTGCATTTTCTTTGTTTTATAGATGCTATTAATAATATTTATTGCATCTTGATTTTTATTATGTTTTCTACAATATATTTACAAATAATTTTATTACCAGTTACGAAGTTTTGAAATTTATACATTTGATATTCAACTTTATTATCCTTCCCCTCACATGCGTGTGGATGGACAACATCTCCCATTTATGCATGCCGAATGTTCTGGCATGTCTGTTGTGGCAGAAATCAAATGGCCGAACTTATCTACAACCTCTTTAATTGAAAATCAACAGGTAAAAATTTTAATTAGTTTCATTGTTATTATATCTTTTTTAATAATTAAACATAAATAAATTTATCAGATATTTAAATTTTCAATCATATTCTTGTTCTTGCTAGCGTCTTGGATGTTTGAATTATTTGCTTAAAAGTTTCTGGCAAAGCATTTATTAAAATTCATTATTATTATTATAATTGGTGAGTGGCCTTTATTACTTGATTTTATGCGATACGGAATTATTGTTTTTTGAAGTAAAGTGCAGACTCCCGTTAAAATATGCGAGCTTTTGTTACACTTGTTTGTAGTCTGGAGTTCAACAGAATGAGTTTTGCATTCCTTATTCGTTTTGAGCATTGTGACGTGAAAATTGCATCATAAAATTTAAATGAGTTGTTTTTATTGAATTTTATGGTCCATATTCAAATATCAGTAAAATTCAAGTAGCCCACACACCTTTCAGTTTATTGTGATATCCAGTCCAACACGAATCCCGCCGTGTTTGTTTCGGTTTATTTATTGCTTTTAATAAGTAAATTTTATTTTGAGTTTTATTAGTTTTATTTTTTAATTTAATCTTTGTAATTAGCAAATTTAAGGTTTAATAATAGTTATTATTAATTTTTTACCCAATTTATTTTGTTCACCAGTCAAGGGAGTTGGTGCTACTTAAGCACCGTAAACTTACCGATTGATGCCCATTCTGGTAGCCAACCAGTAAAATATGAATGTACACACCTCTCGCCGATTCTTCGTGTAAATTGTGAATGGGAGGAAATTTTATTTGTTTATATTTATTATAATAATCACCGTATGGGTTATTCAAATAAATTCTTTGTTTTAAATATTTATATTCTGCAATTTATTTCTAATTTTTTAATATTTTATAATACTGTAGTTGGGTTTTAATTAAATAAACTTAAACAATGGACGTTTGTATTTCAAGTAATTAGAGTTTTATTAAATTTATCTATATTTTCCCTCATTAAAATAGTTTTTATTTATTTTGTTCGATAGCGAGAATTGTTCTTTAATGTTTTTAAATTTAAACGCTAAATATATGCATGTATTTTTTTTAAATTATTAATAGAGCGTTATCCGTTTCAGATTGACCAATTAGATGGGATTTACACTATTATTATTATTTTAAAAAAATTCATGCTATGTTGATGGAATTCATAAATTGCTTAATTTTTTTCAGCCTGAATCATTAACAATAAATTTTACGTGGTCTATGAACATCACGTTTGTTATTTATAAAATGTAACAGATTTTTTTTAAAACTTTTTATTAGTTTATTCATTAGGTTGAATGAAAATTAATGGTGCATAGTTTTTATTAAATATTTTCTTAAAAGACTACATAAAATTGGTATATTTTTATGATCGTTTATGAACTATCTAACATTTTTTGACAATTCTCACCGTGGATTGCAAAATTTTGTAGTACCCATTGCAATACGTGTTTATTATTTTTGGCAAATTTTTAAACATTTTTACTCTTCGATAATTTATAAATTTTGAATTATGTATACTTCTGTTTATCATCGTTTAATTTCAGACATCTCTCATGTTTGTCCAAGATTACTACAATGAGTTTATTAAAGCAGTAAATTCTTAAAAAAACTTCTTTTTGAAAAATCCGTTTGCGCATTTTTTTGACAAAAATGTTAAAAATTTAAAAAGACCGCGTTTGTCGGCGCCGTCGGACTACAAACTATGAAATCCAGGGTATGGTTTTGGTCAATTTTGGTCCAACGGGTTTGATCACTGTAGAAAATATGCGTTAAAATAATCTAACAGCGGGATATCTTCTAAATTAACTAAAAACAATTCAGCAACAAATAAGAGAATTTGATTTTTTTTAAAACTAAAAATAGAATAAGGTAAATCTTAGTTAATAACGAAATAAATTTGCAAATTAATTATTTTGCATCTCAATAGTTGTAATAAATTAAAATTTGATAAAAAAATTCAAAAAATTTTAAATTAAATACACATCATAAAAGAAAGCGCAAACGGCGGTCTTATTAACACGCAAATAAATGCGATCACATCAGAACTTACTAAAACAAACGGAAGTTTGCGCCTCATTATAATTTAATGCGTCGACTCATTATTTTAATTATTGTATTATTTAATAAAAGTGATTAAATTCAAATATCAAAGGTTAAAAAATATTGAAAAATAATCACAATTAAAATGCAGCGATAAATAAAAATTTAAAGAGGGCTCACATGAAGCATATATTCCACAATTTAATATTAATTTCTAAATTGAACATGTTCATTGAAAACTTTTTTAAATCTAATAAACTTTATCTTCTAAATTAATAACAAATCTGGATTTATTATAAATTCGTTAGGTAAATAATTTTTAGCAAAAATGATATCTTAGTCAAAATGTGATTTTTAACAAAATTCCAAACTCCCAAAATTAAATTAAATTTTGTTTCGTATAAACATGCAAAACCTTCAGCAAGAGTTGTTTAATATGGCCCCATGGTCGTTTTCAAGTCTGATCAGCACTTTTTTCAAAGATGGAACAGGCATAGCAAATTACTAAGATTTTTATATTGCAACATTTAAATTTAAAACAATAAGAAAAAACCTATTTATCCAAAGGCAAATTCAGAATAATCATCATTGGCATTTGACTGATTTGAGATGTGGCAATTACATAAAAGATGAACGAATTCAAGATGAATAAATATTTTTATAAAAGTCTGAAAATATATTTTAAGCCGATTAATTATAACCAGATGTTATATGCTTATATGTAATTAGTTTTAATATTTTAGACCATTTTCAATCTTCGATCTCAAAAATTTAAAAAATGAGACGCGAAAACCAAAAATAGATTTGTTGTCTAATGACTATTTGATTGAAGATGCTGTGCGCTGTTCACCTTCCCCCTCCCTCGGAAAAAATCGATGATTTGGTTTGTCTGCGTGTGGAGGTGAACACATACGTGCTGGGTCGTTTCCTAAATTCCGCCACTATGGGCGTTTCCTAAATCCGCCAGGGCGTTTCCTAAATCCGCCAGGGCGTTTCCTAAATCCGCCACCTATGTTTTATGAAGTAGTTTTAGACCTAATAACTTTATTCATACCTCACTAAATCACTTAAACCTTATACCATTAGAAAGCTAAAGATCAGGTGAAACTATTTGTAAAACTAAACTAAGCTGTAAATCAAAGTTTAAGAAAGTTATGATCAGAAAACCACGAAAAAGCCTGATTTTTGGCAGTTTTACTTATAACTTTATTCAAACCGCAATAAATCACTTAATCCTTATACCAATGGAAAGCTCTAGATGAATAGAGAAAGCATTACAGCAAAGTCGAAGTGGTTTGATAAGTTTCAAAAAAGTTATAAGCTAAACTGCCAAAAATCAGGCTTTTTCGTGGTTTTCTGATCATAACTTTCTTAAACATTGATTTACAGCTTAGTTTAGTTTTACAAATAGTTTCACCTGATCTTTAGCTTTCTAATGGTATAAGGTTTAAGTGATTTAGTGAGGTATGAATAAAGTTATTAGGTCTAAAACTACTTCATAAAACATAGGTGGCGGATTTAGGAAACGCCCTGGCGGATTTAGGAAACGCCCTGGCGGATTTAGGAAACGCCCTGGCGGATTTAGGAAACGCCCATAGTGGCGGAATTTAGGAAACGACCTAGCACCAACACATAAATTTGCACAAAATGAACAAATAAAAATTTTAAAAAAAGAACGTAGCGAATCGCGCTGTTTTTATATTTATTTTTTTAATCTCTTTTTTCTTAGTCTTTCAATTTTTATTTATTGAATTAATAATTTTGTAATTTAATTTTTTTTATCCAATTTTTTTCTTAAAATCATTTGCGCAGTCAAACTTGTTCAAAATAGATTGGAGCAATTTCACATTATCAAATAATCTTTTTGTTTGTTTTAACTAAATCTACTTATATCACTTGCGAAGTCAATGGTTTACATATTAAAAATGGCTTTTAATATTTTGTAAGGAATTTTGTTTTATAATATTTTCCATAGTAAAAGTTTTGGTGATTAATTTTATTTTTTACGGGCTGTTGTTAGTGGCTGTGGCGATCCTTCAAGCGCACATGAGATGTATACTGATCTTTTCTGATATGAAGCTGCTCTTAATATTTTGCATTTAACTTAAACCTTAAAATTTGTCATTTTTATAACGTATCCATTTAATTTTATTTGCTAGTTTTTCATTGACATATTTAAGTCTAACTTTTAGAGGGCTATACTTTGTTTTAATATTTTTTAAAAAATAAATGTTTGCTTCTGGCATGCCCAGTTTAAAATTTTGGGATCTAAAGGTGCGTTTGCCGTTGAAGTCCTTTGCCGATTTTTTATTTCGTTTAATTATGCAGTTACATGTAAATCTTCGAAATTGTATATTTACGAATATAAGTAATAAGATTATAACGTTAAATATTTTAAATTGCTATTTTAACTTGATTTTTTTGAAATTGAAATGTATCTGATTTAGCTCCATTTTATGCGGCGTTCTAAAGGATACAGATGAATTGTTTTATATATTTTTTAATTATGCTTTCTTTAAACCTTTTAAGTGTTTTAAATATATTAGTTAATTATCAAATTCACATTTGTTGTTGCAGACGCCGTTTATGCTTTATTTTTACTGATATATTTGTTTCATATTTAAATGAAATACATTTCTGTTATTATATGTTTATTTTAGCGTTTTGTATTTATGAAGAAAATATTTATTAATATTGAATAGTCTCCTTTTACATAGAACTAAAAATATTTTTATAGCTTCAATTTATATAAATTTTTTAATTAAACAATTTCTAATTTAAGTTTAACGCTTTTATACATATTTTAAAATTTTTCATTATCATCCGAACATTTCCATCAGCGCTTATTTTCGAACTCGCGTTTTCTAAAAATAGCATTAAGATTGCAATTATCCGAATTGTGTTAGTGTTTTAAAAGGGTTTTCTTTGAGGTTTGGCAACGCTGTGTACATTGTGGTTTATAAAAGATTTGGTTTTACATTTTGTTTGCTGACAATTTAATTAATTTGCTTTTGTTTACAATTTCTTATTTTCTCATAGTTTGTAATAATGCTAAATAAAATTTGGCTATTTATTCAAAAAATAAACGAAATTTTTCAAAAATTCCAGAAATCTCAAATAAAGGACGGAGGACACGTACACCCAAATAAAGTACAATTCTTTAAAAAAGTACATATGGAACCCCTGACAGGAGCGCGATACAATTCTATCATCGCTTTAGTGTAGAAAAATGTCTGGTTTCTATTAAAAATTGGGCTCACATTAATTTAAGGAACGAGCAATGCCCCCGTAAAGCTAAAATGACTATCGACCCATCGATTTTCGTTGGGGGGGGGGGGGGGGCATTCATCGCATTCATAGCCTTCGATCTGAATGACATTTCATTTTGAGGCAAATTCTTATCTTTCATTGAATACATTTCCATTCCAATTCTTCAATTAATTATACTTTGAAACAATTTTTAATAAAAATAAAACCCACATAAAATATAACGTTGCAATTAAATTAACATATATACATACATTGCAATGTTTTAAATTTAGAAATTAAAAAAATGGAAAATAAAGCAAAAGTATAACAGACATTAAATATTTAGTGAATATTATGTATGGAAAATATAGTAATAGTGTATTATTGCTTTGGTTACCACTTAATTTAACAATAATTCATCCATGCCGCGGATATCCGTTAAGATTCCAATATTGACGCAATCAAATTTTTTTTAATAGTAATAACACAACATATTTAAATTACTATAAACTTGAAGATCAAATTGGCAAACAGCGGTGGAGCATATAAACCTTAACTCTAATTATTAAAGTATAAATTTCAAACGCTTCAATACGATCAAATATAATAATTTTGACATATCTTCATTTTGAAATATTTTATTGGGAGTTTATATTGAACTTCGGAGCTTTAAAATTTGAATAAAAAATTGAGTAAAACAAATGTTGTGGCGTGAACGAAATAAAATGGAAATTAGTCGAATGTGGCTACATATGACGACTTGCCTCTTCCCCTTCCCCCAACGGGTTAGGCAAACTTTTTGCATCAAAGTGTTTTCGATAAAAAGAGTGGATGCCTATCATTACTTCATTTATTGTTTAAATTAATTTATCAAATTAAAATGATTTAATATCGATTTTTCTTTATAAATTAGCGTCTTATAACGATAAATAGAATTTTCACAATTTTTTTTATTTTAATAAGTCATTGACACCATCTGGAAATATTTAACTTTGATTTATTTAGCCATCATTTGATAAATTCGGAGTTTTTCCTCTCCGCAATTGCTGGAAGATCAGTTGCAAATTTTTGGGAAATTAAGCTTTATATGAATAAGTTAAATTGCGCATTAATTGTATTCTAATCCCAAAATTGTACATAATGCATAGTATTTGGTTAACGTATTAATAATATTTTAATTAATTAATGTATTTTAATTTAAAATGTATCTTCTACTATTTAAACTTTTTTGAAGTTTTTCATTAAAACTGGCTGATTAGTCATTTTTTATTGGTTTATAAAAAGGTAATCTTCACTTAAACATTTGCAAGAAGGACTTTTGTGTTAATCTCAATATAATATTAAGAATTATAATTTTTTTAAATAATAGAACACACGACACGAAAACTGGACTTGGATCAACCGATTTGACGTCATTATATAAGTTAATTTCTATTACAACTAATTCAAGTTACATATTAGCCGCTTGCAATTAAATTTTTTAAGGCAAAACTTCAAAATGAATAAATAAATGTTTTTTAATTTATTTTTATTTAATTCTTTAACTTCCCATAGTCATTTACCTTAATTCGGTAGACATAATTAATTTTAATGTTTAAACATGCCCAATTTCTTTGAAGACTAAACCAATGTTTTCTAAAATAATTAAATGATTGTTTTATTAACATTTTAAAGGTTTGTTGAAATCAAGTCAATAATCTATTTATTTTGGAGCGGGACAAAAAGCGTACGAGAGCCATCAATGCCGCAACGATGGGCCAAGAAAATAGTTATAAAAATTTTTTAACAATTTTCAATTCCGTGGTTGCCTTTTTCAGAGAAAGCAGAGCCTACAGCGGAGACAACATCATTAATAATCTGCTCTTATTTAATTAACAAATGACGTCGTATTTATTTTAACTAAAATGTATATTGTCTAAAAGGATATATTTTATTTAATACTTATAATATAAATTAAAATAATTAAAGAAATAGAACTTTACCATTAAAAATTAATTTGTCTTAATAAGAAACCAATGACTCATCAACTTAAAATACTAAATTAAACTAATAACAATTCAAATATTATTTATTTAAAAATTTAATGTTAAAAAGAAAACGAATGCAACTTTGACGCATATTTAACGAAATAAATAAATATGTATAGGCTGGGAGAGAACATTGAATAGTCAGTGCAAATCAAATTAACTTACAAAACGCGGTAGGAATGTGGAGTAATTACCGAAGACAATGTCTACCAAATGATATATGCCATGCCTTTAGATCAAAAAATTCCAAAGAAAAAAAAAATTAATTTTGCTATCGTAATTTTTGATAATTTTTTAAGTTTCAATCTAATAAATACAAAAATATAAAAATAGCAAAAAAATTGTTATCGAATTGTGATAAGTTCAAAATGTACATAAAATTCTTTTTGACATAAAACACGCCCAGGAGCATGGCAATTGTAATTTTTAATTACTACGTCCAAGTTACATACTTTACAGCCTTCTCCCCCCCCCCCTAGTTTTTTTTTCTCTGATTTTTATAACAGTTTTATGTTATTCATTTAAAGGGAATAAACTTTATGAAAAAATATGTGAATATATTTAGCACCGGACTCCCATAAAATATTATGCATATGTTCGGAAGGTCATTGGAGCATCCCTATGTACTTGGCAGTTATTTTGATGGACAAAAAGTCTTAAAGCGGAAATTGCACCTAAATACGCATACAAAGTCAATTGCAAATGAAAATCTAAATTATTTTCTAACAACAACTTAAGCTTTTGTAAAAGTTAGAAAGTTTCTAAATTGCTGCTTAGTAATGGTCATTGTTTGTAAAATAAGATACAAATAATAATAAGTTTAGAAAAGAGAGAGACAGACGGTTAGAGTAATTTGAGCATCAACGCAGCCCATCTAAAAATTGTTTTAGTTACTTTTTTGAACATTTTATTTTTTGAAGAAATAGCATTAGAAAAAGAGAGAGACAGACGGTTAGAGTAATTTGGGCATCTCGTTAAATAAAAAATCGATATTTAATTTAGTCTTCAAAATCTATTTTTAGGTTTGCTTTTCAAATTGAATTTATTAATTCTGTTTGTGTCATAATTTTATGGTGTAAACAATTTCCAATTAGTCTTTTTTAGAAACTGTAAAAATTTATGCTCATATATATTAAAAATTTGGGTGCATTAATCGAATAAGTGTAATGTACTTGTAATTTAAAAACATTGTTATATAGGTATATTATAACTGGCGAATAAACAACATATTTAAATACGCAAACTTGCTCTGACGTCGAATGCTTGTATCGAATGGCCGCTGGCAAAATGATTTAGATTTAGTTTTTTAATTTCTAATTGAGTTTAAATATAGTCTTTTTAGAAAATGATCTCTACATAAATTCATTTTAGACTAATTTATAAGTATAAAATATATTTTAAAAAGTTTTATTTATTTAGGAATTGCATATTTTCAGATCATCGAAAGCACGCTGATCCTGAACAAAGACAAACTTCATTGTTAATTAGTCTAATCAAAGTTACAATTATGCAAACGAGGTGTAGAAAATTGTTTAAAAGGTTTGAATCTATCATGTTTACAAACTTTCCCATTTAATAATATTTAAAAATATTTTTAATTGTTTAAAACGCCCGTCAGCAGGGTTTGAGATCTGAAGCAAACATTTTTTAATTCAATTATAATATAGCATTTAAAAACTATTAAGAATTTATAATATATAATCAAAAAACAAAACAAAAAAATTAATACTTAGTACATGTTCAAGACTTTATAAATAAAAATGTGATAATATTAATTATTATTTTTAAAAAATTACAATGTCAAAAAAATAACTTTTAAAATAATGCATTTATAACAATAAAAATAAGAGTTATGAATATTGCATATCAGCTCCGTTTATTTCTAGGAAGGCGAAAACAAAAAGAGATAAAATAATATAAAAAACCTGAAAATCAGATAAAAATGTTTCCAATGCAACGGTCTTTCCATTTTAAAACTGTAACAATCTCATTTAGCTTTTAATCTATAAAAAATTATTACTACACAATCAAAATAATAAATGATTAAATTAACGAGTAATAAAATCAAATAATCAAGAAAATACAAAATTAAAGATAAATTTGTCTAAAAAATTAACAAAGTTAAATTAAAACGCATGCATTTTGAAATGCGAAATAAAAAATTGGAAAAATAAATATAAAAATACTGAATCAAAAAAGTATATTTTCAAATGTAAACATTAAAATTTAGATTAATTCATTTTGACCCCGAATTTTTATTGTAAAACTTTTTAAAGCTTGGAATACAGTAAAAAGATGAAGTCTTGATGACTATGGGAAAGTTAAAGAATTAATAAAAAATAAATTAAAAAACATTTATTTATTCATTTTGAAGTTTTGCCTTGAAAAATTTAATTGCAAGCGGTTGATATGTAATTATTTGATTTGATAAGAATAAATAAAAAAATTATATTATAATATACCGTTCTTATCGATAAGATCATAGATAACGAGTTAATGCGAATTATCTAAGAACTGCAGGCATAAATATAAATAATCTATAAACGATAAATAATGATTAGTTGTAATAAAAATTAACTTATCTAATGACGTCAAATCCGTTGATCTAGCAATTCCAGATCCTGTCGTGGTGTTCTATTATTTAAAAATTAATGAAAATAAGTAAATTTAATTCTTAATATTATATTGAGATTAAAACAAAATCTTCTTGCAAATGTTTAAGTGATAAGAATTTGCCTCAAAATGAACTGTCATTCAGATCGAAGGTGATGAATAAATGAATGCGACCCCCCCCCCAACGAAAATCGATGGGTCGATTGTCATTTTAGCTTTGCGGGGGCATTGCTCGTTCCTTAAATTAATGCGAGCCCAATTTTTAATAGAAACCAGACATTTTTCTACACTAAAGCGTTGATAGAATTGTATAAATATCAAAATTTTATTTAGCATTATTACAAACTATGAGAAGATAAGAATTGTAAAGAAAAGCAAACTAATTGTCAGCAAACAAAATGTAAAACCAAATCTTTTATAAACCACAATTGTACACAGCGTTGCCAAAACTCAAAGAAAGCCCTTTTAAAAACTAACACAATTCGGCTATTGTTTATCAATAAATTTAAATGATAATAAGCATTGGTTAATAAATAAGCTTTAAAAACTAAGATTCTGAACTATTTACCACCTAATTAACCTTTTTCAGCTTCTTCGACAGAGTGGATTTCGACAGTACTTCGAATTTTAAAAAAATATACAACACTTACTTAAAAAATTGCAATCTTAATGCTATTTTTAGAAAACGGGAGTTCAAAAATAAGCGCTGATGGACATGTTCGGATGATAATGAAAAATTTGAAAATATGTTTAAAAGCGATAAACTTAAATTAGAAATTGTTTAATTTAAAAAAATTATATTAAATTGAAGCTATAAAAATATTTTGTTTCTGCAAAAAATCATATACACTATGTAAAAGGAGAACTATTCAATATTAATAAATATTTTTTTCATAAATACAAAAACGCTAAAATAAACATATAATAACAGAAATGTATTTCATTTAAATATGAAACAATATATCCGTAAAAAATAAAGCATAAACGGCGTCTGCAACAACAAATGTGAATTTGATAATTACCTAATATATTTAAAACACTTAAAAGGTTTAAAGAAAACATAATTTCAAAATATAAAAAACAATCCCATCTGTATCCTTTAGACCGTCGCATAAAATGGAGCTAAATCAGAGACATTACAATTTCAATAAAAATCAAATTAAATAGAAATTTAAAATGTTTAACGTTATAATCTTATTACTTATATTCGTAAATATACAATTTGGAACATTTACAAGTAACTGCATAAATAAACAAACAAAAAAAAATCGGCAAAGGACTTCAACGGCAAACGCACCTTTTAAAATCCCAAAATTTTAAACTGGGCATGCCAGAAGCTTTATTTCTTAATAAAATATTAAAACCAAGTATAGCCCTCTAAAGTTAGACTTAAATATGTCAATAAAAACAAGCAAATAAAATTAAATGTATACGTTATAAAAGTGACAAATTATAAGGTTGTAGTTAAATACTAAGTATTAATAGCAGCTTCATATCAGAAAAGATCAGTATACATCTCATGTGCGCTTGAAGGATCGCCACAGCCACTAACAACAGCCCGTAAAAAAATAAAATTAACACCAAAAATTTTAATATGAAAAATATTATAAACAAAATTACTTACAACATATAAAAGCCATTTTTAATATGTAAACCATTGACTTCGCAAGTGACATAAGTAGATTTAGTTAAAATAATACAAAAAGATAGATTATTTGATAATGTGAAATTGCTGTTAAGAATTACAAAAAACATTTAAACTATCTATAATTAGAAAGGCGTTTGGATAAAAGCAGGGCACTGAGCAAATGTGTAACAATTAGAGAACGCGGGCGTACAATGAGTAAATAATAAAATATTCTATAAAAAAAAATTCCAAGCATATCATTTACCAAGGTTTAATAAAATAAATATAATGTCAACACAAAATAATTGATTAAAATCATCATTAATTGAAGTAAAATTAATGTTTATATGTATTCAATTGTATAAATAAATACATTTGCTTAAAAAAAAATAAATTTTGTATTAGTTAAATTTGTACAAATTTAAAAATAATTATCGAACAATGAAAGCCCTTTTTCTTAGCCACTATACGGCTCGCCCTAAAAACAAATTTTCTGGGCATATATATAATTCATGAATTTTAAGCATACCATAATATTAAAAAATGAAATTCAATCTGGAAATTAATTAATTTTGCTTAAAGCGAAAATATTATTCACCAATCTATTTTGAACAAGTTTGACTACGCAAATGATTTTAAGAAAAAAAAAATTGGATAAAAACATTAAATTACAAAATTATTAATTCAATAAATAAAAATTGAAAGACTAAGAAAATTAAGATAAAAAAAATAAATATAAAAACAGCGCAATTCGCTACGTTCTTTTTTTAAAATTTTAATTTGTTCATTTTGTGCAAATTTATGTGCTCACCTCCACACGCAGACAAACCAAATCATCGATTTTTTCCGAGGGAGGGGGAAGGTGAACAGCGCACAGCATCTTCAATCAAATAGTCATTAGAGAATTTTGTTACAAATCACATTTTAACTAAGATATCATTTTCACTTTTATTAAATAATACAATAATTAAAATAATGAGTCGACGCATTAAATTATAATGAGGCGCAAACTTCCGTTTGTTTTAGTAAGTTCTGATGTGATCGCATTTATTTGCGTGTTAATAAGACCGCCGTTTGCGCTTTCTTTTATGATGTGTATTTAATTTAAAATTTTTTGAATTTTTTTATCAAATTTTAATTTATTACAACGATTGAGATGCAAAATAATTAATTTGCAAATTTATTTCGTTATTAACTAAGTTTTACCTTATTCTATTTTTAGTTTTTAAAAAATCAAATTCTCTTATTTGTTGCTGAATTGTTTTTAGTTAATTTAGAAGATATCCCGCTGTTGTTATTATTTTAACGCATATTTTCTACAGTGATCAAACCCGTTGGACCAAAATTGACCAAAACCATACCCTGGATTTCATAGTTT
>MEIZ01000072.1:277660-314245 GCA_001723225.1 Globodera ellingtonae
CAACAAATCAATTTTTGGTTTTCGCGTCTCATTTTTTAAATTTTGTTCAGTAAAAATAAAAATGAAGATCGAAGATTGAAATTGAAAATAATCTAAAATATTAAAACTAATTACATATAAGCATATAACATCCGATTATAGTTACTCGGTTTAAAATATATTTTTAGACTTTTATAAAAATATTTATTCATCTTGAATTCGTTCATCTTTTATGTAATTGCCACATCTCAAATCAGTCAAATGCCAATGATGATATATTTATTCTGAATTTGCCTTTGGATAAATAGGTTTTTTCTTATTGTTTTAAATTTAAATGTTGCGATATAAAAATCTTAGTAATTTGCTATGCCTGTTCCATCTTTGAAAAAAGTGCTGATCAGACTTGAAAACGACCATGGGGCCATATTAAACAACTCTTGCTGAAGGTTTTGCATGTTTAGACGAAACAAAATTTAATTTAATTTTGGGAGTTAGGAATTTTGTTACAAATCACATTTTAACTAAGATATCATTTTCACTTTTATTAAATAATACAATAATTAAAATAATGAGTCGACGCATTAAATTATAATGAGGCGCAAACTTCCGTTTGTTTTAGTAAGTTCTGATGTGATCGCATTTATTTGCGTGTTAATAAGACCGCCGTTTGCGCTTTCTTTTATGATGTGTATTTAATTTAAAATTTTTTGAATTTTTTTATCAAATTTTAATTTATTACAACGATTGAGATGCAAAATAATTAATTTGCAAATTTATTTCGTTATTAACTAAGTTTTACCTTATTCTATTTTTAGTTTTTAAAAAATCAAATTCTCTTATTTGTTGCTGAATTGTTTTTAGTTAATTTAGAAGATATCCCGCTGTTGTTATTATTTTAACGCATATTTTCTACAGTGATCAAACCCGTTGGACCAAAATTGACCAAAACCAGTAGTCCGACGGCGCCGACAAACGCGGTCTTTTTAAATTTTTAACATTTTTGTCAAAAAATTGCGCAAACGGATTTTTCAAAAAGAAGTTTTTTTGAGAATTTACTGGTTTAATAAACTCATTGTAGTAATCTTGGACAAACATGAGAGATGTCTGAAATTAAACGATGAGATAAACAGAAGTATACATAATTCAAAATTTATAAATTATCGAAGAGTAAAAATATTTAAAAATTTGCCAAAAATAATAAACACGTATTACAATGGGTACTACAAAATTTTGCAATCCACGGTGAGAATTGTCAAAAAATGTTAGATAGTTCATAAACGATATATAAAATACACCAATTTTATGTAGTCTTTTAAGAAAATATTTAATAAAAACTATGCACCTATAGTTAATTTTCATCCAATCTAATGAATAAACTAATGTAAATTTAAAAAAATATGTTACATTTTATAAATAACAAACGAGATGTTCATAGACCACGTAAAATTCATTGTTAATTATTCAGGCTGAAAAAAAATTAAGCAATTTATGAATTCCATCAACATAGAACGAATTGTTTTAAAAATAATAATAATAGTGTAAATCCCATCTAATTGGTCAATCTGAAACGGATAACGCTCTATTAATAATTTAAAAAAATACATGCATATATTTAGCGTTTAAATTTAAAAACATTAAAGAACAATTCAAAATTTTATAAAGCTGACATGAAGATGACGACCTTACAACACGAAGTAGTCGTCGAGAAAAGCTTCAGATTTTCTTTCTTGAGGCAAGCTCAAGCTTATGCAGTCAAGATCGCATCGACTTCACGGCGTTTGCTTAATTAAAAGAAGATATAATTGCAAAAGTGCGTTTTTCACCAAAAATTTTATTTATTAGTCTTTAAATAGACCAAGTTTTTCATCGATAAACTAATTTATTAATATGGATATTATGATTAACTTGAGAAAAAGATGCCAAAGACATCTCATCGTATTGTCTCAGAAATAATACAATTTGTCTTAAATTTATTTAAATAAAAAGCCTA
Source organism: Globodera ellingtonae (assembly GCA_001723225.1). Classification (NCBI taxonomy): domain Eukaryota; kingdom Metazoa; phylum Nematoda; class Chromadorea; order Rhabditida; family Heteroderidae; genus Globodera; species Globodera ellingtonae. Next base: position 279,630 of record MEIZ01000072.1, read on the forward strand.
TAATATAATTAAGAGACAAAGCAATCAAGATAACTAAAACATTAAATCTTCAAATTTACTGAGTGTGAAAATTTTTTAAAACAAATCTAATTTCTTATATAGAATTATTAGCTCGAAATAAAATAAACTATTTTATACCTCCAGAGAAGATAGAGCACTTAAAAATTTCGTTTGCCAAATGCATTCATTACCAAACACTAAATAAATTAAAAAACAAGCAAAGTTATCATGAAATATTTATCTAATAATATTGATTTAGCGGAACTTAAAAATATTTATTACTCAAAAAATAAAATTACCAGCTTTAAAGTTGATAAAAGAAAAGGATTAGTATTTAATTATAATAATTAATTTTAAAAAACTTTGCCAATACTTTTTCCAGTAATTTACTGTTAAATTGGCAGGTTTATCTGGCGAAATTAAAGAGAAAATGGCTTAAAAGATTTTATATACGAACACCTTAGCATTTTATTAATTCGAATATGGGTATGAGACGCCCAGATTAAACCAAATATAAAATAAAAAACAAAAGAGGTCCCCCAAAAAGGCATTTGAATTTAACATAAATAACCAATAAATAAACTTATTTCAATACAGAATTGATTGTTTAAAAAAATTTTATTTAAAAAATTACGTGGAAAAAATAGTTTAAAACGGTCAACGCACACCACCTCATTCCCTTGAGCAAAAGATGTTGACCCGATTCGTGCCTAAACGGTTTAATTATTAATTCTATTTGTTCAAATTATATTAAACCTGTCTCTTATACACATCTAGATGTGTATAAGAGACAGCAATATGGGTATGAGACGCCCAGATTAAACCAAATATAAAATAAAAAACAAAAGAGGTCCCCCAAAAAGGCATTTGAATTTAACATAAATAACCAATAAATAAACTTATTTCAATACAGAATTGATTGTTTAAAAAAATTTTATTTAAAAAATTACGTGGAAAAAATAGTTTAAAACGGTCAACGCACACCACCTCATTCCCTTGAGCAAAAGATGTTGACCCGATTCGTGCCTAAACGGTTTAATTATTAATTCTATTTGTTCAAATTATATTAAACCAAAGAGGAGCTAAAAACATTAATTACGAATATTTATTAAAGCTATATTTAAAAATAATATTTTCCAAATATTTAATCAAGAAGTGGGATTTAATACGGTTTTTCTTCATTATTATTTTAAAATGCAATAAGATTTAATGCGCTTTCGAAACCCATCAAGATTAATACAAATATTTAAAAAAAAGAATGTTTTCAAAATATTAAATTTTTTATTCGAAATTAGCCAGAGCCTTGCTGGGATTATTTAAAAATGAAAACCCGAAAGGCAATGACATTTCTCCCAAAACTTCCGCCGAAAAGTCAACAGCAAAAAAATGCTAAAATTTATTAACCGATAAAAGTACTAAGCTTCTCGATATCAAAATAATTATTTACAGCAAAAAATTAAATTTAGTTTATAAATGGAATTTTTTACACCAAACAAAAAGATAGAATCCGCGAAACAGTTGCTGAGCGCATCGACATGTCGGACTTGTAGAAAGCTAAATATTTATTTTTTAAATCGTCATTAACAATGAAAAAAAACTAGAACAATAATTAAAAGAAAACACTGCGATTAGCACAACAATTTAATTACTTAACAAACACCTTGAATTATTGCTATTTCTCTACGATAATACTCTGATAGGGCGCTAGGACTTTTCGACAGTGGACGATTCGACAGCGGATTTTTCGACAGTACAACAAATTAGAAAAAATTTAAGTTAATTAAAAATTTCAAAAAAAATTTTGATATTCAAGCCAATATTCAAAATTATCCATCTAAATTTAATAAAATTTGGTTAGATGATCTTCTGCTTACATGCCTCTGATTATCTCACTGAATTTCTGATGCCCATTTCTATTTCTCAAATTATTTTTTTAGTAAAAAATAGTTTGCGCCTAAATTTGCGGTTTCAAAATTCTGTGCCATGATTATTAGCTTTGATTAGTGCGAGATCTTAGTTCAAAATCTGATCGAAAATAGATAAATTACAAACATATTCTTTCATTAGATATAGATAAGGAAAATTTATTTTATAGCCCATCTCAAGAACTTTGCGCCAGCTCACTAACTCAAGAACATATATTGGAATTGGAATAATATAGATAAATAACTTTTGCAATATTGGCTTAAATATAAAAATTTTTTTTGAAAATTTTAATTAACTTAAAATTTTTCTAATTTGTTGCACTGTCGAAAAATCCGCTGTCGAATCGTCCGCCGCTGTCGAATTGTCCAGCACTGTCGAAAAGTCCGCTTACTGTCGAAAAGTCCACTGGCGAATAGTCCTCTGTCGAATAGTCCACTGTCGAAAAGTCCGGACACCTCTGATAGCAAATTATAATGAATTTTATATTTAATCAACAATTTTAAAATAAAACATCTATTTTTTAATTAAAATTTATAATTTTACATGTAAAAAGTAAAGCAAAAAATTTATGTGCCCGCACTGCAAAATAATTTCAAAAAAACTAAATATTAATATTATTATTTATTGAATATTTAAAAATTATAATGTATCTAATATTACCGACTTGTCATTGTTAGTAGAATTCTGCCAATTGCCCATGCTTGTCCCGTCTTCAAAAGTATCAGTAAAATAAAAAACTTATTATTCAATAAGAAAAAGATCCATTTTCTTAAGAATGAATAAAAATAATATAAAAAAATTTAACAAAAATATAAATAAGTTAATACCAGTTACCGTTTATCTAAAAAAACTATATTTGCTCATAAACTTCAAAACGAAAACGAAAACGAAAAAGAAAATTAAATTATTATTATTCAAAAGCAAATTAATAAAAAAGACGAACTTGTTTATTTTTTAAAATATTATTAATTTACTAATAAAAGACACAATATCTTTACCTAAATTATAAAATATAACAACCGCGATCCTATATATCATCACGTTAACACGCGCAATTGCTTTTAAGCTGGTATAATATGATTGCATTATAATTTATTTTTCTAAAACAGTTTTATAAAAGGATCAAATAATATATATAATAATAATTAATAATCAACAGAATTATAAAATTATGGCAATGTTTTCCGAAGAAAATCACGTGCGAATTTAAATAAATTCTTTTATCCTTGTTAAAAAGTCTAAAAGTATTATCGAATACCAATAAAATTTTATATTAATAATTATAATATAATAACCAACATACACAAACAATGTCCAGCAAATGCTAATTCCAATTTTAAATAATAACGAAAATAAATAAGTCTGGTATGGTTTTTATGTCCATCAAAAATTAGTCAAAAACATTCATACAAAGATAAGCATTAACGCATAAGTTATAAAATACTTTAAATTAATTTAAAATGTAAAAAAAATATTTATTATTAGTGAAACAATTTAGAAAATAGTTTAATAATCATGAAATACTAATAAAAAATCTCCGGGTTTACTGACAGTGCCGCAATTACACATTGGAGGTCGTCAACAAGCTGTACACTCACTGTGACGGAGGTGTTGAAAACAATCATTTACCGCACTATAGTGGCCATGTTGAGCAGGTGGACTTTGAAGCTCGAAACTAATTTTTAAAATTATCTGATTAAAAATTATTTTTTTTAAATGTAATAAAAACAATAATTTAAAAATAAAATTTCTATCAAAATTTTTACGTATCCGTAATTCTAACACGCAAAAAATTGTAGCAGTAAAAACGCCTAATTTAAGTAAACCGTAACTCGTATAATACAAAATCTTTCCTCTTTATAAAGTCTTAAACCTCTTATTTTTAATTTATGTTGAGTAATTTGCTAAACCAATATAATTATGTTGTTAATAAAAAATCCGAAATTTGTTGTTGCTCAGCAAAACTAAAACTTTAAAAAATGCATATTTTTATTTAAATAGTATTAATGAATCTATACAAATTATTGTTAAAAATATTATAACATTTTAAAAATTATTACATGAAAATGCATACAGACTAGAAGCTAAAATTCACAAAAGATACAAACCATACTTTTGAAAATCCAAAATATAAATTAATTAAATAAATTAATGATTATGTGACTAAATAATTCTGAGCGGTTAATTTTTGATTTTTTAACTCAAAATATTAAGACTAAAATTAATGAAAATAAAAAATTTACAATCATAGCTTTGTATTCATTGCTATTTAAAAAAGTTAATCACCTTATTTTTGTTTTGTCAAGAAATTTTGCGACCAAATAAATAAAGGAAAAAATATTAACTCAATAAAAATTTAAATATAAATTATTTATACAAAAAACTATCAAATGAATTAAAAAATTATGTATTTTAATGTTGATTAAATTTAGAAGATTATGCCAATTATCTATATATATTAATCATTGTAAGCTAATTTTGATAAAATAAAGGTTGTACTCTTCATAATACTTAAATCAAATATTTTCTAAACATCACGATCAAAAATTTATTATTGTTTACAATGAATCAAAAAATCGTCAAATAAGTTCTAATAATAGAACACCTTTAATTTATAAATAACTAAATATAATTTTATGACTATTAGAATCATTTTACAGTGTTTTAAAATTTAAATAAAATTGCTACTAGTTCGCAAATAGAAAAAAGGTTGCTATGAGTAAAACCATTTTTTAAGTTATAATGGAATCTTAACTTTACTATTAATTTATACCAACTTCCAAAAGTTTTATTGGTGGTCGCGTGAATGAAAAGCAAAAATAAAGATCCAGTATTAATATTATTGTCCGAGATTTATTAAAGAATTAACAATTTATATTCCGTGTTACATGATGCCGAGAACGAATTTATACATTTATTAGGAAGACAACAAGTTGCGCAACGGCACACTGATAATTTTAAAACTAGAAAAAAAAACAAATTAAACTGTAAGAAATTGCAAACCCACCAAAACAAAAACAAAAAGAAATTGTACTTAATGATTGCTCAAAAGCCTCGTTTTATCTTCTAAATTGTGCAAAAATTCAAAAAATAATTTCTCACATTATAAGATCATATTTTTATTAATACATTAACAGCAATTGATCATTATAATAAGATTACCCAAAATCACTTTCCAATGTAAAATGAAATATTTGAAAATAAATTATTTTTTACCAGAAAAAAACGTTCAAGATTTTAAAAGATTACAAATTTACGCGAATTCATGTAACTAAACTTCATCGTGTAAATATAATAAATCAACAAAGCTTGAAAGAGTTCAATCAGGTTGCCTTTACCAAAATAAAAAATAAACTAAACCAAGAATATTTAATTTTATAAGCCAATAATAACCAATTATTTGAATGCGTTTTATTTAATAATGAACATTTAAAATCGATTGTCACTTATTATTTTAAATAAATCAAAAATAGCTGAAGCGGAAGAGAATAAGAATTAATGATGGAGAGCTTCTACCCGGCAGCGAGCGATGAAACTATAACGGTTGCAAATGTCTGATGGTTTGGTGAAATGATTTAAAACTTTCATCTAAACATTTTTCAACAAAATATGTAAATTAACAGATTTTTCATAGAATCAAACTCTATCAACAATCTAATCTAATAACCGTTAATAAAAAAACTGAAAAAAAATATTGTTTAATTTGGAAATCTCTAAATCGCAATTAATAAAAGACACAAATGAATCGTCCTATTAAGCGTCCAATTTCTAAGCGTGAATTTAATGAAAAATAGTAACGACAAGAAAAACAAAATTAAAATAATTTCGTTAACAAAACAAAAAAGGAAAAACATTTGAAAATATAAAAAATGTTGGAAATTTCAGTAAAAGAACAATTTTTTTAAAATTACTTTAATTTAATACTCACACGCGCATCCAATGTTGAAAAATAAAAAGCAAAATTAAAATCATCGTTTAAAAATCAATAAATGATTAAAGGCAAGGCGAAGAGAGTCAAAACCTATAATGATTTATAATTTAATTAAAAATACAAATCATTAAAATAATGATGCGACACCGCTTCTTCGGCAAGAGCATCGGTAAATTGGGCATGATAAAATTCCATAAAACCAAAATAATACTTAACTTTTTGAATATTTTAATATAAAAATTTTAATGAAAATAAAATTCTCAAAGAAATTGTAAGATGTAAATTATCAACACAAAGGTTAGAAACCTGTAAAATGACGATTTTAAATTAGATTAAACATTATCTTAAACATTAAAACAAAATTCAAAATTTAAATAAGCTTAGAATTCATTGACACCTCAAAATAATTAATTTTGATCAATATAAAAAAATTAAACATGAGATAAATTACTAGTACTTTAAAACTCTATCAACATACACCCACCAAATTTTTTTAATAAAATTTTATTATATTAAATTGAGATTAACTTGTTCTATCTCTAAATAAATAACTACCAAAAATGTATTTATAACTTCATAAATATAAATGAATACTTAAAACGGAATGAACTTAATTTGAAATCTAATTAAATTTAAAAATCAACATGTTCTTTATGATTAGTAAAATAATTTGGTGGACCGGGACTACGGTATTGAACACGGCATATGCCAAGTGTGAAGTTAATCAACAGATTGTGCTGCCCAAGCGACGTTTGCGCCTTAGCGGAGTGTGAATACGAGACAATGACTATGCAACGTTCCACCTGTACGCGAACGGGTCGACTATAAGCTTCAAAAAATGTGATTTACACGATGATACAAACAAAAATAAATATCATTATTAACTCTAAAGACCAATTAAAAATTGGGATGAAAAAATGACATAAAAAACAAATTGAAATAAAAATGTAATTCGGTTTTAGTATATAAATTAATACAAATATAAAGCTTACAATGTAAATATTTTACAAAAAATTATTGTGCCTATTTAAATTAAAATAATATGATTATACTTATAGCAAAATTAATTTTATTCATTATTGTTTATAGATTCTACAATTTTACTAATTTAAATTTTAATAAGCCGATAAAAAAATTTTTATAAAATAAACTTATAATTATTCTTGTGCAACTCCACTATAAAAATATTCTGAGATGACCCCACAAGGTAATCTCTCAGTTTTTGAAATAAGACTGCAATATTAGAGGATTTTCGTGATTATTATTGTTATTCAAAATTTTATTATTACAAATAAATTTAATTGTGAATTATTTAAAATAATTAAAATGCATTACATAATTTAAGCCTTATAAAATGCATCGATAACGTTCGTGGCCGTTGTTACCAACGCAGAGAACAATATTATATTGAGCATGGTTTTCCGCAAGGTATTCAATTTATTTATTTTAAATATTTAATTAACTAAATTAAAAATGGTGACTAAATAAATCACAATTCGACCAACAACTCTACTCCATTTATCAATGCTGTTACAATTATTGAAAGAAAAAGAATGATTAACCCAAGCCATCATTGAAAAATTTCATTTCAAAATAAAAACATTAATTAACTAAATTGAAACAATAACTTATAAATTTTATGTTGGAAATGCATTATTCTTGGTACAATACAAAATAATTAACAAAGGAAAACATGCTTATTAATAATAAATAATAGCTTTGGTTATATTTTTGCTTCAAATCTTAACAAAGATTACCAATTTTTGTACTCCGGCGGAGCCTTCCGGCTCCGCCGGACATCCTCCACTCTTACGTAAATCAATTTGTTTTAAGTATGTTTTTCTAAATTCCGAGGCAAAATTTTGAGATTAGTTAGAAAACGCTTTGCCCGAATTAAAAACATTTGAATAATAAAGGGCAAATCAAAACACAATCACATTTGTCCTTAGTTTTAAACTTTTTTATTATTTATTGCATTTTAAATTTGTGCTTTAACAAAATATTTAAAGTTATTTAAGGAACTACTTTGTGTTCAAAACGAGCAACTGATATATATTCAATATTAAAAGTGCGACTTTAGACGAACAAGTCTAAAAAATTTGATAAATTTTAATTTATTAATTATAAATGGATTTTAAATTTAAAACAAAAAAGGATGATGGGATTTTGATAAAAAACAAATTAAACTTTGATTGTAACAAAACATTTTTTACTATACTATAAATTGGCAACCATGCCAAAGATTGCGATTATGGTATTTTTTTAAATATAACATAATTATTTTTATCAATTGTATATGATTCAAATTAATTGTTTCTTTCAATCTTTTAAGTGTTTCTATATTAGGTATATTATCAAATGCACATTTGTTGTTGCAGACGCCGTTTATGCTTTCATTATTCATTATGCACTAGTTGATTTAATTGTAATTTGTTGTAGTTTCTTAGATTGCTTAAAATTTTTGTGCTAGTTTTTAAAATGGCTTTCTTTGAATTTTGGCAACGCTGTGTAAAATTGTGGTCTGACAATTTTTTAATTTTTGATTTTTAATTAGTTTGCTTTCATTTACAATTTCTTATCTTCTCAAAAAGTACATCAGGGACACCTGACAGGTGTGCGGGTAAAATTCTATCAACGCTTTAGTGTAGAAAAATGTCTGGATTCTATTAAAAAAAATGCTGTAACAATTATTAAAAGAAAAAGAATGATTAACCCAAGCCATCATTGAACAAAAAATAAAAACATAATTAACTAAATTGAAACAATAACCTTATAAATTTTATGTTGGAAACGCATAATAATAATTAACACAGGAAAACATGCTAAAGTAAAAGCGCATTAATTAATGAAAAGCACTCAAACGAAATGTTAAAAATGATTTGAATCTGAAATTGCAAATATTAATTTCATTGCTCAAGCAAAATATATTTTAATAATTTTAAACTATTTGACTTTTCTTATAATTATAACTTTTAACAATTGTTAAATTTATTATGTTCTTATTTATGTTAAACCCGTTGCTAGTGCATAAACTTATCCGACATTTTTACATATTTGAAGTTTCAACGATATTTGTAAAAAAATTGGTCAAATTACAAATCCATAAATTGGTACAGCGCATCTTTATTGAAAAAGAAAATAAGTAGAAATAAGTTTTATTAAAAAAATTGTATAATTTAAGCCATTAACTGTGTTGCTGATGGAAATCCAGCGAGAATTTGATACAAAATTTTTAAAATAAATAAATTTACCACAAAAAGTATGCTTCTATTCGATATAAAAAAAATTTCATATAAAAATAAACGAATTAAAAAACTATCATATAGAAACAAATAAACTAATCCGTATGATAAAATAAGTGATGCAAAAAATGTAGTTTAAAAGTTAACAAATAAAAAAATTTTAAGTTTTTATTATAAATAGAACATCGTTTGGAAATAAATTAATTCTTACAAAAACATTATTTATTACATAATGAATTTAGATATTGCTTACCGCGTTCATTGCATTTGTCGCAAACGCCTCTAATTACTATGCCCTTTTGAGTGCGCGTTACCGCAATTAAGTTGTTCGTCCACATCAATACAAAAAGATCAACAACAAAAATAATTTATTAGATCTTATCGATATAAAAAATATATGCTAATTCAGATGAAACAAAAGTCCAACTTTTTATAAAAGTTTAAACTCGCAGGTTACATAAAAACTTAATATTTTCCTTTCAATAATTATGTTTCCAAATAACTTAAATAAACATTCCAAAAAACCACCTGCGATTGCAGTCAAACTTTTCTACTAAAGATTTGACTTATGAAATAAGAATATGAGAATAAAAAAAATAAAAAACTTAATAATATAAAAGCAGATACAATTAAATTATACTTTACATTTAATATTTAACTTAGTTAAGCAATATATCACAATAAGCAGCATAAAACTACATTGCAAATCAATTGGATTTATGTTTGAAAATAAAATAGATTAAATGATAAAAAGTTAACATTCAAAAAATAAAGACTTTTAAAAACAAAATAAAGTAAAAACTATTGTTTTTCAATTAATATAGTAAACCAGGGTGCGTAACTAAAATTTTTGAAAATAAGGACAGTGAAGGTCAAAAATAAGATTTTGGGGTCAGAAATAAGGACATTTTACAAAATGTTCAAAAATGAAGTAAATCTTTATTTTTTTCGCATGAAATGTACTTTTTTAATCATATTTCCTCCACCAACAATTTTCCTCAACAATTCGGGGTTGGAAATTGCTCCTATAGATTTTCGAAAATTTTATCGATTTTCAAAAATGGATTTTTTTAAATCTGCTTTATTTAGGGGGGGGGGTCGGCGGTGCCGCTAGGCGCCGCCGAGAAAATTTTTTGGAATTTTGACTCAATTTGTAATGAAAATTGGCCAATTCGCTTCGAAATTTCGAACTTTTAATCAAAATATTAAGAAAATCTTCACAAAATTAGAAAAATAAGAACAAAATAAGGACGGAGGCCTCAAATAAGGACACATCTTATAAATAAGGACATTTAAAATTTATAAGATTGACACCCCTCAAATAAGGACAAATCTTATAAATAAGGACAGTTACGCACTCTGTAGTAAACTAAATTACGAGAACCATTGAGTTTAACAAATTACTATAAACTAGAGGATTAGAAATGTTGGAAAAACTTTTATTTTATAAAAATTTAAAACCAATCTAAAACTATTAATTTTTAAAAAATAATTAAAAAAATAATATAGTTTATAATTGTATTTAACATAATATCTACCAATTAAAGACCGGACTTAAGCTTCGAGCAAGACTCGAGACGAGATTCTCGAAAAAATCTCGCATCTCGAAACATCTCAAAAACTCAGTTTTATTCGAGACGAGATGTCGAAACAAGATTTTTCGAGATTCTCGAAAGTCGAAAAATCTCGAGTCGAAACAGTCGAGATTTTTGACCATATATAATATAAGCGGTTAATTATTTAAATTATAAAAAATAATTATGAAAATAAAAATTTGCAATCATAATTAACGCATTTTGGTTTTCGTTTAAAATATTAAAAAAATTTAAAAAAATGTTTCAATGGAGAAAATATAAAGAACTTATATTCCGACCGGAAGCCAATGGACAATTATTATCAATTTAAATTTTATCATAACTCAAAACAGAAAAGAATTCATATTTATTTAAAAATTTCCCAATTTTTTCGGCTTGTAAACAAATTATAATAAATTTGATTAATTTGATAGATTCTCAAAGGATATAACAAAAATGTTAACCTTCAGTTATTTTAGAATATAGAAACAAACTATTATAATATTTATTTATTTTCAAACTGAATCTCCATATAAATAACACAAAACGACAGTACGCCATTTATATTAGCAAATTTAATTAAAATAGTTGCATAATTAAAAATCCTTTTTAAGAAAGCACCAAAATATATTACTTTTATTTTAACAAAAAATATGATAGGATGCCATGTATGTCCCACTTTCATACTGCGAACATACTTAATCGGATATCGAATCTATAAATGACTTCAATATAAGTACAAAAAAATTAGCAAGGGTTGACCGGTGTACAAATTCCGTCAACTCGGGCTGAAAAAAATGTTTCAATGGAGAAAATATAAAGAACTTATATTCCAACCGGAGGCCAATGGGCAATTATTATCAATTTAAATTTTATCAAATAACTCAAAACAGAATAAGAATTCATATGAAATGAAGAAAAAAACATTAAATTAATAAAAATTTAAATATATATTTATAAAAATAAACCATTTTTTGGTATAAATTTACTTGTGTAATTATTAGAACATTAAAATTCATTACTAAGAAAAACGTGTTTTCTGATTTACAATTAACTGGTAAGAAAACGTTGTATAAAGGACACTTTCAATGTTTTTAATTAAAATATTTTAATGTGTATAAATTTTAAATTTATTAAAATAAATTTTAAAATATAATTTCAAGTATTTTTGAAATGGTTTGCTAACTTTAATAAATAATTATTTCGACATAAATAAATTATGAATTGCTTTTGAACTCTAAAAACCATGAATAACAAATTTGCCCTGCATTCTTTGAACAATAAAATGACTACGCAAGAATTAATATTTCATTTAATATTTTTTTGATTGATTTGAAAATATTAGTAACAAAATGTAAACAAATCTATAAAAAAATAACAAAATTAATTAAACAAGGAAGAATATAGGAAAATAATTAACCGTTTAAAGATATAATTTAAATCACTAAGCAACTAAACTTAAAACAATAATAATAATATACAATATCATTGAATAAAATATTATCACTTTTGGTTAAAAAAATTTTATCAATTTAATACAATTGACCAAATTCTACGACTGCCCCCGTGACTACAATAAGTATTGCCTTTTTAATGTAGGATAACCAACAAAAACTAAATAATATTAACCAACTCATCGTCTTTAGATTATATACAACTACACAAAGTACGATTTTTCATTTCGGAATTGTTTAAAGAAATTTAATTTTTTATAAAGCTAAATAAGTATAACTACAAACTAAAATAATCAAAATTCAAGATGTTTATTTCATATCTGCATAGTAATTAATAATATATTTTAATTGCAACCATAATTTACACAGCGTTGCCAAAACTCAGTGAAAAGCCTAGTTACAAAACGAGTACAATTCGAAAATTGTCAATAAAATTAAAAGTTGCCTAAAAATTATTTAAAATAGACTAAGAAAACAATATTTAATTAAACATAAAATTGTTAATTTTAATAAACAATTGGTAAGTCTATGGCATTTTTATTTTAGTTAAAAAGCTAGAAGTACTAATAATAAAAAGTAAATTTGTATAATCATTTAATTGGCATGACGAAAGTTATTAAAACAGTGCGGAAATTAAATGAAATAATAACGTGATTTACAAATAAAATAAGTGAAACACCAAATTATTTATTGAAATATAAAAGTCGAAGAGATTTAACAGAACACTGAGAGCCGGCAGTCGTTTCAATCAAGTGTTTTACGCCTCCAACGTGCGCAAAATTCAAAGCCAAATATCCGTTCGCGGCTTTTGTCAGCAGTGCCGACAATAACAAAAAAATTTTCTACTACAGAGTAAAAAAAACTATCAAAATTAATATTTGTTAAAAGTAATCCGATTGCGGTGCAACTTAAAGGGCCAAATTGAAGAAGAAACTTCGGAAATTGAGTTCGTTATAATGATTTTATAACAAACGTGTTTGAAAACTAATTACGATAACTAATTAAATATCAACATAAAAACTGATCTCCATTTGGCATAAAAAATTTATCTTATTAGAAATGATAAGCATTTTGAAATACTAATAGTAAATTCTGGCACTATTATAAAAAACCAATTAAATATTAGCTCTGCAAAAGGCTGTCGGGGTAGTCTGAAAAAACTTATGTAAAAAAGTGATTTAGCAACAGGAAGTTGCGGCATGGGGTTGGAGAATAAAGATTTTTAATTTCATACATTTATAAATAATGTATGTTTAAAAAAAAAATTTAATTGCAAAATTGATTAATTGAAATAAACTTTTTTAATTCGCGAAATAGAGGTCATTTTTAGCGCTCACGTCTTATTTTGGCGTTGCCACGAGTTTTGGATTAATGAATGTGCTTCAACCCATAACTAAATATGTAATGGTTAACAAAATAATTTATTATTAATGAATAAATTATTCGTGGTCCCGGCTTTTTAATTTTTAGCAAGGACGGTCAGTGTTTTCTTGCCAACTTTTTGACAAAATTTCAATCTTTTACATGAGTCCCCAAGTAAATTGATAGCTCAGTGGTTTGTCTTTTCTATCTTGTGTTTTGTTCGAAGTCGCTTCAGTGCGCTCATTCTTTTAAACTTTCTTCGGCCTTATTCTATACCCAGAACGGAACATTTTTAATTATTTTCAAATATATTTAAATTAAAATGCGCACAAAAAAAGATTTTTTGAAAAAATTCAATTTCCATTATCTAATTGAAAAAAATAAATTCTAAATTTTTAAAATAAAATTTAAATCATCAATACAAAACATGTAAAAATGATTTCCTATTTAAAGAGCCGATTCTGAGATTACATACCTAAACTGTTTTAAAGACAGCCATTCACATCTAGACTTATCGTTAAATAAATCGACAATTAAGAACTAAATATATAAATAAATAAATTGTTTTATGTGTGCTGCTAAAATAATAAATAACTTATAAATACGAATTAAAAAGTCAATTTATATGACCAATCAGCWAACAAAGAGTGTATTTATTGGGAGCAAATGTCGATTTATTCAGCAATAAACAAGGGCATGCTAACGGAATTAATCAAGTGGGATAATGAACATGTCTCTTATACACATCTAGATGTGTATAAGAGACAGGCAATAAACAAGGGCATGCTAACGGAATTAATCAAGTGGGATAATGAACATGTATAATTATGAAATTGAATTTATTTTCAATTCTATTGTCTAATTCAAAAAAAAAAAATTATATTTAATTAAAATAAAACTTTAACTGAATTAATCAAGTGGGATTTCGCCAAAAATAGCTTTTGCTAAATAAATAACACTAAGAAAAATGTTAAGTAAAAATTTTATGAATATTTAAAAAATTAATGCCTAGAATCTGCACTAAGAAATATTGTTTAATAAAAAAAACAACGGTTGAAAAATCTTAACTTTTAAATTTAATATATGAAGAAAAAAAATTTATGAGATAAAATTGTAAATATAAAAAAGTACATTATTAAATGTTAAAAACTTTAATAATCAGTGATTGGAAACTTTTTGAGTTAAACAAAAAACTAAAATGAAAGCATAAGCTCATTATGAATAGAATATACCTTAATTTATAAATAACTAAATATAATTTTATGACTATTAGAATCATTTTACGGTGTTTTAAAAATTTAAATAAAATTGCTGCTAGTTCGCAAAAAGAAAAAAGGTTGATGAGTTAAAAAAACATTTGTTTATTTTATAAAGGAATCTTAACTTTAGAATACTATTAAAAAGGTTAAGTAAAAAAGCAAATTAATTTATACCAACTTCCAAAAGTTCTACGAATTGACATGCAAACAACAAAGGGATTGCTGACACAACCCTGGCTTTAGCCTCACAACTACTTCTTGAGACAACCGGGCTTATTTATTTATTGGTGGTCGCGTGAATGAAAAGCAAAAATAAAGATACAGTAATTAATAATATTAGTCCGAGATTTATTAAATAATTAACAATTTCTATTCCGTGTTACACGATGCAGAGAACGAACTCTTATATATATTACGCGGACAACAAGGTGCACAACGGCAGTGTCATTAGTGCTGACCAACTAGATTAACTTAAACAAATAATTTAAATAAAATAAATAATGGTTCAAAATCCACACATAAATCGCCATAAAGCATTGAAACAGTGTTAATGTAGTTAAAGTGATGCCAAACAAAAAAAAATTATTTATTATAAATAGAAATACGTTTGGGAAAAAATTTTTAATTAATAAATTAATTCTTACAAACATATTATTTATTACATAATGAATTTAGATAATTGCTTACCACCCGTTCCTTTCTTTTGTCACGAACAGCCAACAATTATATCCTTTTAAGCGCGCGTTACCGCAATTAAGTTGTTCGTCCACATCAATACAAAAAAATCAACAACAAAAATAATATCGATATAAAAAATATATGCTAATTCAGATAAAACAAAAGTGAATGACTATTTTTTAAGGCTAATAAAACAAATCGAATAAGAAATAAAGGCAAATCGCTTTAATTGAAAAAGTCATTCAACTTTTTTTATAAAAGTTTAAACTCGTAGGTTACATAAAAACTTAATATTTTCCTTTCAAATTAATAATATGTTTCCAAATAACTTAAATAAACATTCCAAAAAACCACCTGCGATTGCAGTCAAACTTTTCTACTAAAGATTTGACTTATGAAATAAGAATATGAGAAACGACTGTTAAAAGAAAATGATTGAAATATTTAAAAACTATGATTTAGATAAATTATTTTGAAACCTTTTAATTGTAAGTATTTATTGCTGTTTAAATTTACATACCTTTTGATAAATTTATTAAATATAAAAAAACCTGTTCTGCGCTTTCACAGTTCACAAACGTCATACAAATCATCTCAATAACTTAGTTAATACAAATTTAATAAATTTATAAAATTCCACAGAATTTCATCTAATATTTTAAGCTTTACGACTTTAAATGAAAATACCTATAGAAAATTTTTATTTAATCTATCATCTAAATAAAAAATTCAATTTAAAATATAGTACTTTCTTTACTAAAAAAAAATTGGCGTAATGTCGAGATCAATACTTGTAACTCTGATACAACGAATCGTTAAAAGTGCCTAATGAAACCTGGTATGCAATTTGGCGTCTTAAATGCATAATAAAAGATAAAAATGTTGTGAAAAATAAATCCATAAACAAAATAAAGTAAAAGCGAAGGCATTTGGTTGGGACGGGGTGAGTGTTGGGCAATTCATTCATTCATTCCTCTCTCACAAAAAGTGTTGAGCCGTTCATTCCTCTCACCGTGCTCAACAAAAATCGAGAAAAAAAATCTTCTAAATTTCCTCAAATTACATTCACGATAGATTCCACACAATCAAAATAAACTTTGGATGTTTTGATAATGATTTAATGCATTCGTTATGTGATTTGATCAATTTATCAATTGTAAAACAGCCGATTAACAAATTTCAGAGTCAGAAATATGTCAATCGGAAGCATTTAAATTAAAAGTAGCGTTATCTTTTTCATATCAACAAACAATAAAGACAAATCTACCATGAACTCAAATATAAATAAATATAACTTTACGACATTTTTGTTTATACAATAAATTAAATAAATATTATCAAAAACTTCAAACATTTAAAACAAAAAGAGTCCAAATTTCCGAAAAAATATATATTTAAAGCGGACTTTACAACCATTTGGTAATGAAACAATAAAATGGCACCATGTTTAACGAGTGTAAACCAAGAAACAATTCTCCATCATGTATAAATAAACTGTTAACGGAAGAAGCGTTTAAAATACACTAACAAATAAGATATAATAAATTAATTATCTACGTAAAATAAATTACAAAAATGAAAGAAAAAATATTATTCACCCTAAATTCAAAACAATTTTAAATAAATAAATATTATAAATTTTCAAAAGCAGTTGGCCGAAAACATCGATTTTGTTAATCTTTTATTAGAAATTACATCATAATATTATTATATAAATTTAAAAATATTGGAAGCAGAGGTGGTCGAAATTTCGTTTTGTTTTTGTCTTTTCGGGGTTTTTGGGTTTCGTTTTCGAGTTTTGTTTTCATCCTAGAATTTTTTTTCGTTTCGAGTTTCGTTTTCGTAAAAAAAATTTGTTTTCGTTTCCTTAATCAAAATTTTACGGAAAAATTTACAGCCCATAAAGGTAGGATTTTTTTGTAGATAATTTGTATAATTTAAAAACATTTGAATAAAAGTGAAGGGCAAATCAAAACACAATCGCATTTGCCCCTTGAGGTGCAATTATTTGAAATATTAAGATTTTTAAAATCTTTATTATGTTTTGGTTACTTAAAATATTCAGTTTGATATTAGTTGCACTGTTTTTTGAAATTTATTGCTCCACTATTCATGTTTCGGAGCCCTTTGGTTGACAAATGTTTTTTTAAACAAAAATACATAATAAAATCTAGACTTAATAAAGATAATCTTTCCAAATATAAAATGTAAAAATTGGATATCAAAAACTTCCATGGCATTCAGTGACAAAAAAGTAAAAATTTTCAAGCGAATTTTTTGTACTTTTTTATTTATTAAAAGTCGTTGCAATTTTATATTAGAAACTGCTCAAAAGAGCTAAAACCTTCAAGTGAATTTCTATTGATCCCATGAGTTTTTCGAAACTAAATTAATTTATAGATTTCAAAAACACTAAATTTACAAAGGTAAAAAAATAAAAATTGATTTTTTATAAAATTGTAAAGTATACTCAATTAGAATGAATAAAAATTTTAAATGCTAAGGAAACCGTTAATCTATAAACTATTCTTAAAGATCACAAACGCAAAAAATAATTAAATACAAAATTTTAAGTAACAATTTGTATGAATATTTAAAAAAATTAATGCATAGACTCTGTAATAAAAAATATTGTTTAATAAAAAAAAGCAACGGTTGAAAAATTTTAACTTTTAAATTTTAAGATTAAATTGTAAAGATAAAAAAGTACATTATTAAATGTTAAAAAATATAACAAAAAACTAAAATTAAAGCATAAGCTCATTATGCATAGAATATACCTTAATTATAAATAACTAAAGGTATTTTTTGGGTATTAGAATCATTTTAAAAATTTAAATAAAATTGCTGCTAGATCACAAAAAGAAAAAAGGTTGATGAGTTAAAAAACATTTGTTTATAAATGTCTTAACTTTGGAATACTATTAAAAAGGTTAAGTATAAAAGCAAATTAATTTAACCAACTTCCAAAAGTTTTATTGGTGGTTGCGTGAATGAAAAACAAAATAAATAATTAACAATTTCTATTCCGTGTTACACGATGCCCAGAACGAATTCGTACATTTATTACGAAGACAACAAGGTGCGCAACGGCACACTGTCACTAGTGCTGACCAACTAGATATAACTTAAAACTAGAAAAAAAAAGAATATTACATAACAAATTTAAGAACAATGCTAAAAACAATAATTCCGTAAATAAAATATTTGCGTTAAACAAAATAAACTAAAAATAAAGCAAAAGCGCATTAATTATTGAAAAGCATTCAAACGAAATGTTAAAAATGATTTGAATCTGAAATTGCAAATATTAATTTCATTGCTCAATTTAATATTTGTTCTTAATTATGTTAAATAAAAATGATAATATTTTATTTTTACAAGATTTCAAGATTCGATAACAAGTTTTATTTAGAATGATTGATAAATATAAAACTGACAACCAAAGTGACTTATTAAGAGTAATAAAGATGCTATAAAGTTTGATTTGTTCTAAATTCAGATTTAAATATTTTTTTTTAACTAATTTTAACTTTAGAACGGCAGCATATCAATTTTTCAAGAAACATATTATTAAAAACAATTAGTTGTTATGCAAAAAATAAATAACAAATAATTCGGCAATCGGCGCCACTGCTTGTGGTCGCGTGAATGAAAAGCAAAAATAAAGATCCAGTATTAATATTATTAGTCCGAGATTTATTAAATAATTAACAATTTCTATTTCGTGTTACATGATGCAGAGAACGAATTCATACATTAATTACTCGGACAACAAGGTGCGCAACGGCACGCAGTCACTAGCGCTGACCAACTAATTAACTTTTTGCAAAATAAATAAAATTTTTTGAATATAATAAAGGATATTGCCATGAAAAAATTACAGTTGTGAAAGTAAGGCAAAAATACCTTAAAAATGCAATTTAAAACAAATAGTAGACCATATGTAAAATGTAAAAGAATATACGTAAAATAAATTCCCAGGATAGATTTGTTAAAAAAAGTATCAACACGACAAAAAAAAAGATAAAATATTTATTCCTTTTTTAAATTATATACATAAAAACCCAGTAATAAAACTATTCATCGAAATTGTGCAAAAATTCAAAAATAATTGATTATTATAATAAAATTACCCACCAAAATCACTTTCTAATGTAAAATGAACTTATTGATAATTATATAAATAAATTAATATTTACCAAAAAACTTAATGATTTTAAAAGATTACAAAATATCATCGCGTCAAAGCTCGAAAGATTTATCAGATTGCATTTACAAAAACAAATAAAATTAAAACTAAAACAAGAATATTTAATTATAAGAAATAATAGCTAATTATTTGAATTTGTAAAATCGCTTGCCACTTACTATTTTAAATAAATCAAAAATAGTTGAAGCGGATTAGAATGAAGAGTTTGATGATGGAGAGCTTCTACCTATCAACAATCTAATACGTTAATAAAACAACATAAAAAAATACATTGTTAATTTGGAATTAAGCTAAACTATTTATTTTGCGTGTTTATTTTACAAACCTTTGCCGCAATGTGAAAATTAGAAGGTCAAAATTAAGTATAAAAATTATTTATTAAAAAAACAATAGAATTTAATAATATTATATTGAATACAAAACAAAAGTATACGATAAAAAAATTTAATAATAATAAGCTAAACGGTTTAATGAGACGTGGGTATTATTGTATATAAAAAAAAAGTAATTTCCAAGACAATTAATTTTACAAGAAGTTTGTTTGTCGCTATATGTAAAATTAGAAATTTATTATAAATTAATATAACCAATTAATAAACACCTAAATGCTAAGAGATAAAAAACTTCAAACAATTTAACGGCAATTCGTCACAGATAAAACAATTACTTTTATATAAAATAAAATTAGATTTGACACTTAACAGGCTATTAAATAATAGTTAAAAAGATTTCTAAATATATACATTAATTTAATGTCTAAGGGAGTGTTTTTATTTAAATAATAACGATTGATTAAAAACATAACTATATTAAAAAATTTATTAATTAATACAAAAGAAATGGGCCGAGTTGGGCGAATGGTGGCCTCACCATGGGAATTGCATCCAATTGCCAACAATACGAGGGATGCTAAATACTTAAGCTCTATGCGTCGAATTTATTATATTAAAAGTCGGCGACTAATTACTCAAAAACAATCAAACTAATTACTGTTTAACTTGGATAAACAAACTAATAACCATAAAATCTTAAATAATACACAACAAATTTGCCCAAAAAAATAAGAATTTAACAATTATAATCTAATTAAAATGCAAACAATAGAATAGTATCTAAAATGAATGAAATGTTATTGTTGCCAAACATAATTTAATTACGATAACTGCATTAAATAACATCATAAAGACTGATCTGAAAATGCATAAAAAATTATATTATTATTAAAAATGGTAATCATTTATTTTACATTTCCATAAATGCCCCGCAAATTGAATATGTCGGTACCCAACTAAGAATTGAATATAACAAAAACCAATTTCTAAAGCTTGACTATATACGTCGAAATCTGCTAAAAAAAACTGTACAATACCATTTTTATTAATTAATACAAAGAAATGGGCCGAGTTGGGCGAATGGTGGCCTCACCATGGGAATTGCATCCAATTGCCAACAATACGAGGGATGCTAAATACTTAAGCTCTATGCGTCGAATTTATTATATTAAAAGTCGGCGACTAATTACTCAAAAACAATCAAACTAATTACTGTTTAACTTGGATAAACAAACTAATAACCAATAAAGGGGCTTCTTTAAATGTTTTAGTGCATCGCATAAACAAATAATTGATCAAAATCAAAAGTTTATTTGAGTTAAATTTATTTTTAAGGTATTCTGTTTTTATAATTTCAACAAAAACGAGCATTTTTGAATTTATTTCCTCTCAACCGATTAATTAACAATTTTGTGCAAAAATTGGCAAAGAGTTGAGTGTCATCGCCGCTACACATTTATCACACCAAAGCGTTTTTTTGTTTGTTTAATTTTTCAAAATAAATATTTAAATGCGGCTTCTGTGGTTTCCCTTTTTCCTGAATATTTTTGCATAATAAATGGTCGAGATTGTAAGTTGTTTTTAGTCGCGCAGACGATGAGAATAAAATTTGGTTTGAAAGGTGTTTAGCCGATTTTAATAATTTTGCCAAAATGTGAAGACATTTCATTACCTTCTTTGTTTTAACTTTGATAAAAAGAAAAGCTACACAAGAAAGGCTAAAAAATAAACTAACTCCTATAAAATAAAACAAAAGTCAATTAAAAAACCATTTTAAACCTAAAAAATAAATAATCTAAAACTTCGTAAATAAAACAAAAAACATAATTGGAGATTATGTTAGTCACGGTTCAATTTTATCCTAAAGTTTTATGCATAAATTGATTGAATTTGACAGTTTTTAGCATTTACTTAGTACAGTTTTTTGACTTTTTAGCACATATTTTGGCGTGTTTTAGGACATATATGTCTTTTTATGACTAAAATTTATAAAGTGTCAATAATTAGAGAAAATAACTTAAACAAAGCCCATATTAAATTCAGCCAATCCAAACCCCGAACATGATAGTGCAATAAATCGGTTTTTGACACAATTATTTTTTTAAATGTTTAAATTTGGGTTCTGAAAATGGAGGGCAGATTGGTCGGACGGATATGTTTGTTTGAGATACTTATGAGACCTATAAAAATGATTAAACGAAAATAAAAAAAACTAAATTTAAATAATTATGCTGGTCTTAATTCACTCAATTCATTAACAGAATCAACTCAATTATGTGTTTATAATCATGTTGCGACATGCCAAATTCATTTAAGCATTTACTTTGATTATCAACCATTTCGGCATACATAAAAAAATTTACACATAAATTCCAAAAAAAATTAATATCGAAATTTAAATTTATTTGGTCGGACGCGTTAAAAGTAATTTTTTGTATTAAATGTTCTTAACCATTTCAGTTAATAAAACAAATTCTGGTTGACAACAAAATTGAAATTATAAGTAATAAACTGAAAGATTCATAAAGCTTGCATTATTTTTAACGGATATATTTTTTAAAAACATCAATTTTTAAATGATAAAAGAAATAATAATTGCAAAATATGGACGAAATATGGACAAAATATGGATAAAAATTTTTTCAAATATTGCAAAAAATGGGCAAGATTTCCTAATAGAAGTGATAAGAGCAATAAAAATTTTTATATGCAAATTACGGCATTTCATTTTGAAAATTAACAGAATTAAAAATTTTCATTTTTTTGGGCAGAATTATTTGTGCGAAAAAGTCAATTTTTAATGGTGCATTTTTCGTTTTTATTGCATTTTTATTATGGAATTTTTAAAAAATGGCAAAATATGGAAAAATATGGATTATAAAATGGGCTCTAAAAGCTCCAACCAAAGCTAAAAACACTATTTATGGCATTTAGAAGCCGCAAGTGCGCAAAAAAAATATGGATTTCTATATAAATCGCCGCCTTACTCATAACGCGTAATGTAAAACTACTTAATAATAATTTTCAAAAAAGTAATGGCCGCTTTGAAATTTGAATTCTTTGAACCTTTCATCACTACCGAGGAGCTAACTATTACCATATTTTTAATTCATATAATAGGTATCAACACCAATCACGGATCAAAATTACGGATTATTTCAAACAATCCGTTGCCGTGATCCGTTATCAAATACCCCCAAAAACGCCGTGATTGGCGTGATCCGTGATCACGTCCATCCCTGGTCGGCATCGATCCGATGGAACAGCACCTTCAAATTAACATTATTTTTTATTTTTTGGGTTACTAAAAACTCATTTTGAATCAGTAATTAAACAAAAAAAAAAAATTCAAAATTTAAAAACATGTTTAAAATATTTTAGTGTGGCACTGGCAAACTCTGAGCTGCGGCATGCGTCGGCCTCGAACCATTTTTACCTTCAACCAAAATTTGGTTTCAAAACAGACGCAGAAACAGAAGCGATTGGCCGCGCCGACGGCCCCCAAACGAAATTAAATTAAATAAAAATTTGACATTGATGGGTTACTGTATTAGCTACGGGGGAAACGTCGGACTTCAGCAAGATTTTGCTCGTGCTTCTGTTCTTCCCCAAATCGCTGTTGCATCTGAAAATTATTTGCCAATAATGTGTAAATTGTCACACGTTTATTCTAATTAGTAAATGTTTAACCCTTTTTTCGATAATATTTAAATAATATTTATTGAAATAGAGTTAGAGCTTTACAAGTATCACAATGTATCACATAAAATCCAAACTGGTGTAAACACCGTGTTTCTGATTATGATATTAAAAATTTTTAAATCCTTTTACAACAATTTATTTCTTAAATTAGTCTCAATAACATTCAAACGAAAACACCATTCAGCGGCATGGTCCGAGTTGCAAAAAATCGACCAATTTCTGGACAAACGTGACTACACCGTGCATCTCCATTCTGGGCATGCGCGAAAGTCGGCAGCACCGGAACAACAGACCAACTGGGCCATGTGGCTGGGCGCTATTGCCACTTTCATGCCGCAAACTTTTGCAAGGCTTGCGAGGCGTACGCAGCACTGATCGGACACAAGGATTGTCCAGCCGAAATGTATCTAAACCTCGGCTGCGCATACTTTTTTCTGGGCATGCAAGAAAAGGCGAGAAAATGGCCGAGAGATGACTTAAAAAACTCCAAATTTAATAAAGAACAAATTATTAAGGTCCAAAAAATCCACTACAAAACCGATTGCTGTTCCATGTCGCGCACAAATTGACTGACAAAAAAATGTAAGTAATTAATCTACTGAGATAAATTTATTTTTGCCAATTTAAACAATGAAATTGCAAAAATCACAAAGTATTTATTTAAGTGCTGCTCCAACATTCGCAACTGAATGATACAGTTTTGGTTGATGTTGTGCCGGAGGTACGTCTCAATTTGGTGATTTATCACTTAAAGAAAAACGACACCGATGCCGCCTTTGTGCTAATGAACCATCTTGATCCCTAAAGCACTTATGAGTTCCTGCTGAAAGCAATAACTCATTGCATGAAAGGAAATGAAAACAATTCTGTAAGTATTTATCACGCGACTGGCGCACACAATCAAAGTAAATCGATATGCTAGAGTGTTATGTAACAAATTCCACTCGATTAGAAATAATTAATAATTATTAGAGAGCGGATCTTCATGTTTTAACATGTTTTTTTGGCGAATAGGGAATCCCGAGAGAAGCCCAGAAATCGCATTCATTTAACAATTGTTGATTACTCTAATAACTTAATTCTGCATTTATTAATTTATTTTATTGGGTTACGACAGGGAACAACGAGAAATAAGAGAGCGTTTGGATAATTGTATTAAAGAATATTTAATAATTTACAACGCATTAATACAGTTGGATTTTGTTTAAAATTTAAACCTTTTGTTTTGAATTAAAATCTTTAATAGTTCACAATCTTTGAATTAAAATCTTTAATAGTTCACTCCACTTTCTTACTTCTAAACACAAAATTTATTTATAAATAAAAATTTGTTATTAATTGCTACGGCAATTGAAATTATTTTTGTTTAATCATTAAATGTAAATACCAAGATCTATATAAAATTAAAATTATATGACCTTTTTAAAAAGAGCAGGCATTATACCCAACCCTATTTAGGTATTAAAGTAACAACTAGATTTTATGAATATTAATTATAAATGAGAAATCAAAACAAAATATTATTTCTTTGATATAATCTCTGCGTCATTTATGCAACCTATGAAAAAAATTTAATAAGTTTGTTAGAGATACAAACAAATAATTAATTTTTAAAAAATTTAAATTTTGCTAACAAAAAATAAAATAAATTATTTTATCCAAAATATTTCTAAGTGTGTCAACTCATATGAAAAACAAATTAAATGACCGTATCAATGTTTAAATAATGCTCAAACGAAACAACAAAACAGTGATTTGCGTTAATGTTATTATATTTTAATATTTGTTTATTTTGCTTAATATATATAAAATACTTAAATATTTTTGATACAATGCACAATGCGTACACTTCTCCTCTCAGTGTCTTTTGTTGATTTTTTGTTTTGAAAAATGTAAATCAAATTTTTACTTGAATTATTTACTTTGATAACACATTAAAATAAGATCATAGTTAAAACGTAAAATATGTAGTTACGGTCAATTTATTTAATTAAGGTCAAAATTTTAAAAATATGAAACATATTTTTAGAAAGTCGCAAGCGACAAGCGGCGACTACACTTGTTATCATTTAATTAAGATTTCTTTTTATTTAAATGTTATTAATGTTCCCGAAAATGTGTTAAAAATAAAATGGTTAAAAAAGTTTTTATCTTTTTAATTTTTCTTTTTCAATTAATCATACCTGTTTAAAACAAAGTTGGTTATTAATTTAATAATTTTTTTTTTTCACTTTTTATTTTTGTTTATAATAAAGTCATCTTTTAAAACATAAAATCCCCGGCGCAAGAATTTTAATTATTTTTTATTATCCAGGAAAGCCCACGCCGCCAGATACTGGCCGCCAAGATTCTCGCTCGTGGTGTAGGAATAAAGCAAATTTTTTGGAATGTTTTTTAACTCCGATTTCACGCTATAAAAAAATAGCAACATCAAATATTGCTTTTTGGGCAACTTTAATTTGTAATGCAATTTCAACACAACAAAATTAATCAACACTAATAGCATTTAGGTGATACTTTTTAAATTGGTTTTAGAAGTTTATATATTTGACATTAAAATTTGTTAATTTAAATGATTTAGCAGCACAAATGTTCACGTAATCACTCTTTTTGTCTTTAATCATCCTAGAGGAGACTGTTTTATTTTAAAATATTTATAGTGTTCACTCTGAAGCCATACTTTTTTAAAATATTTCTATTAATTTTAAAGTTTCAAATAATTATTCATTAATATACGCGCAATTTAGACAAATAAGAATTAAATTTTGCTTTATTTTAAATAAATAGTTTAATTTTTGAATTTATAACTTATATTAATTTTCAACCATCTAAGCTAATTAGTATTATTGTTTTATATTGGTTTATTATTAAAGATTTTGAATAAGCGTAAAATTGACTGCAAAATGTAACGTTATATTTATTCTTTAAAAATAACATTAAAACAAAAGATATATCATCGAATTAAATTAATGTTCTTCGTACATAAATATTTTATAAAGATGAAGACATTAAAAATTATAATTAAAATAATAAATATTTTTTTTAAAAATACCATTAAAAAACCACGAGAAGAAAGCGTGTAGAAATTATTATAACTTTTAGCCACCTGTAAATTTATCTAACGGCATATAGAAAAATAATACATTATTTAATTTAGAATATTATTAAAGATCAAAAATTAAATGACAATCATAAGTAAAGTTTCATAATAAAAATTCAACAAATAAAGAAATAAAATAATATTAATTTTTATCATTATCTCGCAAACTTAGTGAAAGTTCTTATTTGACTTTTTATAAATATTTTTTTTTCCTAAATATGATACGCCAAACTAATATTAAATTTAAAATAATTAGTGTAGTTAAAAACAAAATAAGAACTAATGTTTTCTTAAATAAATTCAGTCCGGGCAATTCGCTAGCATGCTTAGTGCATTTGGAATCGTACACGCCCCCCAACACGACGAATTCTTTGTGTGAAAAGAATATGAATTCAAAAATTAAATTTTGATTTGTTTAATTGTAATATGCAAATAATACAAAAAAGGCAGTTGGGTCGAGCCTTTGCCTCTGAACCGGTTCCTCCATCTTTCGACAATTTACCATTCGCCACTTCGCGAACAATATGTTAAATTTCGTCGTTCTCACAAAACAAACGATGAAAGTTAATGATGAACATGATCACTTGAAGTATTTCGATAAAACAAACTAATTGTGAAAATTTGAAGCCTGTAAAAGAGTGGAATCTTCGCTTGGTGAACCTTCCTTTAATAGCATATCCCATTTCGTGCACAGCTTGTGTTCTGAATTTCTGAATGTGTTTAAATTTTAAGAAATTTATTTTGTCACAACGCATATATTCAAATGATAATACAAATATCAACCAAGCAATGGAGATTTTTAGAAACGGAAGCTCTATGAAGATTTAATTTGAATAATGCTAAAAAGCAATAAAATAATTTTTTTTTATGGTAATCCTCGTATTCTGCCACAGCAAAATGAGGTAAATAAACCAAAAATAAGATCCTATAATAAAAAACTCTTTGTTTTGAAAATAATGATTTTGAAAATTTAAATTAAAAAAATATCTGCGAAAAAATAAGGAACAGCATCGACATTCTCCGTGAAATTATTACTTCAGCGCGCGAGGGCTCAAGTTTTTTTAACAGTACGTAAAATTCGGTATAGGGTAATTCTAAAACCAATAAACATTTTCAATAATAAATTGTCGGCACCAGTAATTAAACATATAAATTAAAATAAAAGAATACAACGCGACAAAAAGAATTAAAACGTGAAAAAGTTTTAAGAAATTTTGTTTATAAAAAACGAAAAAATAATTTAAATATTCCTATGATCCAGGCCCTTGCTTGTCAAACATATCTCCCAAGTTTATAAAGATTTTGTGCTTAAGTTCGGGCTTTAGAAAATTTATCTAATTTTAATTTGTTTTATTGGGTTAGTTGTTTTAAATTTTACCTTTTTTTCTCTTTAATATCTAATAATTAAATTTAAAAAAATTATAAGATAGTTTTTTTTCTTATTCACGAATTGACCCATTTTCGACCTCCTCCGCACTTAATTTTAAAAGATAAAACGCGTATTAAAAACCCCTTTCAATTATTCATTTTAATTTTATTGGGTTAATAGTGTTTTTAGATGGGTTTATTTACATAAAATTAGTTATAAAATTTTAAATCCATTATGCACGTTTTCGAAGTTTTTTGTCTAAAACGTTGAACATTTTGAGTATTTGTAACACACCTAAAATCGAATTTTTAACTGTCAAGGATAAATTATTCTATTTTTTTGTACAAAGAAAATTTGCATTAATAAATAGGTAATCGGAATTTAATTCAATGGAGAAAACGATGAGCACTCATAATAAAAAAATATCATTAAACTTCAACCTTGGAATTTATTTGAAAACCATCGTATTGGGGCGAACAATAAATCAGGTTTGAAAATTTAAATGATGGATTTATTATTTTTTGTAGTATGACACGCATTTCAACGTTAAATCAAAGAAACTCATTAAGTTTGCTTTCAATAGCCATACAAAAAGTATATCAAATTTTTGTTATTAACTTAAGAATTTTGGTCGGGAAAATGGCATTCATTAATTTAAATTTATTTATTTGGTTCTCGCTTAATTGGTAAATAAAAAAAAGTTTGCCATTACTTTAGATTTTAGTTCTACTTTAAACTTTATGTTATAATATAAGACCAATATGCACTTGACTCCTTTGAGTTTGGTCAGTTTATAATGTGGTCTTATTTTTAATGATTAGATTGACGATTATCGGCTAAAAATATTTAATAATTATATCTCAATTTTGAAATCTTTTTATTTTTTGTCATAAAAACTATGTATTATTTTCAATAGGCAAGTACTGTAGGCTAACCACAATTGCGCCGCAGTGTTCCAATGCTATAGGTGATATCTTGTTCAAATTTTCATTAAATATTGTATATTAAATATAAGTTTAATTTTTTAATTTTATACGAAATAAAATCCGTACAATTTTCAGCATCTTTTCAAATAAAAGTTTGAATTTTCTTATATTTTTTAATCCATATCACGCATTATAAATTTAAAGAAAATCAACTGTGGATTCGATTCATTCTCAAATTCAAATTTCACGTAAAGCTCATTTGGTTATTTTCATTATCTAAATACCTAAATTTATTATTGAATATTTTATGTGAGAGAGACAAATTGTTTTTCTTTTAAATATTGATAATATTTAAAAAATTATTTAATAGACAAACGGACGCCGCGAGCTAGGTCCAACACTGGCTCGAAAATTATAAAACTTTACCGCAAATCAGGAACAACTTGCAGCTTCTATTTCGTCGCTTTAGATTTTTAACACGATTACAAACCGATACATTAACATTATGTGCTTATATGAATTTACAATTAGATTTCATATTATTTTACTTATAAATCTTTTGCATGTCATTAAATTTTTGTTATTTACTTAAGAATTTTGTTCGGGAAAAGGATTCATAAATTAATTTTAATTTTATTTATTTGGTTCAAATTAGTGCAAGTACTTTAAAATGGCACAAAGTGTTGGATACAATGGAGTGCGTCTGAAATTCCATTATTTTAATTTATTCACAATTAATACAGCATAAAGGTAATTTGAAAGCAGTGTTGCTTGCTCGATGCAATTCAGTTTATTATTTATAATAAATCTTAAATTATATATAATGGAAAATTTTCGAAAATATTAGCAATATTAAAGTATACTTAAAGCGTTGAGTTTTGCATACAAAAAATTATTTTATATTTTATATTTTCAATTTTTTTTTTAGTTTTTTTGTTGTAACGTTTAAATTTTTAAATTATGTTAAGTAACTAAAATAATAAGTTAACGAAAATTAAGTTGGTTAAAATAAATAAATTCAAAGTATTTTACGATATCAAAGAATTGCAATTGCCAATAGCAGCATAAAGAACCTTTAATAAATTAATAAAATGTCGATAATTAATAGTAAATTATAAAGTTCCAAAAAATAATTTAATATATAAATATTTATAACCATTCCCTAATTATTATTAATAATCCTTTCTTTAGAAACCCCCAAAAAAGGATTGCACAATACTTTAAAGTTATTATAATTTAATTAAAGTAAGAATAAGAGTTAATGAAGATGATTCATTAAATACATTAACAACATCAATATTTTATCAAAAAATTCAAAATTAAAAAATCGCTCAAAAAGAAGAACAATTTATTGGATTTTAAACCTTTTTCTCTCATAGCGATTAAAAAGTTTACATGAAACTATCCAATGCCAATGAGCAAAAAAAATGAATATTTTAATTATAAAACTTATTCGAATTCAATTTCAAGAATAATTATTAAATAATTCTATTAGATTTACAAGAAAATCCAGACAGTGGAGAACAGGAGAGGTTAAAATACAATTCGACTCCGATGTGCCTAAAAAATACTTATTACAACAAAAAAAAAATACTTAAAATTAAAAAGATTACGCTAAACAATATTTTGATATAATTACCACAGCAATATCGAAGAGGCATCCAAGATTTTTTTTTTCAAAAACGATTTTATGCCTTAATAAAAACATATTGTATAAATAGCTAAACGCGTGATACGCTCAGAATAATGCAAATTTCAACCATTAAACATTTTCGTTTGAAGCTGAATTTTATAAATATTCGCAACTCCTACCCGTATAAAAATCATTTATAATCGAAAAAACAATAAACTTATATCAAAAAAAATAAATAAAGAAAAGTAATAAAATTAGCATAAGTTTTTCCAATATGGAAAGAAACGAGAAAGTTCAAATAAATGCAATAAATAAGTTTTTATAAAATTAATTAATCAACGTGGATGCATTCAATTTTTGGTCGGCCAATCTCTTTATAGAAGAAACGTTCATCGGCGTAGAAAATAAATTCATAAGGCATTTGTAAACAACGTCTACAATTATTTTAAATATCAAAGTATTTATTAAACAAATTTAAAAAGCTCTTGTCGATGGGGGGGGGGGGGGAATGAATTCAATCAAACGGAAGATTAAATTTTTGGATAAATACAAAAACACTTCGCATATTAATAAAATAAAAACAAAAATAAAATATTTTAAAAATTTTATTGATAAAAAATAAAACAAACGCAGTCCCTAGTTCACAGTACAAAAAGCAGAAGAACTTACCATAAATGACCTCAAATTAATAAAAAAATTCCACTCTGTTTTATAGGACTCTAGAAGAATTGTTAATCATTTGTTAATTCTTTAACATATATATATTAAGAGCTAAACAATTTATAAGTATATGTAATTTTTGTTTATATTTTAACAAAAAAACGAATAAAATAAGAATGAAAATGAATAAAAATAATAAAAGAACGAATATTTTAAAACAGACTAGTAGAATGTGATAAAAATACAATTTCTTATGAATTGATTAAAGTATTATTGCAACAAAATAATGATTGTTAGTCCTAAAATGCACAATATATTTCAAGACAAACGCCTTCGCTGAAATATACGAACGATTCCTTGGTTAAATTTTTCATTTCTTTTGGGGATCGTTGAAGTTGTTTACTAAAAGACATATTTTTGTTTACTTGATTTAAATTGAAAATAAGGGGAGCAGTGAAGAGGAGGTGGAGGTCGATGTTGGGGCTGGGAAAGCGAATAGGAGGAGAATGGGGAGAGTGCCATCATGCGGGGGTGAGAGAGGGCAGATCCGCAAGGGGGTCAGCTCCAACAAGGTACTGACCAAGTCAAAACAAAAAGGAGGACAGAGGGATTCATTCACTCACCCTACACGCAATCTTCCTTTTTAAGGGAAGGAAAATATTCATTTTTTTACTAATTTTTTGATCAAATTTGTTTGGTAGCGTTTATTGATTTCGCCGAATGATTTGAAAATAAATGTGCACCAAAATTTATCCGCAGGTAATGCAATGCAAGAAAAAGAATTGAGCAACGCCCGATCTGCGAACGTTGTGTCGGTGGACGACATTCTCAGCTCTATTCGACAACGGTTGAGCGACAAAAAAAAGCAGAAAAGGGCCAACGATGAACTGTTGGCCAAATCTCGTGGCCAAATGGCGGAGAACACGGAAATCATACACAAAGTATAATAAAGATTAGTCTCGAAATTTAGAACATTTTTTGTAATTTATTAATTTAAACTTTTTTAGTTTGAACAGGGAATGCCTCAACTGGAACTAAAATACCGCATGTTCCAGGAGACGCGTCTGTACACGCGCAATTTGTTGGACTGTTTGAATGAAAAGGTCTGAGAAAAGTCATCGGTTTTAGGAAAAAGAGTAAAAAGGCTAAGCATTTTAATAGTTTTTTGTTTTTTTCAGATTGTTCAAATTGACGCGTTGGACGAGCGCGTGTCGGAGATGTGGCGCCAGCGAACGGGTAGCAAAGAAAAAGAACTTATATTTTTATTTTTTATGTTCAAATTATGAATGCGTAGAACAAATATCTCTCACGAACTCTTAAAAATGGCATTTGAATCAAGACTAAAATTTTAGCATAAGCATGCGAATTTGTATAATTTTTCGGAAATTTGAATTTCAACTCAACTCATTTTCAGAACGATTGGTTGCACGGCGACGGCAAGATGTGCAGGACCAATACGAGCGATGCGCTGCGACTGCCGCCGGCCGAACTTGGGCGGCCCCATCGGCGGATTACACACAACGGGAGGCGGAGAGAGAAGCCAGACGGTTAGAGTTGTGCAGAGAAAAAAGCTTTTTTACGATATCCAAACGATTTTAGTACAAAATCTGATTGCTTTTAAAAATAAGAAATCTAGAAAGCACATTAATTTGCACACAGAAATCGTCGTCGACGTGAGCGTGCGCAACACAAATCGTCGGAAACGGTGCACCACGAAGGCCTGAGCAGTGACGACGAAGAAACCACCAGCCAAGAGGTGTTCTACCGGGAGACAATTGGTCGGAGAGCTTATTAAAATATTTAAACTAAGAAAAATAGGAAAACTTACAGGAAATTTAATTGTGTTTGGTGGCTGGTTTTATTTTGACTTTTTGAGTTATCGTAAAATCGTTTTATTCAATTCTTTTGTATGGTCCCTTTATTTTTTTGTTTCAATATTTGTTTTTTGTTTGGAAATTTTTAAATTTAACATTTTCAGTCTCTGTCCTCCAGGCCGTTGATGATCTGTTCCTGGACACGTCCGACGAGTTTTGCCAATTGGAGCACATTATGCAACGCATCCTCCACTGGTTGTCCGTCGATCCGATTTCTTTTGAGCAAGCTTACGTCCCTTTGTGCTTGCCCAAACTCCTTGGACCTTTTGTACGCCTTCAACTCGTCGACTGGCGACCGCTTAAGGTATGTTTCTCATTAACGGTTAAAGTGGTTGAATTATTAACATTTTCCCAGAACCCGACCCATCGGTTTCTTCACTCCATGCCATGGTACCGTGCCTTGCTGTTAGCCGGCCAGAACAACTCGGGACTGGAGGACCTCGAGCACCCGGCACTCGTGTTTCTGATCCCGTCCGTTGTGGAAAATATTGTTTTTCCAAAAATTGCAAGTATAGTACAATTTTATTTGGGCTACCAATTTTATACATTCATTTTGGTTTTGATGTGTTGGTCATTTGAAAATGATATTGATAAATACAAATGCACAAAAATTAAAAATTTATGCAAATTTTTAATATTTATATATAACATTTTTATTCGAAATTTTTCTTATTTCAGAAATTGTTCGTGAACAATGGGATCCGTTGTCACTGAGCGAATCGTCCAATTTGGCCCAACTGTTGTGCATATTGGTGGATGAATATCCGGTCGGTAAAGTTTTTTGGGTATATTAACCAAGGGCGTAGCCAGGATGTTTTTTCAGGGGGGCTGAGTCAAGAAAAAAAAATCGATTTTTAGGGGTGCAATTTTGGGTTTTATTGCATTTTTCTTAAGATTTCGGGGGGGGGGCTGCAGCCCCCTCAGCCCCCCCCCCCTGGCTACGCCTTTGATATTAATGAGTTTTCCTGCTTAAATACAATATACAAAATATCAAGACACATCTAACAATGGTTACTTATAGTATTTCCTTTCCTACAATTTTTTATTTATATTAAAGTGAACGTTAAAATATTCGGCGCGGTCAGAAATAACCAAATTACTTAAACTTAAATATTGAAATTGGGTCTTTTTCAGAATAAAAAGTTTTAAATAAAATTTTTTTAACATTTTTCCATTCTTAGCATTTCTTTGTCCTAATGCGAATTATTACTGAAAAAGTGAGCTTTAAGGTGGCCAACGCGTACTCTAAGCGTATGCAGGAAGTGCTGGAGGGAGTGTACGGGCGGCTGCGTGACACAATCGACCAGGAAACTTTTGTGCCGCAGTACAGCAAAGAGTAAATATATTGATTTTAGTATAATGTACCAGGGCCGTAGCCAGG
>MEIZ01000072.1:325193-341680 GCA_001723225.1 Globodera ellingtonae
AAAAAAATAGGAACAATTCTGCCGGTTAGTCCGGAAATCGGGGTTTTTTCTGGAAATTGCCGAAATAGAATTGAAATTTCGTTTATTTTCTTGAAGGCCGGGGGAGGGGGGATTGGCGGTGCCGATAGGCGCCGCCAAGAAAATTTTGATGTTTTTGTTAAAAGAATTGCAATCAAAACTTTAAAAAATGGCCGTGTTTTTTGAAGTTTTTTAAGAATGGGGGAGGGTACACCCTTTCAAAACATTGGACTTTTTGATTCTTTCTATTTACTACTATGTTTTCCAGATATTTTTTGTTCATTTTCTTTAACAAGATTAATTAAAATTTCTAAAAATTTTCCGGCGGCGCCTATGGCACCGCCGACCCCACTCCCCCTCCCCCCTGTAAAGGAGAATTCGCAAAAAAAAATTTGCATTTTGAAAAATTAGAAAATCGCAAATTTTCGAAATTTTTTCGGCAATTTTTCTTAACAAAGATGTTAAAAATTAGTAAAAAATTTCCCGACAGCGCCTATTGGCGCCGTCGGACCCACCTATAACAAAATCCAAGTCTACATACGGCTCCGGTTTAGGGTAAAACAAAATTTTACCCCAAAAATTGGTTTTGGAGAAAATTTTTAGAGTGTTCTTGTAGTTCGCCAATTTTTTTTTATGGCATTCTGACTTTATTTTTAAATTAAAAATCCAATCGTTAGGGGTGTAATATCGCGCGATCTTGCATGAAATGCGATCGGCGATCTGCGATCGGCGATCTCAAATTTTATAATGCGAACGGCGATCTGCGATCGGCGATCTCAAATTTTTTAATGCGAACGGCGATCTGCGATCGGCGATCTGCCCAAAAAAGGCGATATTTGCGATCACGATCGCGCGATCGCGATCACGATTCCCATCCCTGGAAAGTACCGAACTTTGTAAGCACGAGCCTGTGCACTGCTTGCAAATTTTTTTTTCCATTGTTTATGCTTACTGATTTTTTAAAGTTATTAAATTAATTCATAAACATTTTTGTTTTTTACATTTTGTGATTAAGCTAATTTTTTTACTATTTTTTGTATAATAATTCATTAATCAAATTTGTTTTAATTTTTTTGATTAAAATATTATTATTTTGAATTATTTAAGTTTTATAAACATAATACTTTTATTTTGACAATATTTTTGTATTTAAATTTTCTTTCGTCTTTTGTTTTAACACCAGCTTAATGATTAATTTACTTTTTGTTTAACTGTAAATATATACTAAACCTTTTTTTAATATTCGCCTGTCAATTGTTAATATTACGTAAGTCACAATAGTGGTCTTTGATATTAAATTTTATAATGTAACAATTTTTTTTAATTTACTCACCTTTAAAATGTTGAAATAAAATTTAAATGATCTGGCGTGGATTTCAGGGTTTAAGGTACCTTTGAGATAACACGCGTTAGCATTATTTTGAATTAAATGTGTAATTTTTGTTTTTTTAAAAGTTCTATTTCATCCATTTAGCCTCCTATTGTTAGATTTTTTTTCGATTTTTTTTATAATTATTAGCTTTTTAAATTAAAATTTTTACTAATAAAATTTTCAGCAAAACATTTTAGCAATTTAGTCGTTTTGCTAAACAAACATTTTGATGGTTTCTTGTTTTTATGTTCCGTTAGAAATTTTTAATTATTTGTTTATTCCTATAACGCTTTTTTAGTCCCACAAAATTTTTTGATTTTATTTTAATTGATTCAATTGCAATAAATGTGGGTTTATGGCATCGACCTGGCGCCGCATTCGTCACAACGATTTGAATAAAGAATCAATAACCTTAGCATTAAAATATAATTAAAATTAATACAATCATTTGAAAAAGATGGTAAATACCCAACTCGCTTTTGGCCAACTCGCTTTTTACCCAACTCGCTTTTGACCCGACTCGCTTTTTTTTGGGACGATTCGCTTTTTAGTAAGAAAAAAGCATTTATTAGCGAAATTTGAAGGTTTAATGCAATTCTTTAAGTGTATTCAGGGGTTATTGAGGTAGCTGATCACGACTATGACATCAGATTTATCATAAGACATAATCTAATCTATGATTTTCTAAATTTTTATAAAAAATTAAAAATTCTTTTTTTTCTAAGTTGAGAAAAAGTGTTTCTAGGGGTATTCGTGGGCGTAGAATCCGAATCTGGCATTTATACAGACTAATTTTGAACTACGGATCCGAATTCGAACAATTTTTGAAAATGGTTTTAGCCGAATTTATTTGCTTGTAACTTCCTTCGAAGTGGTTTCTGCGGAATATTTTTTGCAGATTCGTGCTCAGCTCAATGAGAAGAATCGATTAGTATATGAATTGCGCGGTTGTGTTACATTACCATAAATCGCTTTTTGAAAATTTTTGAGATTTCTAAAAAAAAATGTTTGAATTCGCGTTCCGGTTAAAAATTGATCCAAATGGAGGTCGGATTCGGAAATATAGGTATGTCGAAATCATAGATTAGATGATGTCATATGATGAATCTCATGTCATATTCGTGATCAGTGATCTTATTAACTCCCGAATACACTTAAAAAGTTGCATAAAACCTTCAAATCCCGCTCATAAATGCTTTTTTCTTACTAAAAAGCGAGTCGTCCCAAAAAAAAGCGAATCGTCCCAAAAAAATCGAGTCGGGTCAAAAGCGAGTTGGGGTAAAAAGCGAGTCGGGTCAAAAGCGAGTTGGGTAAACTGTGGTTTTTTTTTTGGTTTTAAGTCCCTTTGTTAATTTAATTTGTATTGGGTTCTGGAGGCTTCTATGGTGTGTTTTTGTTAAATTTTCTGTTAAGCTTAAGGATTTTTTTTTAATAGAGGTTGCTAAGGGTTAAGCGAGTTGGCCAAAAGCGAGTTGGGGTCCGTTCGAAAAAGATATAATTTTGATGATAATATAATTTTTTTAGCTTTCAATTTATTAGTTTTGTTTGTGTTTATATTCATCATTGAACTTTTCAAATTCTTCTTGCAGCATTTGTATTGAAGATGCTTGATTTTTCGATATAATGTGTTTTAAACAAATAATTTGCAATTCAATTAATTTAAAAATGCAAAATTTAACAATTTTTATTTTTGGGTAATTAAAAATATTTGTATTTTGCTAAACAGTAAATTTTTTATATCTGGTTTTACTTTAAATTTTTAGAATTTTTGAATAAAAAAATTAAATAAAAATAATTGATATTTTTTATTTGAAATAAGGGTAGGAGATATTAAAGGGTTTTTATTTATATTTTTGGTTTTTGGTTTGTTCAAATTTCTATCTTAATTTTAAGTCCCCGGGTCTTTTCTTTGCCCGGGGGGGGGGGAGGAGGGAGAATTCTTTAGGTTATTTTGACCAACAAGTTTACATCTTGTAAGTCCAAGAATTTTTATCAATTGGTTATTTTTTCTTGTTTTGATAAGACGGGGGTTTAGAGTCTAACAATTTTTTTATTATGTTTTTACTTTCTGCTTCAGTTGCAGTTGTCGTTTTAATTTTGTGTAGTAACTTTTTTTGCTTTGTATTATTTTGAGTAATATTTTATCTAAATAATATGCACCTCATATTCCTCGCTTGCCAAACTTCCCGCGTTCATGGGCACCACTTAATTGTCATTCAAGACTGCTTTTCTCCATTTTTTCAATTAAAAATTTAAACTTTTAATGAATAACACTATAATTAGTAGACAGATTTAAAATGTATTTTTAGTTAATTCGAATAACATAAATATACTTTACCTTTAAATGAGTTGTTTTTTAATTAATTTATTTTGATTACAACACGCATCCCTGGTCGAGGATTTTTGCATTTTCGATTAAAAATATTTTTAGTTTAATAAATGTTATTTATTTTGAGGCAATCCAGGATATAATTACAGTATTTATTTTTACCATTAGTTTCTGAAGCTTGGCTAATTAATTTTGTTTACATATGAAAGTAACTTTCCCCTATTGCCGCTCACTGATTAGCAATTTTTTTTTTGCTGTAATTGTTTTAGTATAGGACAAATTCAAAGCTTTCAACATTTTTTATAAAATTTTATTTTGTTAAACATGGCAAGTTTCGTTTTTGTGCAAATTTTTTTGTGCATTTGCAACAGCTAATGAGCGGCTGAATAAGTGAATATTTAAATTTAAACATTTATAATTCACCATGGCGTTTTTTCATCTGGTTTTACTTAATTTTTTAGAATTTTTGAATAAAAAAATTAAATATATAAATTTGATATTTTTATTTGAAATAAAGGTAGGATATTAATGGCTAGCTAATTTAAACCTTTCTTTAAATTTTCTTTAGGGATTTTATATGATTTCAAGTGTCTGACAAAAATAAATTTTTATGGAATTATTTTTTTAGGTGATATTTGTTACAACAAAAATTATTTAATATCAAAGGCGTAACACTGGCATCCAACCACAGCGAAGGTTTCCTGCGAAATGGTGACTTGTGCACAGGCGCAAATTATTTTCGAAGCCATCATTTGTCCTCTCATAAATTCTTTTTAAATCATTGGATTTAAATATACATAGGTTTAAATAACGATATTTCTTATAATTAAGAAAAAAAAATTGTAGAATAAAGAAAAGAAGATGGGTAAATAATATATTTATGAATGAAAACTTTTTCTGTTTAGAAATTTTTTTCTTAACTCTAAATTATCCTTAAGCCTTTAATTAAACTTCCTTGGAAGCCAGAAAATCAAGAAAATCTCTCTAAAAAACCCCCCTCAAGAAAAACCACAAAAAAGAGAAAAAAAAATTGAACTAATTAATTATATAAATTTGAATTTTTTATTTGTTATTATTAGGGCTGCGATTTATATGGAAATCCATATTTTTTTTTGCGCACTCGGAACAGCGTATAAATGCCATAAATAGTGTTTTTAACTTTGGTTGGAGCTTCTAGAGCCCATTTTATAATCCATATTTTCCATATTTTTCCATATTTCGCGATTTTTATCCATATTCCATATTTTTTCCATATTTCGCCCTTTTTTCAAAAATTCCTTAACAAAAATGCAATAAAAACGAAAAATATACCCCTAAAGATCGATTTTTAAAAATTTTCAAAAAATACACCCCTAACGATCGACTTTTTCAAATTCAAAAAATGCACTCCTAAAAATTGACTTTTTCAAAATTTTCAAAAAATATACCCCTGAGAATCGACTTTTTCAAAATTTTCAAAAAATATACCCCTGAGAATCGACTTTTTCAAAATTTTCAAAAATGCACCCCTAAAAATTGACTTTTTCGCGACTAAAAATTCTCCACCATAAAATTGAAAATTTTAAAATTCTGCTTATCTTCAAAAAATTTTTCTGAAATGCCATTAATTTACATATAAAAATTTTAATTTCTCTTATTAGTTCAATTAGGAAATCTTGCCATTTTTTGCTATATTTGAAAAAATTTTCTCCATATTTCGTCCATATTTTGTAATTTTTGACCCATATTTCATGGCCATATTTCGAGATTTTTAACTCTTTTATCAGCTATTTTTATAGTTCTATTTTATATATTTGCGTTCTCCTCGGTCTGTTGATGTTTGAATTGGGACAATGTAGTCAGGATTCAATGTTTTCGTTGATGAAACTTGCACCCGTGCACTCTTTTTTCCCGCGTTCATGAGCCGTGACCAATCCCTTTTCAACATTGGATTTCATTATTTAATTATTCATTTGTTTTTTTATCGAACATTGGATCTCAACCAGCCATTTTTGGTAGATAAATTTCTGATATTTTTTAATTAGTTGAAATTTAAAGTTTTAATGTATAACACGTCAAAAGAGCTCATTTTTGTTTAATAAATAGTATCATTTTTATTCCTTTTTGTTTTTAATGGACATCATATTTATAATTAATAGACAAATTTAAAAGGTATTTGTAAATATATTTTACAATTTACTTTTAAATGGGTTGGTTTTTTAATTTATATATTAATTTGATTACAACATGCATCCTGATTGGTGATTTTTTGCATTTTCGATTAGTAATATATTTTTAACAGTTTAATATTTTTTTTTTTGAAATTAATTAATGTTCTTTATACTTGGATTGACTCATCACTTTCTTATGACTTTTCATATACAATGCTTTATTATTGCATTTATTACATTTAAATCTTTAAATGCAAAAATGTTTTGCGCCTCGAGACCCAACATTTTCAAAATGCACAATCTTTAATATTTTTTGATTGCTTCTCAGTACTCTTTTTCGTAAACCTTATTATTTATGAAGATGTATAGCAATAGTTGATTTAGAGATATTAATTGTTATATTATGAATAGTAACGAGTCGCTCATTGACATTCCTAAGGAGTGCATAAGCCTTTGCGTAAACCTTCGCTTCTTAATCAGTAGGGCTCTTGCAGTTAGTGTTTACCGAACTGTTGATCCACTTAAATTAACTGTTATTAAAGGCGCTTGCAGTTAGTGATTGCTTTTCGTGTAATAGTTTTTTTAAAATTTTTTTTTAAAAAATGGTATGTTTGATTGTGGGCTTCTCGCACACAAATTGGCAGGAAGAAAAATGGATTTATTTATTACAACGTTTCATAATTTTTCATTAATAAAAAAAGACGTTTAAAACTTTTAACTTGAGCCAAACTTTGTTATAATGGCTTTTGTTATAAAACAATCATAGTTTAATATATTTTATCATTTGCAGTTATAGTTGAGTTTCTAAATTTTATTGTAGCAATTGCTACGATGATCGCTCGCTTATAAGAATACGCTTTTATAAATAAAATATTTTAATTAAAATCAACACGACATATTAGTTCTAAAAACACGCCAATTTTGTACGAATTGAAATAAAAGTGTTGTAAATAGAATTTAATAAATGCAAACAAGATTTATTATTATTAATATCTTTTAATCAATGTATTATTAATTAACATAATGATATTCTAATCATATTTCGGAAATATATTTGCGCCCAATTGTTTTGTGTTGTTTTTCTAAACGAATTTATAAAAATATACTTTATCCTTGCTTTGTTTGTGTTAATTTAAAGTATTCTCAATTTAGCAGAATTTAATTCATTATGATCCCCACCCGTTTACGGCAAAGGACCATCATTACCCACAGATCACAGTCATTAGGATCTCAATCAATAAATTTTATTTAAATTCATTTGGTAATTTAATTATTATTTATTTCGTTTATTTTAATAATATGCACCATTTTTATGGGATATTTTGATTGTTAAATAACATTTTGTCGTACAACAAGCAATAATCTTTAATTAGCACACTATTTTTCTGTAATATATTTTTTCAAACTTTTTTAATATTGATATGTTTTTGGTAAAATTTAATAATTTTTAAGTTAATTTACTATGTTTATCATGTATGATATTAATTGAATAGTAGTGGTTTTTTTGTTAAAACATTTAGAATAACATAAATTAATATTTACATTCTAAATTATTTGCATTGAAGTTTTATTTCGAACTTCTTCATATTGATATACTTGTTATACTTTAATACATCACGAATAATGGCGTATTCGGTGTCAGTTGTTGTTAATTCATAATCGCCATCATGATTTAAAATTTTTGCATTATAATATGTTTATTGCTAAAATAACAACAAAACTTTTATTAAATCGTCATTAAATATATTATTAAGTTGACCCAATAAATAATATTAAATCAAAGGAATGTTCGTTATTCAAATCAATTTTAGTTTAATCAAAATACGGGTTTTATTAAATGCAACATTTTTATTGTATTTCTTTCACCTGTTATGCACACGCTATGCGTACTCTATCTGTTGTCGTTCGAGGTATTACAGTTTATACTTTGATGGTTGAGCCTTTAACTATTATAGATTGAATAATTAACCAGTTCGCTATTATTCTTTTTATTTTTTACACGTGTTTGTTATTTTACTTTTTGTTAACTAGCTGTGGCTTATTTGTTTTAAATTGCATTTTTAAGGTACTTATTTTTGTTTTTAATTTTCGCCTTATTTAAAAACTATATATTTAAATTTTTGTTGAATAAATTTTTCCCCATAACTTAGATTATTATTTTTCATGCACCAAAGATATGTAATGGAATATCTTTTAAGTGTTTGTTTTTTTATTTATTAATACCTTTTAATTTTTTGTATCCTCTCCGATTGATGGTAATTTTTATTATTTTTTAGGATTTTGTTATCAAAATTGAACAAAAAGTGTTCTTTCAATTAAAAAAACAAATACTACAGCTTTTGACAATATTTGTTTTTTTAGCGCATTAAACGATTTATAATTGTTTTTTGGAAAGATGATATTTATCAAATCACAAATAACAAAAAAAAGAATCTACAATTCTATTTTATATTATTTCTAATATTTATTATATATTATTAATTTATTAAGTAAAGAATATATAACCAAAAGTCAACAATGCAAAATCTCACCAATCTGTTTATCTGATAAGCTCGTTTTTACAAAATTTAAATCTCCTTTTATAAAAAAACATAATTAAAGGTCATTAAAATAAAATGTTGATAAACAACGATTTATGAGACACAAGCAAATCGGAAAGATAGCATTCAAATATAAATGATATTTAAAAAAAGTATTTTGATCCCTGGAGAAAATGCTAAATGACTCGATCCAAGATTGTTTCTAAAAGAATTTTATATTAATTTCGTTATTCACAAACTTAAAAATGATTAAAGAAAAATAAAAAACAATGAATATTGCTAATATTAATAAATCATGATTCAAAAATTTAAAAACCTTGCATTTATACAGTTGGAAACTGGCATATGGGTAGCAACAGGCGATTGCCGACAAAACTTGTCATAAAGCTCG
The DNA here is from genome assembly GCA_001723225.1 of Globodera ellingtonae. NCBI lineage: Eukaryota > Metazoa > Nematoda > Chromadorea > Rhabditida > Heteroderidae > Globodera > Globodera ellingtonae. The sequence continues at coordinate 333,994 of MEIZ01000072.1, forward strand.
GGCACCAAGCATATTGGGCCCACAAATGCTAAAAAATTATTATAAAATCATAGCATTTTGTCAAATGATTAAAAAATTTTGACAACATCACAAAATATCAACAAAGCCGTTATAATAATTCATTTAAATTGATTGATTAAACAATAATTAATATTGCTAATTTTACTTTCATGAATCGGTAAACGCTAATTAGAATGAAGTAAAAAACTTAATAACAAATTCTTTATATTAAAAGAAGACGATTTTTCAAAAGATAATGTGTTATTTATTTTAAAAGTTAAAATATTTATCTTCGAAGTATTATAAAGGTTTGGGAACAAAACGTCCCGGGAACAAAACGGCGGGAACAAAACGGCGGGAACAAAACCTACCCCACTCTGTGGGAACGTTTACGCGTTAAAAAGAAAAATTTAAACCAACAATCATAAATTAATAAAATTTGTATAAATAACTATAACAGCCTATCTAAGCAGCCATATGTATCCTTTATATTTATTTTATGAATAACAATATAATTGAATAAAGAATGAATCGTAATAAATATTAATTTTATAATAAACAATTCATAATGTAAAAAGCATAATAAATGATATATCTTCTTTTACATCGATATGCACATGGAAAAGAATGACCAGAATATCGCCGCAAATTTTTTTTTAAGAAACATTTGGTTAAGAAAATTGTTTCAGGATTTTTTTGTAAAAGTATGAAACAAACTGAACATTTTAATTTATTATTTTATTTTATTTTTAATTAGCAACAATCGGCACAATCGTCTTCCACGGCCCCCCCCCCTGGTTTCACTTGTCAGATTCCCGGTCGCAAGACAACTCTCCGTAAGTTTTTTGGAATGATTTCATTTCATGATAAGTATTTAAATTTTCGGTTTAGAAACAATGAAGGGCTTTAAGAGTCACATGAGGGAGCACGAACAGAAGCCAAAAAACGTTAAAGGAAAGAAATAATAAAATCTCGACAGTCTTGGGATGCTTTTAATTTATAAGTTGTTTCTGTTTGACATTTTCGGTACAGGTATAAACGGCGAATCCAAAACAAAACTGCTGAAAATAGACAAAACCATAAACTTTATTACTTGATAATAATTGTTATTAATGATTAAAAAATCGAACGGCTTATGAGTTTATTTGTGAGTTGCCAAAGGCTTAAACCAAAAATTTATAAAAACTCCTAAATAAAGAATTAACGAAAACGATTCAGAAATAAATTTTCTTTCTAATCTATTCTTTAGCATAACAAAATTTTATTATTTAAGGTGTTGTTAATTTAAAACTTTTCTTTTAATGCATTTTTGTGATTTTGTCTTTCAACAATTAAAATTTGCAATATTTATAAGTTTTATCCATTAAATCACTTCACTATGTATTTATTTTACTTGCTGAAAATTTGATTAAAATATTATTTCTTTTGTATTCTTAAATAATTAAAAAAAAATTAATCAACACGACAGGAATGCTGTAAAAAATTCCTTTTGATCTTAAATTTAGTATAAATTTTTTTAGGGCAAAATTTTAAAATTTCAATCAGATGCCTAAAATAAAATTAATATGCTTCAATGGGCTAATGAGATTATAAGCAATATGGTAAGGCCGACCATGGCGGTGGATTTATTTATTTTCCCTCGACACACATTAAAATGTCCAAAGTGTGCGGCATAATACAATGGCGAACCTTCAAACATTTCAATGATAATACAATTCAATTGGACTTGCGTGAAATGTTTTATAATTAATTTCAATTCTCAAAAGTTCCTATTCTATTAATACGGAAGTCAGACCAACTATTTAGTAGATGCTATATATTTGGTCAATTTTTTGTTTTGATTTTTAGGATTGAATCATACAATTTAAATGATTAGTTTTTTCCCTTAGAATTTTTGTATTAATTGATACAATTTTTATTTGTAATTGCGTTTATTGTTGCAAAATTTAAAAGTGCAAAATCAAAAATGTTGCGTCAGTCAACAAATAAAGTAACAAAATTCTTTGCAAGCAGCGCTTCGACTTCTCATCGTAAAACCATCCAAAGTGTCATTATTTAGAAAATTTTTAATATTTTTTCCTTCACAACAATAAACCAGTCTTATAAAACACATTACCATTCAAACCCTTCAATATTTTTCTATAAAAAACAATTAAAAATGAAATATTCAAATTATACAAATTTTGAATAAATTAATTCTGGCTTAAGGCAGTTCTACATACTAATTAGATAACTATAAAGAATTATTAATTTTCTTTGTTTTCAAAATATTGATTTTTAAATTGAACACTAAGAAGAATGGTCAAAAGATGTTTTATATTATAACCGTGATTACCAAAAAAAAGGATTGTTCAACAACCACAACAATGACAGATTTCGTCACTCAAAACATGGACCTGTTAAGCCAAAAACATTTTAACAACCTTGAGAATGGAAGAAAAATTTCCTTTAATTGTTTAAATCCAAAAGTTCAAAATATGAATGAATATTTAAATAAATAATGCTTTACGAAATTTCAAATTTCAACACCGAAGCGCATCTAAAAGAGCCCGATAAAGGGAGGTCGGGCATGATTTTATTGACTTGCATAATGAAATTAATTTTTTGAATTCAAATCATAAAACAAATAAAATTATACAAAAAACTAATATTTTCCAAAAAAGTTGAATCGTGAATGCTCCAGTGAAGGAAAACATACGGGTGGAAAATAATATATCAATAAAAAGCAAAATAGTGGCATAAAACTGATCAAAACAATTAAAATATAACTGATATTAAAAAGAATAATTAATATTCCAAAACTAATAGATATTATCAAAATTTGTCTTGGGGCTGTTTTTCGGAATTTACAACAATTTTCAGGAAACACTTCTGATACTACTCGTGATGCCGTTGAAACGCAACTGCCAGCGCCGACGCCGCACCTCCACTCGTCGGCTTTGCGCGCGTTTACCAAATTAAACAAAAAAAAGTTATTAAATAGACATATAAATAATGATTAGCCAAAATTGCTTACAATATTTTTTAAAAATATATTAAGAACGGACAGCAAATAGCTTTAAAGCAAGAAATAAAGTTTTCATTTTGAATTAAAAGTACAGGAACCATTAATATTACAAGAACAAAATCTTGTTCGACAATATTGTGTAAAATTTTTTAACAAAAGCTTTATTTAGATATCGGCAAAATAAAAGTAAGTTTTATAGTTTAACTAAAATACAATAATATATGAATAGCATTCAGACGATTCTTTGCTTTTAATGTTCGATTTCTTACTTTCATAAAATGGTGGTCGACGTTTGCGCTATGCCAGGAGTTTTACTCTTCTGTTGGACCATAATTTCAATTTAGTAAAAAATGCCTTCACATCTTCCATGAATTGTTTTAGTAACAAATTTTTTATTTACAGTATTACCTTAGTTGGATTGCTAACTGCTTGGGGGGTATAGCAGATTTGTTGATTTATAAAAAGTGGCAATCCCAATAGATGTGTAAAAAAAGGTAAAGACCACAATTAAAAATGTTAAAATAAATTCTTATAATCGTAGAAAACTACTACTTTCGTGAAAACAAATCGTGAAAAGCTAAAAATTTAATTTATTTTGTCATATTCGAATGAAATGTTTTAAACTTTGCAGTAAAATAAAGTGTAAAATAATTATACAGAAAAAAAAAATTTTTTAAAAAGATGCTTTAACAAAGGCACACGCTCTTAACATAACAAGAAAATATATATTAATGAAGACTGTGACATATTAAATTTCAAATATAACCCGCGCGGAACATTTTATAACGAAGAATGATTAAATAATAAATAAAATAATTACAACTTGAGTAATTAAATCGTCTTGACACGGTTAGAGTATTTTGATTTTGGAAAAGCTAATAATAATGCAATTTAAAAATTATAACCCATTAAACAATACTAAACTATTATCAAAAGTAATTTTTTGTTTTTAAAAAATATGCTCATAATATTGATATTTGCTTCATTCATTATTAATAGTGATCTGCCAGAAGGTTCGGTCGGTACTATTCGGTAAAGTACCGAATACCGTTACCGAAGCCTTAGTACCGAAAAAGTACCGAAACAAAAAAATACCGAAAAAAATTGCCGGTACTTTTTCGGTTTTCGGTACCAAAAATTTTTTCGAGTATTTTTTAAAAAAATTCCCTTTATTTTGGCTTTATTAATATTTATAAGATAGTATTATTTGATTTTGATTTTAACATAAAAAATTATGAAAAATTATTATGTTTTTTAATATTCTTTTTACTCGAAATTCGGTTTATTTGATTTTCGAAAAGAATTAATGAAAACAGCTTCACTTCAACTGGATATTGAATGAGTGAAAAACTAATAGTTGTTACTGAAAGAAAGGTTAGCAAATTAACGACGATTATTTCATTAAAATCGTATTTATTTTTGCATGTTTTTTAATAAATCTGTTAAACTTTTCCTTTTAATAACTCCCGCAAAACAAAGCAATCATTGTTTAATTAATATCACAATATTGTAAAAAAATAAATATAAATATTAATCTAATATTTAAATATTTACCAAAAAATAATAATAAACAATAATTTTAACGGGAAGGGCAGAGAATCGCTCAAATTTTATTTAATACCTTGCTTGGCAACTATTCAATTTTGACCGATTCCTTTTGGGCTTAACATAAAGATATGAAAACATAGATTGAATTAATTTTTTATATTAAGAAATTATATATTTTTTTATATAGATGAAAATAAATGAATTTAAAGTCCTAGAATCAGGCCGTCGAACATATGCAAATCCGGACTAAATAGAAGCAGAGCCACGCAAATTAAACAACGGTCTCGCGACTGCGAAACTAACTAAAATTTTAAATCGATGAGAAAACTAATGAAGAAAAATAAATGTTATGACACCCTAAAGAATAAAAAAACTTTAAATCTAATAAATAAAAAACATTAAAATAATTAAATTTAAATGAGTGCGAAAAGGCGGCATAACGATGAATAAGCTAGTGTTAAAATAAATTTATTTTTGCATTTTGATTAAAAAAATTTGAAAATTTATTATTAATGGGGGGGGGGGGGNTTAATGGGGGGGGGGGGAAGAGCATGAGACTAGTGCAACTTGTCAAAGTGGTTTAACCTTAATTGGAAGTATACTTTTTTTATTCAGTGTTTTTGATTTATTTGCAATTTTCAGTTTTCATTTCAATTCATGTTGTTGATTTTTAAAATGATTACTAAAAGTTCTAAAATTTATTTTTCTGCACACTCTGCTGCCTATCCCTAGCCCTAAGGGAGACATTTTTATGTTTGTGCCGATTTCTTTTTAATTTTTGAAGTATGAGATCTTTAAATTATGTCGAATTTATCCAAATAATAAATTATTTATATAATCATCTGCAGGTAATTTGTTTGAATTCCAACTCCAACCAAGGGTCACAAACGACAGATAAAAACAATACAAATATTTAAATAAATGAATAAATTGAAAGCGACAGCGTAGAGTTTGTATATTTGACACTTTGAGCACAGCTTATTAACAAATTGATAAATACTTGAAAACAACAAATAAAATATCATAAAATTAGTTAAAAAGCGGGTCTTAAATTAATATAAACGCATTTAATTGAATGAAAAATTGTAAGGGTTAAATATTACATACGGCCGGCATTCCGATGCATCTGGAACCAAAGAGAGCAACACTCGATGCAATTTGGACTTTCACTGACATTGCCGGAATATACAGCATTTTTTAGATAATATACAAATTTATGAGCAAAAATCGCGAAAAATGCTATAAAAACTAGTTTTGACTTAATCAGAGATTAATATCGAAACGATGTAAATCATTTTTATTTACATTAGCATTGCAAATTTATCACAAAATTGAATAAATAAAATAAAAAATAAATATTTATTTAAACATATTATGCTTTTTAATATTAAAAAAAAATGTTTGCCAACTATTCTAATAATAAGACGGCTAAATAAATTGATTTTTACTGCCATACTTGTTTAACTTCTTTATTTTTAAAACTTATTATGCAACTTATTTTGATTTTCGCTCAAAAAGCATTTTATCATTTTGACCAAGTTTATTAAATCGAGAAATGAATTACCTATATAACATCGTTAAATGTTACGGATTAACACGCCGATGTCACCAGCGGCACTCCGACTATGTCTGTACAGACGTCCGCGCACATAGACAATAATGAAATCGATTAAATTTAAGCTATAATAGACATTTATATTAAAATATTATGTTTACAATAGAAATAAAAGCTAAAATAATGCCAAATTAAAAAAAATAACACTTTTCTAAATTTATAAATTAATCACTACTACACGAAGTGAAATTTAAAAAATAAATTTTAATAATTCTATTACCATAAACTTACAAAAATATTGAAAAATTCAATTAAAAAATTTATGAAGGGAAAGAAGTCTTTCTATAAAATACTTGAAAAAGTTAATAGCGAATTTACATGTCTGGATTAAAACTCCCTACGTAAAATAACAAATTTCCAAGTTTATAAAAAAAGTTATTTAGCATTTATGTAACAAAAAAATAAAAATTTATTTAAACTAATAAATGTAGCTTATACTACCATATGAATGAATCAAGTAGGGATAGGAATAGATTCAATATTCTGTTTATCATAAATTTTAGAAAAAAAGCAAATTTGTAAATCAATCGGCATTTTTAACCTATTTTATATGGAACGCTTTTTTTAAAGAGTTCAAGCCAATATCAAACATTCGCTTCAATAAATATTCATTAGGGAGAAAAAATCCTCTGAGCCCCCAAAATCAGTCAATCATTTGATTCAATAATTAGTTTCTCAGTTTTATAAATGTGTTTTTATATTGTATTGTTTATATTTATAAAGAAAGTACAACCGTAATTTTTTAGCAAAATGTTCCAAAAAGTAAACTAAAAAATTTTTTTTGGGCTGATGCCCAAATTACTCTCGCCGTCTGACTCTCTCTTTTTAGCACACTATTTCTTCAAAAATAAAATGTTCAAAAAAGTAAACTAAAATAATTTTGTTTTAGTTACTTTTTGAACATTTTATTTTTTGAAGAAATAGTGTGCTAAAAGAGGAGTCAGACGGCGAGAGTAATTTGGACATCAACGCACCCCATCTTAAATTTTTAGTTTACTTTTTGGAACATTTTATTTTTTGAAGAAATAGTGTGCTAAAAAGAGAGAGTCAGACGCGAGAGTAATTTGGGCATCAGCCCATCTAAAATTTTTTTAGTTTACTTTTTGGAACATTTTGCTAAAAAAAGTCAGTCAGACGACGAGAGTAATTTGGGCATAACGCACCCCATCTGAAAATTATTTTAGTTTACTTTTTTGAATATTTATTTTTGAAGAAATAGTGTGCTAAAAAGAGAGAGTCAGACGACGAGAGTAATTTGGGCATAACGCACCCCATCTGAAAATTATTTTAGTTTACTTTTTTGAACATTTTATTTTTTGAAGAAATAGTTGCTAAAAAAAGACAGTCAGACGACGAGAGTAATTTGGGCATAACGCACCCCATCTGAAAATTATTTTAGTTTACTTTTTTGAACATTTTATTTTTGAAGAAATAGTGTGCTAAAAAGAGAGAGTCAGACGGCGAGAGTAATTTGGGCATCAGCCCATCTAAAATTTTTTTAGTTTACTTTTTGGAAC
>MEIZ01000072.1:341721-372392 GCA_001723225.1 Globodera ellingtonae
TTTTTTAGTTTACTTTTTGGAACATTTTGCTAAAAAAAGACAGTCAGGCGGCGAGAGTAATTTGGGCATAACGCACCCATCTAAAAATTATTTTAGTTTACTTTTTTGAACATTTTATTTTTTGAAGAAATAGTTGCTAAAAAAAGACAGTCAGACGACGAGAGTAATTTGGGCATAACGCACCCCATCTGAAAAATTTAAGATGGGGTGCGTTGATGTCCAAATTACTCTCGCCGTCTGACTCTCTCTTTTTAGCACACTATTTCTTCAAAAAATAAAATGTTCCAAAAAGTAAACTAAAAAAAATTTAAGATGGGGTGCGTTGATGTCCAAATTACTCGCGCCGTCTGACTCTCTCTTTTTAGCACACTATTTCTTCAAAAAATAAATGTTCAAAAAAGTATACTAAAACAATTTTTAGATGGGTGCGTTGATGCCAAAACCAAAGCAATAAGTCTTCCTTTATTTCTTCTTTTATTTGTAGTTGGAGAGTTTTTTTTCATTTTATTATATCTCCAATTATTGACAATAGCTTTTTTTATTAAAAATTCTTTTGCTTTGAAATAGAATATCGCTAATCTCTTTGGACGAAATTTGTTTGCGTACCCGCTATCCACTCACTCGCTATTAATATTGTTAGCGAGAATTTTAATGTGAAGTTAATAATTGAGTATAAAATATAAAATTGAATTTATAATAATTTTACCACATGCTGGAAGTTTACTCACATTGTGTTATAGCAAGTTGGCTGTCCATTCTTGTAATGATTACAACATGTTAAATTAATAATTATTATAATAAATGAATAAATGTAGATAATACTTAGCCACGGACTCCAACGAGGAGTGTCATGCTGAAATCCGAGAGGCGGCAGCTAATGAATGAGCTGTGCCAATGAAAATAAAAGGGCTGACCCCGAAGAAACAGTAAAGCCCTGCCCGAAATCTTAATTTATAGATAAGCAACGCTAAACAATGATAAATGAATTACAAGCTTATATTAAATTTAAATTAATACCGATGAGATGTACTAAATTTTAGTACTTAATGATTTCAGGTTCAATTAAAGAAACGAAATTGCAAAAATCGATTATTCAGAATAGATTATAAAATAATCTTTAAAAAATTTCCAATGCTTATAATAAGTATGATAATGTATTTTGAAACAGTTTGCGATTTGAATTTTCTTTAATAAAAACGCAAATAAATATTTCCATGTGTTTGCTGGCTCTCCTAGGCATTTTTAAATGAAGTTAAATTAAATTCTAACGTTTGGGGTTTTCCTTTTTTAATCTTCGAAACCCCACCTGCCCCATCCCACAGACTCAGCCACTCGCCATTCCACCACAAGAACAGACACTCAATTGGATTTACAAAAAACTTATTTTCCCCCAAAAAAGTCCGATCTTTAGGGGTGTTCATAAAAGATCAGTATTAGATTATTCCAAATTGTTAATTGCTTTAACGCGAGATGTAAGACCTTTTTATTTTATAAGGTCGTTGACATATAAATATTTATTCTGCTTTTTGGTTATACAGTAATAGCTTACATTTTCTAATTAAAGTAAGTGTCCACTAACTTGCTTTGCCCAGTAACCTCTCTCGAAGCTTCCAACCATAAGATTCTTGCACATTTTTTTTACTTGCATTGTGACAGGGAAAAATTGGTTTTGGTTGCTTTAAATTTTCTGGTTTATTTTTTTGACTGTTAAACAATATAATTTTTTTGTTTTTTTTTTGTAATTTTCCAAATTTTTTTATTTATATGCATTGTTTGTTTTTTATAATTTTGTTTGTGGCCCACCTTGGTCTAGACAGTTGCGCCACTGTTAGTTTTTAATTTTAGCGATTACATAAGATTAAACTTTGAACGTTAGGGAGAAATATTTTTGTATCAGTTTATAAGCAAAAATTCATTGGTGACAAAACTATTAAAAATTTTAAGTTGATATGTTTATACATTCATATATTTTTATTATTTATAAACGTCAGTTTTTAAAAATTCTTTTATTGATTAACAAATTAAATGCGCAAAAAGAATTCATATAAAAATCTAGCTTTCTAAAATAGATGGCATTCCTTCGGTTAGATAGGTTAAAATGTTGTCACGTAAGAAGCTATTCATTTTAACTGTATAAAGAAAAATGGATGTTTGTTTAAATTACATATTTGCAAATATCACATTGCCATAATGCAAATCTTATTGAACCATCTCGAAAAAAGCTAGCAAAGCAATAAAAATCTTTATAGATATTGTTAAAATTATGTTAGAGCTGTGTCTCATAAAAATTAATGATTTAAATTAACTAATGAAAATCGCAACAAAATAGGATTACTATTCGTTTAATTTAAAAAAATTATAAGACACCCATAAAAATTCCCAAATTTATGAAAATTGATCTGAATAAAAAAATTCAAATATTCAATTGTTTAAATGAATTTAAAAATATAATACAGCAGCGTTACAGCAAATTTTTCTAAAATTCTATTTGAATAAGTCAAAGAATGCGGTTTCCGTCCTTTTTAAAGTAGCCTGCTTAAGGTAATACAAAAAAATAGAATAATCGATTTAATGCTACCAACCAAAGTCCTGTGAATTTAGGACCAAATTTCTTGAAGCAAAATATAAAGAGCGATTTGCAGTGTTATAAGATGTTCAATTTTTAATATGCTAATTATCTAATTTAGTAATGATTTTACGGGTCCCACCCAACTCATCCATACCCAACTCATCCATACCCAAAAAACCGCCCAAAAATCGGTATTTTTAAACTTTCTCAAGTGTTAAGGCCATAACTTTTTTTAAACTTTTCCAATCGCAAAGCTTTACCTTAATGTTAGCTTTAGCTCCTCGAGATCTTTCGATTGGCTTTAACGCTTTCTAAATCGGACAAGTTTGAAGCAAGTTATGCTCTATGGATGAGTTGGATATGGATGAGATGGGTATGGATGAGTTGGGTATGGATGAGTTGGGTTTAACCCTGATTTTACATCACAAAAAAATCTTATATTTATATTTTATGCTAATCTGGATATAAATTGAAGACAAAATTGTTTTTATTTGCCAATAACGAAAAGATAAAGATAAAGAAATCAAATGGTGCTCTTAATATAGTGGGGCAACAAATGCTGGAATAAATTACTATAATAATCATAGTATTTTGTCAAATAAACGTAACTACATAGTATTAATACCTTTTTTATCGATTTTTTCCAATGATTGGAAAGGGGTTTGGGGGAGGGGCTAGAACACCCCGCTCTCTAACCATACCCGCATAGCTCTGCGCGACTTTTTTTAAATTTCAAAATTTAAATTTCATTTTTAAAATTTGCAAATTATTTATTTTAATCTATTAAATTTATTTATTCTCGTCGGGATTCGATCCACACTAAACCGGCACACAACCACCGGGCCACAGCCAAATTAAGATAAACAGAATAAAATGTGAAGATGTAGCCAACATTTATGTTGGTTACTCCTTTTCTCGTAAGTGAAAGGAGAGGAGGAGATGAGTCATGGAGGGAGGAGTGGATCGTTGTTTTACGCGAGAGCCAAAAAGGCTCAGCGTTTTATCCTACCCCCCCCCCCCCCCGCATATCAAAAAAGATGTCTCTCCCGACCGTGGGAAATTTTGAGCAGCGAGCCCAAAAGGTGTCAGTAGCATCCCCTCCTATTTTAACATTCACAAATAGTCAATCCTCAGCAAAAAATCTTTGATTCAGCTCAATAAATTAAAATTTTGGTAAAACTTAAAAAGCCAGATTTATTTGACTAAAATTCAATTTGAATTTTTTTGTTCCTATTTTGATCAAATTATGAAAATTTTATTACATTCATTTTTTCTTAGCCTACGGCAATGCTCCCCATAAAAAGTAATGCCCTAATGCAACATCTTTCTTTTCCCTTTTTTAACAAATCGATAACAGTAGTATAACATCCACATTTGTAACTTTTGATTTTTGCAATTATTTAAAAAATCGGCCATTCATCTGATTGATTTTTTGTAATTGATTTGTTTTGAAATGCTTAAAAATTGGGCAAACTTATTTTCATTAATATTTGTAGTTGATTTGTTTTGGATGAGGAAATGCCCAAGGATATTTGTAATTGGGGTTCTAAAATAATTCTAAAAAATTGGTCAAACTTTTTTTTTCATTGATATTTGTAATTGATAGTGTTTCGAAATGATTAAAAATTGGTCAAATTTATTTTGATTGATATTTGTAATTGATTTGTTTTGAAATATTAAAAATTTGTCAAATTTATTTTAATGCTATTTCTAATGGTCAAACTATTTTCTTTGCTATTTCTTATTTGTTTGTTTTTTGGTTAAATTTATTTATTGCTATTGTTATTAATAGTGCTTTTTTATTTGGATTAAAAATTTGCAATATATTTATTTGTTAAAGGCTCTTGAATTTATTCTTATTGTTGAAATATTCAGGCTTTGGGCCGAGGGTACAGCTAATTGATAATTTACTAATTTTTAGTAAAACACTCAAGTATATTATTGTGACGTCTAAATACAATGGCAAATCAACAAAATAATTGGCCACCGCCCCAGCCACCAGTTGGGCAGGTATATTCAAATTATAAATTTAAATTTTAATGGCAATTAGGAGGGGTATTCCATCTTCATTTACCCAACAGGTACAACCCGGGCAACAGGTCGGCCACCAAACCTCTGTTGGACCGTATGGAGGCGTTCGCCCGCCTTTTAACTGGCAGTACGGCGGAGCGCAACCGTCCCAGCAGGGGATTGTTCGTCCAATGTTTGTTCAGCAACAACCGCAGCAAGCGCAAATTGGGCACCCTCCTACCGGAGTACATGTTCAACATACCGACCCGGTGAGCGGTTTTAAGCTTGGGGAAATGTTTAAAATTTCAGACAACATTGTCTAACGACGGTATCACGCACAACATTGGCTTTTTGAACGGTTGTGTCGCTCAATTCGACCAATTTCTCCCGTAAGAATTTACTATTATTTTTAACAGTTATTTTAGGCCACTTTGTTTGGTCGTCGATTCAACTGACCATCGACCGCAGCAACTGACAGCGTTTGGGCCGCTTTCGGTGACAAACGCGATCCTTCGAACGGGAGACGGGCACAAGGTCGAAGCCTGCGGATGGCGTCAACAAGCCAATGTTTTGGCGGCGTTGACGAGCGGCAACGCCTATTGGTTTTTCAACTGTCGTGCCAAGGCCCGCTACCAACAGACGGACTGTTGGTATCGCATTAGCGTAGATGGATTTAGCGCGTACGTTGTGGAAGAACCGTCGGTAATTATTTTGTTTAAAAATGTGTCCCAATTTCTATTTAGCGGAATTACCAGCCAATACAAAATCCTTTTACGCCGGTTAATTTTTGAAAATAAAAATTCAATTAATTGAAAATTAAAGGTGGTGGTGCTAAATCGGCCGGCACCCTTAATTCAATCTGGCGGCGGTCCAACCGCGGTAATGACAGCCTTATTTTACTTTAATTGTTTTATATTAAGAATGCTCCTACGACCCAACAACTGGAACCCGTCCAAGATGGACACCATGTCGAATCGGGCCATGAGGGAGCTGCCGCTCGCAGAATTGGCGCAGAAGGAAATGTATGATAATTTCGATAATCATTTGTTGTTAAATGTTTTGTGAATAAAAAAATGTTAAACCATTGAAACCAGTTAGTTAAAAATTTTCACTTAAGCAAGCAACTCAACTATTGCTTGCGGGTCGGTCTGGTTCTCAAACACAACTGGACTCACGACCAGGCCCATCTTCACGTGTCAGACCACCTCAACGGCGAGCAGCAGAACCGGTTCGTGAAAGAGTTCGAGTGGCGCTGGAGTCTCTTAGCACTCCCATGTCACAACCCTGGGATGACTGGATCATCGAGGATATATCATTTAACCGCCCACGCAACAGGGGAACTTATAGTCTAGCGCAAAAACCATATCCGGCCCGTAAAATTCTTTTGTTACCCGAGCTGGAAATAACCCAGACCCATGTTAATAATTCTGAAGAGTGTTCAATATGTAAAAGCTGTTTTCAAATTGGGGAACACGCGACCTCGCTACATTGTTTTCATCTTTTTCACTTTTCCTGTATATCTCCATGGCTAAAAATTCGACGTGTATGCCCCGTTTGTCAAATCATTTTGCCCTGAGTTTTTTTTGTTTGTTTTTAATGGCTGATAAATTTATTTAAAGAAAACCAAATTTGGGTATTTTAATTAGTTTGTTTGTTAAGATAGCGAGTGACAGACTGTTCGTCATTGAGCGTTCAACGCCAATGCGAAACGTATCTCGCAACACTCGAGGGGAAATTGCGGAAATCCGTTTCCTTCCGCTGGAGGATGCCGACCGCCCGGATCTGCTGCTGCCGACGCTGATCCAGCAGCTACTGGACCGAGTACTGCAGGACCGCCCCCCAGCACTCATGGTCGGCCTTCAGCTGCATGCGCCGGGGCTAGAGCGGCCCTTTGTTGTGCGACTCCGGCCACCGGAGCAGAACAACGCCGCTACATTGGCAGCAGCAATTGAGCGCCTGAACGAGCAGTCCGCAGCGGGCATTGACCTGCTCTCTGGGACCACCGTCGCCAAAGTGCTGGCGGTGTGGCCGCTGGAGCAAGTTCGGGCCGACTCCCAAAGAGGAGGTTGTTTTACCTTGCCAACGTTTGTTAAACCAAAAAATTAGGTGCATGTGACTTGGATCAGGAGCATCACGTGTCGCACAGCGTGCAATCGCTCGTGCGGGTTCAAAACCCCGGGGATCGCTTGTGTCTGGCGCGGGCGGTGCTGCTTGGGCTTCGTGATCGCCTTTGCCAAATGCCTGGTGGTGGCGGGCGTGCGGCCTTCAATTTGTATGCTGGTCAACAACATCGACACGGTCCAGCGGCACGAAATTTACTCCGCAGGGCCGGTATTTCTCGACACAAACGCCTATACCGCTTGGAGGACGTGGACCGGCTACAAACATGGTTGAACAACATTTATGGCCACGGCGAAGTTCGGCTGACAATCTTTGAAAAGGAGATGGAGTATCGGATTTCATTCAAAGGAGGGGGGTAAGTTTTCAGAGTATTAATCAACAAAATGCAAATTTAAAGGGTGGCACAATTTGACCTGTGCTTGTTGTTGGAACGAGAGCATTTTAACTACATTGGCAGAATTGAGCAGCTCTTCAAGGTGGCAAAGTACTGCATTGACTGTGAGCGGGGGGTGGATAGGCTCTACCATCCGTCCGGGTGCACTGTCGTATGCCGCCTCTGCTTGAGATTTGGGCCGGGATTCCCGTGCCAGACAGAACAGGTGTTTTGATGGAATTTACATTTTTACACAATCTTTAGTTGCAAAATGGGGACAACAGTGCTCGGCTTTGCCCCGAGTGCCGCTTCATCTTTCCAAACAATAACTGCTATGACCACCATTTGGCCCGCCAAGCAGCAGCACCGATGGATGGACGCGGGCAACGCCAAAGACGTCCAATTTGCGAGTGGCGTCGAGTTTGCCGTGTGTGTGGGACGTATCGCTTACGCCGGGGCACATCAATGCCCCCCTCGCCACCCCGTCGTGGGTGGCAATTGTCGAAGATGTGGTGGACCACACACAACCGACCACCCTTGCTTCATCCAGCCAATTAGAGCGGTGCCAGCTCAACGGGCCCTGTCACCGGTTTCGACTGCCCATTCCGGCGACAATGAGAGCTCGGACGATGACGACAACGATGACAACATGCCGATCCGACTCTGCATATTTGATGCAGAGACTTCACAGGATCGACCATTGCAACTACACTCTCAAGTTGTGCAAAAGCACGTGCCACTGCTCATTGTTGCGGAGGTCATCTGTGAGCGCTGCATCCGAGCGGGGATCAGCGTTCATGATGGGCAGGGTCGACGAGCTCCAAGCTGTGTGTGTGGTTCAGCGAGGGGTCCCCAAATGAGGCAATGGTCATCACCGCCGTTTTTTCCGCAACCAGCCCCAGCTGGAGCTCCAACTTACAACCCACGGCGCTTCTTCTTCCACTCCTTTGACAACGAGGAAACAAATCCGGTGGACCARTTTTTGGATTTTTTGMYMCADAMSGGGCCAMRAAAAGCACACACRGTGTGCATTGCACACAATGGWGGSAAATACGACTTCCATCTCGTATTGGAAGCCTTACACCGACGAAGTTTGCCGCCAAAACGCCTGTGCACAACGGGGCTGAAGATCTACTCAATGCGCCTGTCCGGAAACAATCAACGCCGCATCACGTTCAAGGATTCTCTGAATTACTTTTTTTGTGAACTCGATGCGCTCGTCAAAAGTTTTGATCTTCCGTCAAATTTGGCAACCGTCAAACCGTTCTTCCCCTACTTGTACATTCAACGCCAACATCTCCACCAACGCCTCCAAGGATTACCGCCAATGGAATTCTATGCGCCGGACACCATGAAGACGGATAAGCGCGAGAAATTTTTGCGCTGGTACACAAACAACACGGAGGGGGCTGCTTTTCAACTCCGTGAACAACTGATCATGTACTGCACCAACGACGTGGCAATTCTACGCGAGTCGGTCATTCGCTTCCGCCAACTTATTGGCGAGCACACGCAAGGCCTCGACCCGTTCACCAATGCGTCAACCGCCGCTGGTTTGGCACTATCCACACTGCGCCGCTGCTTTTTACCGGCAAACCGTCTCGTCCACTCGCCCGAGGGTGGATATCTGCGCGGACGTCGGGCTTCAGCCGAATCCCAGCGGTACATTCGGTTCTTTGAACTGGAGAACCCGGGCGCCCACGTGCAGTGCGCGAGCTGGTCTGTTGGCGAGGCGCACATTGAGGACTCTGGGTATCGCGTAGACGGTCTTTGGGTCAGGGAACAACCCCTTTGTCCACTTGCGATTGAGTGGATGGGCTGCTACTATCACGGTAATTTTTTTAGGTGTAAAAACAATACAAAAAAAATAGGTTGTCCCGACTGTTTCCCGAACCGTCAACAACGACTGGCGGCCGGTCGAACAGCGGAAGACTTGTACGAGCGGACAGTGCGGCGTCTGTGGGAGCTGGAGCACGTGTACGGCTGTGAACTTCACGTGGTGTGGGCATGCCGTTGGAAGGACCAGCTGCGTCGCGATCCCCAACTCAAGCAGCGTTATGACGCGGTGTTTGTTCCTCGTCCGCTTGATCCTCGAAATGACGCACTTCGGGGCGGAAGAACGGAGCCCTTCAAGCTACACCATGTTTGCGCCCCGGATGAGGAGATTTTGTGTATCGACATTGTGAGCCTATATCCATATGTGATGGTAAGTTTTTGGTGTTTGTTTTGTTTATGTGCCCCGCTTTAGAAGGTGAACCCGTTCCCGGTGGGCAATCCGCGAGTGTTGACGCGCGAAGTGCTACTGGAACCACCCACAACGCCTCTTCCATGGACAACTCCAACAGAGTTTCGAGGACTGTTGCTTGTGCGCGTGCTTCCACCACGCGACATTCGAATTCCCCTGCTTGGCTACCGCACCCCGGATGGGCGCTTCACCTTCCCGCTGTGTGCATGGTGTGCCGACCGCAAACAGCAACGCCCGTGCCGGCACAGTCCGGACAAGAGGTCGTGGGTGTCTGCCTACACCCACGTGGAGCTCAATAAGGCGTTGGAACTGGGCTATGTGGTGACGGATCTATTTGAGGTATTTTTTTACAACCCTTTACCTCGAAAGAAATTTAATAGGTCTGGCACTACGACGAGTGGGACGACACCCTTTTTAGCTCCTACGTCAATACGTTTGTCGGATTAAAGGTGCAAGCGAGCGGGTGGCCAGATGGCTGTGTGACGGAGGAGCAGCGCCAGCCTTTCTGGACGACTATTGGCAAACGGAGGGAATTCGACAGGACGCGACCAAAATTGCCCCCAACCCCGGCCTTCGCCTAATCGCCAAAACGCTCGCCAACTCTCTTTGGTAAATTTTGTGTTTTATTGTTGTTGTATTTTTTATACACCTTAACAGGGGAAAATTAGCCCAGCGCGTCGGTCACCCGGAGGTTCGGTACACGCGTACGCCAGCGGAGTTCCATCGGCTGTTGGAGGATCCGACGCTGGACAAACTCGACTTTGTGCACGTGTCGCCGCACATGGACCGCTGTGTGGTGCGGAAGCGACCGGAATTTGCCAAGGCGCCACCAACCAACTGTTTGCCGGTGGCCATCTACGTGACATCTTATGCCCGCCTACATTTGTACAAATACATGGAGCAGGTGCTGGCGTTGGCCGGAGCCGAATTGCTGTATTGCGGTAATTTTTGTTCTTATTTGGGAAAAAACAAACAAAAAAAATAGACACCGACTCCCTCTACTACGTCAACAAGACGGGGGGACCGTGTGTGGCAGAGGGCGAGGCGCTTGGCCAAATGAAGCGCGAACACTCGGACCGTCGAATTGTCGAATTTGTTGCGGCTGGCCCAAAGAATTACGGCATTCGTCACACCAATCGCATGAATGGCTCCGATGAGCGCGCCAATTTGAAAATTCGCAGCTTTCGCCTTTCTTACGCAACGCAGCAATTGCTCAACTTTGACTCCATGAAGGAGCTCACATTGGCCACCTACAACATTGACGGGCCAATGTTATTTTTGGAGTGTTTTCATTTTACGTTCAATTTTAGTGACAACGTGCTGGACCAAGAAGAACTTTACGGCTGCGGCGCTATCCAAGTGGCGTTTCCTCAAATTGGCCGCACCGTCTACGCCGACTTGTACACGCATGAGGCGCACAAAGACTACCGGCCCTACTACGCCAAGGGGCGTGTGCGCCCTGGAATGCAGACACTGCCATTTGGCTACTCGGACAATGTTGAGCCCCCCGGGGAAGGGGGTCGCCTTTTGCCTTTCGCCAGAGCGAGGCAAAGCGAGCCGCCGCAGCCGCCGCCTCCGGCGCCGCCTCGGCGAGAAGGAGGAAGAGAACCAGACCCAACCCAACCCGGACATTCATCGTGGTTTTTGTGATCATTGTTTGTATGTTTATTTTTGTAAATCGCATTCACATCAATTTTTTGAAAATGATCACTAGTGAAAAAGGCATTTTCGACACATTGCATCGTAAGCTTCCGATCCTCCAATAAACTCTTCTTGAGGGATGCGAGGGGAAAACTGAAACTAATTTGTTTTTTTGCGTATGAAAAAGAGAATTCAAAAGCGACCATGTTGTTGGGCTGCTGCCTGGCGAACCGACGGGTGAATTCGGCCTGAGCAGATTCGCAGTAGAAACACACTGCCTTGAGCCATTCCAGCCCGTCCACGTATGGCAGCAGCTCAACAATGGGTGGAAACATTTTTTGATCAAATGTCGCGTTTAGCGCCGCCACAATCACGCGTTTCTTGTGCACATTGACCATGTGTAAAATGACGGGGCATAGGTCGGAAAAGAATTGCCCCTCATCAATGCAGATGACTTTCTCTGCACATTTCCGCGTAGGCGTCTTGCAAATGTTTAACAGCAACCGCCTCGCGTGTTTCGCCATCATGGGGGTGCACGCGCGAGTCGTTGTTTGTGCGCAAATTGTCCAGCTCGTGCTTGATGTACATTACGGACAGACCAGCACACTCTGTTTGTAGTCCTAGACGTAGCAGTTGGCTAGTTTTGCCGGCAAACATTGGTCCCAGAATTAGATGAATTGACATTTTTTATCGAAAATAGTTTGGGATCAAATCCAACAGGTATTGAAATGAAGAATTCAAATGATCAATGGTTCGAACACCGGTGACAATCACTTTTCCCGAAATGTAAATGAGGCAAGTGGCGCCACCGTCAATTTTGCATCTGAGCGCGGGGAAAATGGTTGGATCATAAATGCCGCCGGGAATAGCGTGTTGCAGTCGCTCCACACTGATTCGTTCGGCACATGTGTGCACGCCCACAATGTTGACGATCCTCAGCAGCTCAACGCTGAGTTGGGTGAATTGGTTGTGCTGCAAACGTCGCCGGACGCGCTCGGCCATTTTCCTGGCCAAACAAGGATGTGGGACACCTGCTAGAACCACACGGCCCGACCGGAACACCAGCGCAGACACCGTTCTTTGACCACCACAACGAACACGCATGATGATGGCGTGGAAGCGCCGAGGGTTGTACTCGGTGTTTATCCCATTTTGGGCAATTGCCAAAAATTGTTCAGTTGTAAAGCAAGGATTTATTACTTTGAAGGCAACAGTACAATTGGAAATTTGGGTCATTACTCTTTGATCACAACACTGAGCACCTCAAGCGATAAGAATGTTTTGTGATCGCCTCCTCCGTATTCAATGACACAGGGCAAATTGGCATGGCGGAGACGCATCCCGTGTTTGACGTAGTAGTGCATGCGAACCTAATTTGTTTTTTGCATTGCGACAAAAAAAAAGCTGTACCGTGATGCCCAGGTATCCGCGATAAGCCGGCGCCAGGTGAGCGCCGAGAACAGACACATCGCTGCAGCGGACCCCAAAATTGCGAACGGGCGGGCGCAGGTGGTTGGTGCGCAACTGAACGTTGGAGGACCGCAAGTGCTCAACAATGGCTCGACGATGCTCCAAATTTTGCAGCAGCACGTGCAGCTCTTGGACCGAGCAGCTATAGTGCTTGCAGAGGTAGTCAATGAGCGACTGTGATCGTCTGCCGCTACCACAGGTGCAACGCGTCGTCAGCACCGCTTGAGTTAATCAATGTTACAAAAAACAAAACAAAAAAACCTGGCTTCTCCTCCTTCACCTCCTCGATGACGGTCATTTCCTTTTCCTGCTCTTCGTCACAGATGCGAAGCCAGCTTATCTCTTCTTCATCCTTTTTGGTTGGTGGAATGTTCTCTTTGTTGTCGTTTGAAATGTTCATCCAATCGGTAGCAAGAATATATTCCATTTAAATTCTATAAATAAATGTGAATGAACAAAAATATAACAATGGATTCGTTCCAGACATTTGAACACGTGGATGTCCAGTTTCGTCATCCATTTACAATGATTGTTTCAGGAAGCACAGGGAGTGGGAAATCGGAATGGATTCTGCGACTTTTACGCAATTTGGACCAAATGGTCACAGAACAAATTCAGCGCATTATTTATTGTTATGGGGAGCTGAATGCAAATGTGCTAAATTTGCAACGCGCTGGAAAAATTGGAACCGTGCCAGTGACAGTTCACAACGGGGCGCCACCTGAGGATCAGATTCGCGAGCGCGCCAAGCTTGGCAGAATGTTGTTAATTTTGGACGATTTGGTGGTGGGAATGAGCCGACATTTTTTGGACACCCTCTTCACACGGGGTTCACACAATTGGGCCGTGAGCGTAATTTTGGTGACGCAACATTTGTTCACCAAGGAATTACGCGTCGCACGAAACAATTCCCATTATCTGGTGTTGATGAGGAACCCCGCGGGTGAGCTGCAAACCCGTACCCTAGCCACCCATTTGTTTACGTCAAGGTCTGCCCATTTTATAGAGGCGTACCGGGATGCTTGTGCAAAAAATTTTGGTTACCTACTAGTTGACATGCATCCGCAGAGTCCAGAAGCATTGCGTTTGAGAACGCATATATATGGTGAATCCGTTACGGTTTACATGCCAAAATGAAAGTTTCAAAACTGATTACAAAAAATTTGCCCTTTTTGGAACGTGCCCAACAAAAATTTCGTTCCAATCGTGCCCAAACAAAATTGATTCGACAAGCGTCTGATGAACAGCTGCTCTGTCTTGTTGAGATTTGCCTGAATATTCTAAAAGGGCGTGTTCCACTACGCTCAAAACACGTAAAAAAATTACAATCCAATGCGCAGTTGCTTCGCCGTCTCGCCCGAACACGCTGTTCGAGATCGGCCAAAAATTTGTTGACGCCAAATCAACAGGGCGGGGGCCTTCCCGCCATTGCTGGACTCGTGGCAAGCATTGTGGTGCCACTCATTGTTAATGCGCTAGAAAAATAAATAAATAGACTTGTGCTGTTATTATTATAGTAAAAATGCAGCATACAAGGCGTTATTTGCTCGTGCCTGAAGAACTTTACGCGAGTTTATCACAACCGTTGGATGGAACCCCTGTTGGTTTGGTCCGTTCACGGATTCAACAAACCAAAAATGCAGGAGATGAGATCAACTATCAACAGGAGTTTAAGCGTTTAAACAAGTTGTCAAAAGAAGAAGAGGAGCGACCTGTTGACGTTCGTCTACAAAATTTGGAGGAGATTTTACCCAAACAAACAAAAATGCCAAAACCACGCCAACAACAACGTAAAAGAAGAATTGCTGTTGTCAGCCGCGCAATCAAGACCAAAAAGGAGGAAGACGATGATGATGAAGTTTGGGAAGATGCCAGTCCTCGAAACTTACGTTCAAGCAAAACATCCGCGTCTTCAGAAAGGCCTGATGCTAATTATCCAATGACCAAATCTGGGATCCTTGAGCACATTCGCCAAAACGCTAGCAYMCTGGGCGTGTCTGAGGATGGAAAAATTTTGAAACCAGACGGWAACGTGTACAAAACTAGCAACTTTGAAGACATTGTGGTTCATTTGTTAAACAAAGACAAGCGGAGCCAATTCAAAAACGCTCCCGTTGGGCACAAGGAGTTTGTTGAAAAAGCAAAACAAAATGTTTTTTTGAAAAAACATCTTTTMCCCGAACAGCCCCACCAATTTGGAAAGGGTTCTTATAARAAGRCTTTAATAAAATTCAAACCGATGTTATGGATGTAAAAAAATTACTTGAATATTTGTACAAGGATGTAAATTCGCCAGTGTCTTTCACAAGCGTTGAACCTCTGTTGAGAGAGGCAAAAGCACGCAACAAGCAAATTACTCGCCGTGACGTTCAAAATTTTTTGGCAAGCCAGCGAGCGTACACACTCCATCGGCAGGCAAAGAGGCGTTATCGCCGTTTGCCAACATTGGCGCCCGGGCTGCACACGGAATGGCAAGCAGATTTGGCAATGTTTGATCGTCTTTCAAGACAAAACCGCGGCTACAAATACTTGCTTGTCTGCATCGACACCCTAAGCAGACAGATTTTTGTAGAACCGGTCAAATCAAAGTCAAGCAAAGACATGATTGTCGCATTTGGTCAAATATTTGCAAGATCAAACTATGTCCCCTGGAAATTGTTGACCGACCAAGGCAAAGAATTCACAGCCAAAGCGGTGCAAATCTATTTTCGGTCAAAAGATGTTGAACATTTTTGTATGTTTACTTCTCCTCAGTTCCATGCTGGTATGGCTGAGAGAGCAAATCGAAGCATCAAAGAACGGTTGTACCGCTATTTCACCGAGCTTAACACCCAAAAGTGGATAGACGTTGTGCAACAGTTGGTCAGAGCTATCAATCACTCGTACAATTCGAGCATTGATATGAGACCTGTGGACGTCAATTTTAAAAATGCCGAAGCGCTTAGACAGCAACTATATGATAACGCTGCCAAAATTCCCAGACGGGCGCCAAAATTTAAGGTCGGCGACCGAGTGCGCATTGAAAAGTACAAGCACGTGTTCCAAAAGGGGTATTTGCCCCGTTTCACCAACGAATTGTTCACGGTGGTAGAAGTGCATAGCGAACGCTCTCCGGTTGTGTACCGGCTCCGCGACGACAACAAGGAGATAATAAAAGGGTGGTTTTACGCAAATGATCTTTGTAAAACGCTGCAAAACATGGAACAGATGCATGACATTGAAAAAATTATCAAAAAAAGAAAACAAGACGGCGTGGACCATGTTTTGTAAAATGGAAAGGGTTCGGTGCTCGCTACAACAGCTGGATTCCAGCAAGTTCCGTTACGTGGAAAAATATATAAAGGAGCTTTGTATCAACAGAACAAAAATGCCTTCCAATTCGTTTTATGTAGTGCTTCCGTAAAATACCAGTGTTGATGGAAATATAACAAATTCCTTTCGAGTTCGATTGCCGCGGAAACTGCAGTTCAATTCTGAGTGGGAGGTCGGTCTGGCAGTCATTGTGTACCCGCATTCTTGGCCCTCCATAGGCACGGTTGAAGAACAGTTTGTTCAAATTGATTGGAAAACGGGGAACACYGTSCGRATWTCMGTTCCGCCTTCAAATGTGACAAACCCGTATGAGCTGAGCAAAAACCTCTACAAGCTTTTGGGCGAAGGAAGCGAGCCGCTGGCAGAAAAGGTGCGTACGATTCAAGCTGCATATGCACGTTATACCGGTGTTGCAAGCAAATGGGCAAGGCAAGAGTACATTAATCGGAAAAGCAGGGAAAAACGAAGTGCCGTGGCGGGGGGAGAGGAGGATGCTGTCATTGAAAAAGCCATGGCTGTATTAAACGATTTTTACGGTTTAGACGACGAAGAGGAGGTTGTTGGGGACCGTGAAAAACGTGCAGCAGCCCCAGCAACCGCCCCTTCAAGAAGCAGGATACCAATAAAAAGAGCAGGCGATAGTGCCGAGTCATATCAAAAGAAACTTGATGAGCATTTTACATCGTTGAAGGGCGCCGATTTGAAGCTTCTCAGCGAGCTGGAACAGACAAAATTAAAAGAGGAGATTGCAAGGATGCATAAAGATGACCGAGCAATATTGGACGCTACCAAAGAAGTGGGAGTGGAGGCTTGGATACAGGCGTACCGCAAGGTGGCCAGTGCCTGCCAATTTGTTTTTGACACATTTAAAAATCGTTTCTCATTAACGTTGGACCCTCGTTACGTGAAGAGCGTCAAAATCTCCGCACAGCTCGCATACATTCTCGGATTCACCACCACCGAATTTGTAAACGAAAAAAACGAAGCACGGTTCATGCCAGATATGAGTGGTGGGGTTTCCTCCTTTCATGTTTACGCTCCCGATTTGATTGAACCAATGATGATTGGGGATGTCACCGCTCCTGTTTTACGTATTGTCACAATCCGCGGAAAGCCTGATGAAAATGTCGAGGAACAATTTTTAGCCATTCAATATCATAAACTGTTGTTAAAGGAAATTGCTGAACTGTTTATTGAAATTCGTACAAATAGCGGAAGCTTGATGCCATTCCAATATGGCACATGTACTTTAACATTGCACTTTCGAAAAATGTCCTATTTTTAATCAATGATGAACACCATTGAGATTGACAAAACTTTGTCCGGAAACCCAGCCACCCGTCACTCCTATATTGGCTGTTTTGCTGCAGATCAGATTCCCCCAGCTGGTTCAATTGCAAAATATCCCCATTGCATGGTATTGAACATTGATCCAAGCAACTCCCGGGGTTCACACTGGGTTGGTGTTTATTGTGTGTCCAAAAACTGCTTAGAATATTATGATTCGCTGGGGATTTGGCCCCCACCCAGTGTTTTCATTGTAGATTATCTGAGCAAGTTTGGCCAAATTCGTTACAATAAACTTTCGTTGCAGTCTGTGAAATCAAACGCGTGTGGTCGTCATGTAATTTTCTTATTATAACCGATGTCTGGAAGTGCCCTTTGAAAAACTGGTCCACTTTTTACACTTTACAAAAACATCACCAGATGTTATTGTCAACACCTTTGTGAGAAAGGTAATCTTTAAACCTTATAAATAAACTAATCCTTTTTTTTATCAATGCATAAAAATGCATGTTGATTTTGATCCTCTCCAGGTGGATTGGTCCACATTTGCAGAAGCGTCCCCCGAGCTGTTGGTTCAGTTTGGGGGATACAACGTTTTTCGAGGCATTCCATACCAGCGAGGCGGTGGGGTTGGCTCCGTGTTTAGAAGCCTCATGCGATACCTGTTGCCCCTTGGAAAGCAAATTGGTGCCGCAATTGGTCGGCAGGGGCTTGAAAGTGGGAATCGTGTCCTAACAAACGTATTGGAAGGCAAAGATATCAAAGTATCGCTTGTCGCCGAAAGCAAATCAGGACTAAAAAATCTACTCGAAAAGGCGGCTAGCAATCTCAATTCCCAAAAAGGACAAGGTTTTGACTTTAAACGATATCGCAAGGATGCCGCTACCGGACAAATTGGAAAGGGCAAACGTAAAAATATAAATAGGCTCCAATCATTAGTTGGGCCCCCCATGGTTGGAAAACCAAAAAATAAAAAACTTCGAGTTGATTTCTTAGGTACGTATTAAAAATGACGTGTCCTCAAAAAATTAGTGAAAACAGCCCAATTGCAATAAACAGTGCGTTGAACATTTTTTCTGTACCTCCAACCAATGTTTCTGTTGTTCGCTCTTTCTTTCGCCAAGTGCTTCCGCTTGCAACAATTACCCAGGAATCTCCCTACCTCTTTCGTCTCTATAGCGACAATTTATGGACGGATTTATCCCGAATTTTCCTCTACCTTGAACTGTCAATTGAAAAACCAGGAGAAAATGACAAATGGGTTTCAATCAATGTTGCTGACACAGATGTTTGTGCCATTCAAGGAATTGGGCAAACTTTTGTCCAACAACTCAAAGTCACTATTGGAAACACTGAGATTTATGATAGTGGAAATTTGTACCCCTTTAAAGCATACATCACTAATGAACTGAGCTTTCCAAGCAATGCAAAAAAACATTTTCTTGGCTCTATTGGTTACCGGCATAGCAAGAGCCATAACATTGAGAATGATGAAGGGTTTAAAGAACGTTGCAAAATATTTCAAGGAGGAAAAAAGGCTCAGTTCCTATCGCGACTAGACTTTGACATGGGCAATCAAGAACTATACCTTCTAAACAATTTGGATTTGTTGTTCACCATTTACAAAGCTAAAGATTCTTTCCTCTTGCAAACACTTTTGGGAAATGATACAAACAAATACCGTTTAGCGGTTCACGACGTAAAGATTTACGCAAAAATGATTGAAGTGCAGCCATCCTTTAATATGAGCTTGTACAAGTCGTTGGAAAAGCAGCCAGCCACTTATGCGGTTCGAAAAACGGAGATCAAGTCTTCGTTCATAAGCGCTGGGCGCTATGAGTTTGAATACAACGTTTTCAGTGCAACCGTTCCGCGCCGGGTGACGGTTGCAATTGTTGGAACTGCGGCGTTCAACGGCGATTACACGTTGACCCCGTTCAAATTTGAACCGTTTGATGTTCGCGAAATTTCTGTACATGCTGGGGGAATGATATACCCCGTTGTGCCCTACAAGCTAAATTTTGGGGAACACTTTTATGTCAGAGCCTTTGTAGACATGTATGAGGCCCTGGGAATGACTAACTCCGAAAGGTCATTTGACATTTCAATGGAAAAATTCAAAAACGGATGGACATTTTTTGTAATCCCGGTAACTTCCACGTTGGACGACAGCTGTGGTTTTGAACTGCTAAGAAGCGGAACAACGTGCATTCGCGCCACGTTCAACACCCCTATTCCAAAGGGAGGGGTGGAAATGATAGTGCTGGGAGAATTTGATCAAATGATCATGATCGACTACAACCGGCACATTGTATCAGACTCAAAAATTTTATAAATAAGATTGCTTGTCTTTTTGTAAACAAGTAATGAATAACACAACTACAAACCCCCCGGTCCAAGTTTTGGTTGAACCAGAAAACGACGCGCACGTTTGGTTACAAATATTGATGCTTTTTTCTCATTACCTCATTGCGTTCCCTGTGTTCTTGATTTGCTGGTTTGCCCTCATTAGTTTCCTTAAAAAGAAAGGCCACATTACCTCGAGTGAAGCCCAAACAATGGAGGGACTGAATAATATCCCAAAAAACCCCCCGATGTTCTTGCTAAAAAAATAATGGGCAGGCGTGGCTTAACAGGTAAAAAATCCGTGCTAAGAGATAGTCTACCCTTTTTGCTCTGGTTCAAAACCTGTTCCTTTCCCTCAATTTTACAGTTTTTAATACATTTAAAAAATGGGTAATTAAAGGTTATAAATAAAAAGCTGCGCAATTAAAAAAAATGCTCCTGGAGGAGTAGCTAGCTTAAATGTCACTACATCATTGCATTCCATGCCGTTTATTTTAATTTTGCTGTGGCCAGGTGGTTGTGTGCTGTGTTGGTAAAGGTTCGAATCCCGACGAGAATAAATAAATTTAGTAAATAAAATAAATAATTTTCAAACGTTACAAATTAAATTTAAATTTTGAAAATTTAAAAAAAGTCGCGCAGAGCCATGCGGGGATGGTTAGCGAGCGGGGGTGCTTTTATTCCCTCAACCCCCCTTTCCGATCGCTCTTATTCCCTCCCCCAACCCCCATTTCCGATCATTGGAAAAAAATCAATAAAAAAAGTATTAATACCATGTAGTAACGTAAAATTACAACATCACAAAATATTAACTTAAAGACCGACCAATCCGATTTAGAGAAATAGCATAAAACAATACTAAATCAACATACCGGAAAATTCCCAATTGATTGCAATAAATTTAAACTTTTAATAAAAAGGAATAAAAAACCATAAATTTATGAGTAAATATTTAAAAGAATTTGCCTTATTAACAATGAAGATTAATACATAAATAGTACATCAAACGACAAAATTTTTAAAGGATGCTTCAATATTATAAAAATAATTTATTAAACAGAAGATAATTAAAATCAATTAACTAAATGGTATCGTTACAAATTCTTGTGAAGAAACAAAGTTAAATATAAAATAAGCAATAATATTTAGATTTGTAACAAATTCATTTTAAGTTATAAACGAAATCTTTAAGTTACGATTAAAACATTTTCAAAGAAATAACATTTTTTTGAAATCAACAACATAATTTTCAGAAGAAGCCTTCAGCATGATCCAACCAACGTTTTCTAGCATCCACTACATGAGAGATGCACGCGGGTGGATCGCTCTGGGCACAATTTATTTAAATAAAATGAAACCATCAATTTTCCAACCTTCACCCATTAAGTTCAAAAGCATAAAAATTTGAATTACTTAGCGGGAGTGCAGCAACAACATTAACAAAACGAGCGCTACCTAGCGAGAAGGGGAAGAAAACCCGAATACAAAAAAATAAAATAAATAAAATTCGAAAATGAATGATGTCAGCAAGGAACGATACGGATGCTTTAATCAAGGTTCATGGCCCAAAAATAAAAAGTAAGTAAAATTTATGGAAAACATAGGAGGATCGATCGTTCATCAACGTCATTTGAAGAGAGAAATCGACGTCATTTGAGGAGAAATTGACGTCATTTGAGGAGAAATCGACGTCATTTGAGGAGAAGGTTCAAGACAATCAGGAGAAAGCAAATATTAAAAATAAACAAAAAATAACTGGTAAATAAGGTGGAATGAGCAGCAACCTGTAACTTACTATTTATTTAACAAAAATTAAAATTTTTAAAAATGTCAAAGAAGCGACTTGTAAATCAAAAATATTTAAATTTGTGATCGAAAGAAGCAAATTCAATTCTGCAAAAAAAGATGGAAATATAAAATTACTGGTAGTGCTAACATAACAAATTCCAAAATCAAACAAAGTACAATTACAAATATAGAGGATAATAAAATTATTTTTATGACAATTCTTCCATTAAACAACATAAATATTGCAATAGTTCTGAAAACCCTTTAAGCTTTAGAAAGACATAGCTAAAAATACTTAGAATAAATGCAATAACAACGTCTCGGCTGTCAGGATCAGCAAAGGCACGAACAACATGTTTGCATGCCATGAATCTGGAAAAATAATAATATCAAAAAAAAATTGCAAAGAAAAATAATAGATATTTTATATATAATTTATTAAAATTTACAAAAAAAGAATGGAGTAATGATAACGCTCCATTAAATCAAGGTTCAATTAAATTTTGCGTATATTTCAAAAAAATAAAAAAATAAATAAAAGTATCATCAAATATATATATCAGATAAGTAAATCTCTTTAAATTAAAGAAAACCAGAAATTTAAATTAAGAAACAAATTATATTTAATACGATTTTTTTGTACGAAAAGAATAATCCAAGCTAAAAAACAATATTCTATTAGGAAATAAAACCAATTAAACGATAAAGGTTTAAACATAAAAAACAAACATGTTAAATATCTCTGGACTCAAAACTCAGAAGACAAAAATATAAAATGATATTTATGAAAAATAAATAATTTATTGCATTCCAAAAATGTAAACTAAAACGATCACTGTTTAGATATAATTTTTATATTTTGCGTTTTTTGTTAAAGTTATTGTAAATTTTTTTCGTGATTTTGACGTAACAGTAATTTGTTACAAAACTTTTGTTAAGTAAGTTATACGTAATGGTTTGATATGATATTAAATTTGCATTATGACAATTTGTTGTTTATTACTAATATAATAAATTTCAATATTTAGTTTGTTTCAGTAAGAAACGGCTCTGTTCCAAAGATAACAGCGACAC
Organism: Globodera ellingtonae; assembly: GCA_001723225.1. Classification (NCBI taxonomy): domain Eukaryota; kingdom Metazoa; phylum Nematoda; class Chromadorea; order Rhabditida; family Heteroderidae; genus Globodera; species Globodera ellingtonae. Next base: position 363,958 of record MEIZ01000072.1, read on the forward strand.
TAGCAACTCAAATTAATAGTAATTTATCGATAGCTTCTTTCTTTGCTTGCTATAAGATGTTTAAGATGAATAAATTTTTATATTCAAGATTTTTTGGTAAAGTTTTTAACAATGTTGTTTATATTCTTTTTGTGCAGCTGCAGTAATTCTAAGAGTCTCGCCCGTATGGAATGGTGGTCAGTTAGTTATGCTGCCGACAAAAAAGTCGAACCTTGTGGGGTTTCTGCATAAATACATAAGATAATATTTATTTTATTGCTTTCGCAATCATTGCTTCAAATCTTATAAACTGAGGTTCTTTTTTAGCGCCAAATAATGAATGACTTTTAATTTTTTAAAAATTATTTCTTTTAAATGTCGAATAAAGAATTGTTATGTAGGCATCTTTGACAAATTGTTAATTTTATTTAAAATTTTTATCCGTAATCGAATATGATCACTAAATTGATTATTAGTTTTTTTAAATTTAAATCTTTTAATTGGTTTTAATTTGCATTTGAGTAATATTTAAAGCAATTTTTCAACATGAGGCTTATTAAACGTGGAATTAAAAGAGAAGCAATCAGATCTGATGCCTTTGGAGCATTTATCTTTTTTATCTTTTTAGATAAAATTATTTATTTTATTTATAAATGATTTGGTGTGACGCCATTTAGTTGCAGAATGAGTAGTCTCGTATTTATTTGATTTAGCAAATCTATTATTTAAAATATTATAATTTATTTAAATTATTTTTATTCTTTGATAATTATTAATTATATTTCCTTGACCTTGCTTCTACGACCACGTTCTTCTCTTTTCTACGACGACTGACGGCTTTCATATTACATTATATTTCAACGTCTTTCGACATATCAATACTTTCATATAATTATTTAATTGCTTCAGTTGTTAGTTGTTTTTTTGTATTATATTTTATTATATTAAAATCACTAAAACTATTATTATTTGGTTACTTTGTTTAACCATCTGTGGGCACTGGTTAGGTTCATTCTGAAAATGCAGATGGCAAAACAATGGTTCAAGATTGTAAAACCTAATTCTTAAAATATGCTACAAAAAATTAAAATTAAAATTTTTTGTTATTTTCATTAACAATCAAAGGAATTATCATTTTGAAATTTAATAAAAAACCTTAAACTCACCTTTCATACTCCAAAAGTAGCTGCAATCTTACCTAATTTCTCAATCTCATATATGGGCACAAAACTGGCAGCACGCTTATTGGACTCAATAATGGAAATCAACTTGTGACTGTGTATTAATTCATTCAACTCCTTTCTCGTTTTTGTGTCAACGAACAACGACCATAAGAAATGCGACGCTTTGGCTGCGATAATTTTGATTTTATTAAAAATGCTATTTCATTAATTATTAATTACCGTTTTTTCTTTTTAGTGGTTTTGTTCATCATAAGTGTATTTTAGGACCAGTCCTTGACTTTTTCAATCAACAATGCCGATAATTGTCAAATAAACGTAAAATTACAACATCACAAAATATTAACTTAAAGACCGACCAATCCGATTTAGAGAAATAGCATAAAACAATACTAAATCAACATACCGGAAAATTCCCAATTGATTGCAATAAATTTAAACTTTTAATAAAAAGGAATAAAAAACCATAAATTTATGAGTAAATATTTAAAAGAATTTGCCTTATTAACAATGAAGATTAATACATAAATAGTACATCAAACGACAAAATTTTTAAAGGATGCTTCAATATTATAAAAATAATTTATTAAACAGAAGATAATTAAAATCAATTAACTAAATGGTATCGTTACAAATTCTTGTGAAGAAACAAAGTTAAATATAAAATAAGCAATAATATTTAGATTTGTAACAAATTCATTTTAAGTTATAAACGAAATCTTTAAGTTACGATTAAAACATTTTCAAAGAAATAACATTTTTTTGAAATCAACAACATAATTTTCAGAAGAAGCCTTCAGCATGATCCAACCAACGTTTTCTAGCATCCACTACATGAGAGATGCACGCGGGTGGATCGCTCTGGGCACAATTTATTTAAATAAAATGAAACCCATCAATTTTCCAACCTTCACCCATTAAGTTCAAAAGCATAAAAATTTGAATTACTGCTGTTGGCCTATTATTATTAGATAAAATTATCAACTATTAAAGAATTAATGTAACCAGATTTAACCATAATCTAAAGTAAAAAAAACTCATACAAATTTTTTTAATGGAGAGCCTCTAATTTATCATTAAATAAAATGCAACTCTTTCTCTATAGCTTCCGCGGTAAAAAATGTTAGTGCGAAAAGTGGCAAGTCGCGCTACGAAATATAAAATGAAAGTGTTATATTAACAAAAGTTTTAAGTCAAAACCCGAAAAATTATCAATATTATATCTACTGCTTACAATTATTAGGTATTATTGTGCAAAATTAAATTTTAATTTTTAGTAAAACCAAATAAAATGAATTATATAAATAATAATTTTCAAATAATGATTAAGAGAAAATTGTTTATTTAAAATTAAATTACCATTTCATTTTCAATTTTTATCAAATTAAACGCATAACACCAAAGAGATTTTAAGCAACACGAAAACCGTGACAAATACACCTTAACTCATTTTGACGGGGATTCACACATGGCTGTTTTTAGTCGGTTAAACCAAGAATAAATGATAATTAATTTATCTGGGTTGTATACATACTTCAGAACTAAAAAGTTTGCACAGACGCTCACAACTGCGACGTCAACACGCAGCCGTAACAATGCGAGCTTTAACCATAAAAATATTAAAAATCCAATAAATCAATAAATTAAATACTAATTACAATACACTAATAACAATTGTTTTGCTTCATTATCTGCGACTAGATTTAAGTCACGCCCACCAGCAAGAATAAATTCAATTGGCCGCGGCCAAAATTCAGGCTTAAATCAATAAAATTTACTTTAATAATTGCAGATTTAAGCTTTAATGACACAGTTTGTGAAGTTCGGATCGCGACTGAGCAAGGACGATCCGGACGGCGTTGTCATTCGGCAATTACATGGTTAAGAGCCGATATAAACATAAAAGCGCTAATTAACTACATCAGAAAAAGAAATCAATCAGCCGCAGCTTGCTGAATTAATATAAAGATTAATATAAATTTAAAAAAAAATCATTTATAATCTGATCCCTAATTTGACCAAATAAAGCATTTGTTTATTTTTGAGAATTATTATTTAGCAAAACAAAAACACACATCAAAAAAATCAAAATACAAATAGTAAATTTTTAAAACTAAATTACAAAATTATAATAAATGTTGACAAATTACATATAAAATAACTTTGAAATATTTAAATTATTATGGTAAAATATACCGAATTTGGACGCGAAAAAAGGAGTTTGATGCCTGGAGCATTTATTTTGTTATAAAACTATAATAACTGAAAAGTATGAATTATAGAAAAATAACAGGATTTGTATTCAGATGTTGATTAAGAGCAATATCAAAAAGAGACTAGGCCTTTTAATTTTTGATGTGAGAAGTATCTAAAGACAGAAGAATGTAAAATCTGTTTAAATTCTAATTTATTGAAACCAAACTGAATGTTTGACTAATTGAAAACAGTAACAAAATAATAATTCTTAAAAATAATCAGCAATTAAGAGGAATTAAAATCAATATAACAAAAAAAAAGAAAAAAAAAGATTATATAAATCAATTTAATTATAAAAAAAGGATTTACCCTATTAATTGACAAAACTATCCAATGCCAAATTAGTTTCTTTCCTTCAATGTATAAAAAAATAATAATCTAAATTAACATAATAAATTAAATGCCTTTTTAAGTATGACAATAATTGTGTATCAAGAGTGCAAATAAGACTGTGTTTAAAACGAAAGCCTTTATTACATTTATAAAGTCTGAAAAAAATAAAAGTATTAAATGTGCAGTTGCTTCCTCGAAAATGATTTTAATAAATGTACCAGTGTACGAACATCAATGAAGGAAAGATGAAAATAAGCTACGAATTCTCCAAGTGTGCTATGCCAATTTAATGATAGGGACAAAAGGAAAACTCTCTTTAAGGCGTTTGACTCCATTCGCTTGGAAGAAATCCAGTAAAATTTTAATGAGAGTCTATATTTTGTGATCACATTAATAAAAAAAACAAACTACAACATAAGCTTTAGTTATAGTGACAAATACACGCTCAATATTTGTAATACAAAAATAATTATAACTAAAACAACATTTCTACCGATATTACAAATTATTTCTAATGCCAAAAATAGCGTTAATTTAACTTTTAATATATTATGTAGATAATATAACGCCATTAAGAAATAAAAAATTTGTTAAATTACATAAAATAATAAAATTAAACGCAATAAACTTTGTTATGTATAAATTAATAATATTGTTGTTAAAAACTAAAAGTATTCGAAAAATTAAAGATAATATTAATTGAAAATTCGTATTTAAACTATAATAAAATTTAAATTCGCGACACTCTAGTTAAAGTATTATAACTAATTCATTTAAAATATTTTTTAAAATTTAAAATGACTGCGAACTACCCAATTAATTTAATCCAAAATTAATTTTATGAAGCCAAAAAACTCACTTAAAAAGATTTTCGCGGATATTACACTAACATATCAATTTTTTTTGTTTTTCATAAACATTTCAATTTGGAAATATTTTTCACTTTTCCTTGACAGAGTTGCTCGATGTAATTCGGCAGATTGTAATTTTGCAAAAAATTACCTGCGCCTGTACTACCAAATTTGCACCCAAAATTCATAAATTATGGTGATTTTTTAAGCGCAAGCGCTTTAAGCTTAGGAGAAATTTTTGGATTTTACCAGATTTTTCCTACTTTTTCGGCTTTTCTCGTTAATTTCCTGCTTTTTGCCTGCACAAAAATGAATTATGATACTTTAAAGGTATTCCATCACTAAACGAGTGATTTCACAAAAAGTCCACCGAACTAAAACTTATAATAAAAACAAAAATTTATTAAATGTACGCTGTTGAATATTTTAAACCAATCAAAAACTCTCAACAATTTATATAGATATTTAAACATATCAAGAATTATAGAAAATGCCATAATGAGCCATTAATTATTAATACACGATATGATAAATAATTTATTAATTCAAATTAATCCAACACCCCGGCGGACTATTATTTACACATCTCTGTTTCAAAAGTGAAAGAAAATTAAAAAAAACAAAATTTCTATTTTTTTTGTCAATGAAAATTTTAACATAAAATTGAGCACTTTAGCTCATTTTATTGTTTGAAAAACACTTTACTAAATAAAAAACGCAACTTGTAAATAAAAATAAAAAACCTAAACATGAACAAAAATACGTCCTCATAAATATTATGTTCGTTTAGCAGTTTCGATTAAAATTTTAGCTGCATATTTTTCACTATTAAATGACAGTAATCAATTAATAAATCAAGACATATATAAAATCCGAAACGAATAATCAAATTCTGTTACTATACAGCGTGTAAAAAATAGATGACATAATTTTTAAATGAAAAATATAAATTTGTTTACTATGCACCGAAATGTAGAGGCCAATGGTGGACAAGTATAAAAAACTTCATAAACGGCTCGTGTGCATAAGCCAATAACTACCAAAAATCATAATCTCCAAAAGTTAAAAAACAAAACCAAAATAAAAAATGAACAAAAAAATGTAACGAATAATCCATCGGCAAAAAACATTAACAAATAAAGTAATAAAACTGAAAAGCGAAAAAGCAATTATGTCGCCCGTTGTAAAATCCTATGAAAATTTGTTTATCCAAAAATTGTAAGGTAAAAAAATTGAATAATTTTTAAATTTGTATTCGCCTGCTTTTATTTGACTAGAATACTCAATTTTAAAGAGCGTGAAAAGTAGCTAAGAAGCGCAACACGGCGTTTCACGAGGATGGGCATGCGGTTTGCAATTAAAAATAATAATAAATTGTAAAGAAAAATTATATAACTGTCTAAGTAAAAACCAATTTAGACTCTCAAAACGATTTAAGATATAATAAAAATTAATTTGATATCAAACTGTAATTTGAAAGAAGCATAAAAATAAATGTTAAAAAAGTTAAAAAAAGATAATAAAAATATTATTACATAAAATATGAGTGCAACAAATTATTTGTATCACTTTACTTTTGAAATGCAAACTTCAAATAATTTCAATTTTAATGAATACAAAAAATTATATTTGCAAATATCATTTAATAACATTAAATATATATATAAATTGTAAAAAATGTAAACCAAAAATTAAAAAACAAAATATTAATTAAAATCAGTCAATGTAAGCTAAATTAAAATTATAATCTAATAAAAATAACTAAAAATAATGAATTTTTGTAAGCAAGAATATAAAAAAACTAAAAAATTACTGATTTCCAAAAAATGTAAATGTAGTGTAAATTGAAATAATCACTATTTGACTTATGAAATCATTCAACAAAAACTCAAAAAAAAGATATGATATTTCCGCATTAATTAAAAATTTATAAATAAGCACGTCTCATAAATTTTATAAATATTTAAACAATTATCTACCTTTATTCTTTTCCATCAGTTAGCGTGGACTATACGACTTAAACTTTTTTCGAACTTTAAACAACATATGCTCTAACGCTAACCGCAGCGAGAATAGTTAAGATTTGAAAATAATAAATAAACAGCTAAACCTAAAATAAAAAATTGTTAAAAAAGAATGATAAATACAAAAAAATGGAGAGATAAATTGTAAATGCTTTTAAACTTTTAAGTTTAATACAACTACTAATCAGTAGTCAAAAACTCGCTGCAGGTCGTGAAAAGAAAAAAACAGCGGGAGGGACAAAAAATTGCCCATGCCCTCCTCAGACGGCAGACCATAAATTTTAGTTTTCAGAATTTTAATTCGCAATAAAATATACTATTGTAATTCACAACATTGATGAAAAATGTAAAAATAAACCAAAACAGCATGCCTTTATTTTTATCAACCAAAAATTTGAAGGATTAATGTGGTTCGTATGGTGAAGTTTATTTGTGGGTGGATGGAGCGTTATAATAAATTCTTATTTACTCAAATACTAATTATAATATAATTTAATCATTCTATATAATAATGATTAAACAAATATAACAATGACATTAAAATGACCAACAAGTTAATGAATAAGTATTCTCATCGGGCTATATTTTTAAAGATACCCATTACCTAGTTTAAAATAAAAAATACTGACAATTTCAGATTGACGGCGACGGCGGAAAAGCTATAATAATTATTAAATAATATAAAGGACAATCTGAAAATTAGTAGATCCTTTAATTACGAGGCAATAATAAAAATTAAGATATTATTTAATGTAGAGAAAGTTTTTAGAGCACGCAATTGTCATCTGTGGTTAATCATGCGCCTAAAATAAACTTAATGATTTGATTAACGATTTATCATACCGAAATGAGTTTTTTTACAATGATAAACCTAAGACAATAATTTTCAACGAATAAATTAATTACTCTTTTCAATTTCAGTTTAAGGAAAATAATTATTTATTTTCATAAGAAAATGAACATTTTGCTAGTTTAAAATTATTTATCCATTTTGATTTGTTTATTTATTTTGTTTTATATATTTATTCTTTCAATATTTATTCGACTTTTATGGTTTTTATTTGGGGAATTGGTGTTTTAATCTTTTCGCAACCGCAGAGACATTATGTGTAACTTTTTCTTATATTCTATGTTCTCTATAGCTATAAATAATAGTTAGGGTTTTAAAGTTATTTTATATGCTTTATTTACTTACAATTTTTAAAATTATTATTTTGCTATACACTTTAGATGCAAGCAATTTCTTTTGTACATGAGTGATTTTTCTGTTTTTGATGTTTATAATTACATATGTATTTAATATTTTATTTCATTTAGAACAAAAACGTTCATATTGGTTGAATAATCTATATTTAAATATTATTGAGTTATGTTCTTACTTTTCATGTGGTGGGCCCCATTTTGGTGATTAATTTTTTTTTAATAAGTTATTTTTCTTAATCAGCAAGTTTATTCAGGCCTTGCTTCCCGAGAAAAAAAGTATCTTTAATTGAAAACATTATTTAGCTTGACCCAATTAACATCTCTTTATTTTAAATATAGCACAAAAATGGCCAATACGATGGTGTTCAATTCGATTTCGTACTTCTTCTTACAACCGAATTACACACTGATTTGTGTGCATTACAGTGCAGAGATCTCACAATCTAAAAAAGGGACACCTACACTTCACTTACAACTAGGCGCTTATATATTTGTGTTCTTTAAATAATGTGCTACCAATTTGTCACGAAATTTTATATCATCATTACTTATTTGCCTATATCTCAGCCAAATGAGCACCAATTGCCAAAAGGTTATATTTTTTGGAA
>MEIZ01000073.1:17089-33809 GCA_001723225.1 Globodera ellingtonae
AAAATTAAAAAACAAAATTTTACTTGCCCCCAATTTCAATGTCAATGAACGACTGGCCGGGACAAGAATTTAACGACATTTGTGAAGAAAAATTGTCAGAATTTTTACCTTTTTGGGTTCTGAGAGGGAGGTCCGGCGGTGCCGATAGGCGCCGCCGAGAAAATTTTTTGGAATTTTGACTCAATTTGTAATGAAAATTGGTCCAATTAGCTTCGAAATTTTCTAATTTTGAAAATTGCGTCAAATATTATGAAAATCTTCACAAAATTCGAAAAATAAGAACAAAATAAGGATGAAGGCCTGAAATAAGGACAAGTCTTATAAATAAGGACATTTAAAATTATAAGATTGGCACCCCTCAAATAAGGACACATCTTATAAATAAGGACAGTTACGAACTCTGAATAAAACATAGTTTAAAAATATATGAATTTAATGTTAATGAGTTTTTAATAAGGCGCTTCTTGTCGGCGGAGAATAGACGCAATGCTCGGCCAGGAACTCAATGCAATGAAAAGCAAAAAATATTTAAAGTTTTTAATTGCATTAAAATAAAGAAAAACAAATTCAATCGAATTTTATTTTTCCTGATATAAATTTAAATCATTAAAAAATAATTTATATGACATTGAAAAGCACAATTTACGTACCTAAATAAATGCAAAAATTATCTAACAATTTGCTGCCAAACAATCGCTTCTTTACGCGTAAATTTAATTAAGCTTATGCGTTGTGGCCAAATAAAAAATCTGCTAAACATTTTCTTCCTTTAAAATCTGGAAATTAGGGATGAGGTATCAGGAAAAATTTTTTTGTATTATTTAAAATATTAGCATAAAACAATTTTTTTCATAAATCACAGTAATGTTATTTAGGCAATAAAATATTTGAATCAAAAATCGTCAAATAAGCGATTTTGATTTTAAAATGATAATTAAAATTGGCAAAAACGGTTAGAAAGGAATGGTTATGTACTCAACAATGGCCAAACCAACGAAGTGCTTAAGACCAGCAGACATAAAACGATGGAGACCTGCACTCGAAAATGGAGAGAGGAAAAGATATTTACGATAAAAACAATAATATGATCGATCCAAAATCTAAAATTTTAACAAAACGTTCACAGAAAACCTATACAAAACGTTCACATAAACCTATAAAATAATTCTTTTCTCGAAATAAAAACTGGTATAAATTATAATTTAAATAAAAAGTAGTTTATGGAACACTAACAAGGCAATTAAAGAGATGAAAATAACTACTAAAAAGTAAGAAATAAATACAATATTTTACATGATATCGAACAAAGATGCCCGATCAACTTTACTATATTCGGGCACCTTTTAATTGACATTAAACTTATAGAAATATTTTAAAAAACGTCCTATGATGATTTTTTTGAAAAAAAAAATCAAAAGACGACGAAGAATAATACACAGAAATTGTAATAAAATAAAAATAAAAAGATAAATAAATAAATTTCATTAAAATGTTGATGCGCAACAGTACACCCGAGCAGAATACTGTGTTTCACATCATGAGTAAAAGAATTACTTTTAACATCGAATAATGACATAATTTTGACTATCGATAATAAAAATGATTAAGTTGGAATATATTCAATTGATTCTTTAGAATAAAAATATTTTCTAAAATAAATGCTATTTTATAAATATTTGCACTTGATAAATATTAAATTTCCTAATTTTTATTGAGCAAATTTATATCAGAGGAGGGTCACTGATGTAAACCTGCTTTATATTAAAATCGCAAACAAACAATATATTCAAAAAATTATAAACATTTCAAAATAATTTTCAAGTGAAACTTATGAAAATGGTAGGATTTATAGATTTATGGGCCTAACTTGTTAAGGGTTTCCAAATAATGCTTAAAAACTCATATGGAGATTTCAAATGCCAAATTCATCCTAGGTTGATCCATATTTTGGGGGTTTTCAGTACATATTTTAAGTTCATATTTGACGTTTTTTAGTCCATACAAGTCTGCGCTCTACATATTACATTCTTTGTCAAACCTTTGCAATTAAATTTAAAATTACAAGCCTTATTCAAGCATCATTCAAAGGGAGACAACGGCAATTTAAAATAACAAAAATCAAAATAAAAATATAAGTAGAATAAAATAAATGTATTGATGAACTTTTAAAGAAACTGAAAGTGTTTTATAAAAAATCTTAAAACTACAATAAATAAAATATGCTTGTTTTAATCATAAAGTCTATGTATCAATGAAATTGATTGAATTCATAAAATTTACAAAAAAGACTTTTTTAAACTTTCCTTCTAATAAATAAGTTTTAAATCAAAATTTCGAGCTAAATGAAATTCACTTAATTACTTATTCAGATTTTCAAAAGTGTTTTCGATCATTTCTGGCGAATCCACTTTATTTAAAAACAATTTATTGGGCAAGGGAAGGAAAAAAACGGCTAGTCAATATAATAGTTATTGGCTATTACACTGCAGATCTTATAAATAAGGGCATTTAAAATTATAAGATTGGCACCCCTCAAATAAGGACACATCTTATAAATAAGGACAGTTACGAACTCTGAATAAAACATAGTTTAAAAATATATGAATTTAATGTTTATGAGTTTTTAATAAGGCGCTTCATTGTCGGCGGAGAATAGACGCTGCTTGGCCAGGAACTCAATGCAATGAAAAGCAAAAAATACCCCCCCCCCCCCCCTAAGAATCGATTTTTTCCATGGCTCCACCGAATTTTTCTAGCTACGCGCCCAAACCCTAACATCCCCAAGCCTAACACCATAATCCACAAAAACCCAACATTCCTGGAAGGAACGTCCCAAACCCCAACATGCCCGGAACCAACATACCCAAACCCAAACACCACAAACCGATATATTTGATTAATAAAGAATTAATGCAATTAAAAGTCGATAAATTGGCTAGTTATTAATTTTTTTTTAACGGTTTATATAAACATTATTCATATTTAAATTTAAATAATAATAAATAAGGGAAAAAGTTAAAAGTTTTTTTTTAAATAAATAAGAAAACTAAATAAATTGATAAAATCTATAATTTATCCTATATAATTTTAAAATTTTACATTTTATTAATATAAAAGAAATATAAGTTTCGAACAAACGTGTTGCAAGAAAGTACAACGACACCCGTGACACTTTTATTCCACCTGAAGACAAAAACGTAAAAGCCAATCATTAATAGCGAAGGCTCAGCATCATCAACTTACAATATATAAATCTAATATAATAATCTTAAGAATCCTTATTTTGCATGTTTAAGTACAAGAATGAGTATCTTTTTTATTTAAAATAAAAAGTAAATTTTGTGGTCAAATCATTTACTCTTTTATACAAGCAAAAAACTAATACAATAGGATATCAATCATCATTATACATAAATTATATCATATTAATTAATAAATGTGTTAATTTAAAAGGTAAAATGATAATAGAAAAATCTATTCATTCAAGCGCTCCCGCTCATCAGCAAAGACTCATCGTCAAAAAATGTGTATTTATAAAATTATTTTTTATAACAACAACCCTTAAAAAATTATATAAATTTTTGTAAATATAACAAATTAAGTCATATAAAATATTTCTCACTCCCGTAAATCGGATGAGAGTTTTGGGAGACAGATATTGATTTAAATAGATTATGAGTGAATAAGAATTAAAATTTTTTAAATAATAGAAAATTAAGCTAAAATTTTAATTAAAATGGTTTCGGTTAGATCGATATGAAAAAATAATCAGTCCCAATCGGCACACGCTAGCGCTATTCATGCTGGACAACGTCCATTAATTGATTGTAAAAATTTCGGGCTTTTCGAACTAAAATAGTGACGAAACTCGCCACTATTTTGGCGTTTTCTAAAATTTTTTTATAAAAAATACAATAAAATTAGAATTTTTTCTTTATAGAATTTCATGACTTTTTAGGCGCCTATTGCAATTTTTCTTGCCTATAGTAGCAACTCTAATGATTAGTAATTTTACCATGTAAAAAAACAAGTTATTAAGCCATTATTATTATTTTTATGCACATTTTTTTATCACTTGCTTATGAACCCGGATTTTGACCACTATTTTGGCACTTTTTCGCCACTATTTAGTTAACTATTTCGAGCTTTTAAATTAAAAAATAATAATTTATTTAATTAATTTAAAACAATATTATGGCACTATATCAGCTTGCATCAACAAAAAGGTTGCAATTATCTTAACAACATATGAACTAAACTTAAAAATAAAATGATGTAAAACTAAATTTAATATAACAAAAAAATACTTATAATTTATAAAAAAAGGTATTTTTTATTTGGAACTTTCTAAGAAGTGGATTTAAAAAACGTTTTACAAAATAAATTTGGTAATTGTAAAACGGCTACATCTTTTCAGTCTAAAAACATAAAAAAAGTTTTACAAAGAATGAAAGGGAGTCACTTTGCTAAATGAACTGATAAATCGCAGATGCGGTTTCTTTCTCATTTCTAGAGAATCTCGTCGGCTTCGGTCAACAAAGCCATGTAAAAAATATAATAAAATAAAAGTAGCAGTAATTATTTTTAAGATAAACAATAAAAAAGTTTTTTAATTATTAAAGTAAGAAATCCTTAATTTATCAAATATGGAACAAGTTTCTAAAGTGACTAAAGTAAAGAATAAGAAAAATGTCTCAGCCCAAATTATAATTTCAAACATCGTTCAACAAAATTATTTCACAACTCGTTATAAAAATATATAGCATAGAATAAACTGTTTACTACGACTCTATAGACGGAAAGACAACAAATTACTTTTGGTACGAAAAAACCCAGGGATCTATGTCCACAAAGCATATAAACGACTGATAAATGGCATTTTGGGAGTCAAAAAAGACGCAAGTTTTTGAAAGAAGAACAAATATACTAAATTCCAATAATACTAATTTAATTAACTATACCCTTGGTAATTTAAATAAATAAAAAACTGTATTAAATTTATAATAAAACAAAAAAGCAATACAATAAATTTGTTTAATATATTGAAGGCTAATTAAAACAAAATTAAAAAACTATTAAAATAAATATAAATATACGAAATTTTAATAACAATATAAATGTTTGATCATGATTTTTAATTTATGTCGTTTTCGGGCTTCATGAACCCGATTGATATTTGCAATATAAAGTATGAAATTCAAATATTATTAAGGTTTTTCATGAAAAAGAGATGTTTAAAAAAGCAAAAATTATTAAATCTTTGATAAATTGCCACAAATTAAAAGAATTATTAAGCAGGAATGAATAGTGCACATAATAATTAGTGAGAAAAAAAACAATAAAACCAAATTTATTGTGCAATCGATTGTATTTTAAACTGCAAATAAAGAAATATAATTAAATAAAGAATTAAAAATATCATAAATTGTTTTAAAATTCAAAAACTTAATCAAAATGACATTCACAAAATTGTAAGCTCATAGCAATTAATAACGGCATATGACCCAATTAACTTTAAATATTGTAAATTAATACGCAATTTTTTTTTTAAACTAAGTTTTGCGATGACGGTAAAGTGCCTTAAACATATAAGAATTATTAAAGTTTCTAGTGATGTACACCGCAAATAACAACCGTGTTGTTTCTAAGTTCAATAAAAAGCAATAAAACCTTAACAAATATTTGTATTGTATAAGTAAAATTCACAAATTCAACTCCAACGCATGCTTATCTAATAAAAATTATCTTTAAAAAATCCAGTCAAACCAAGAAAATTTATTTTACAGCCTTTAAAATAAAATTTAAAACAAAATTCAACTTTCCCTAAACTGTTACTAAGATGACTGATGTTCGCAGACTATAATTTATATAAAATAAACCCTATTGTGACAATATTCTGTATAAGTAAACAATTAAAAATAAAATTTTGCAAAAAATTCTAAATGTCAGTTTAAAATATTTTTTAAAAAAATTCAGAAGGATATAAATTGAGTTTTTTATGTAGAAAATAAAAAATAATTCGTTTCTCCTTAAAATTAATCAATCCCAGGCAAAACCATGCATGCAGCACAAATACTTCATGGAGGAACATTTCCCCTCGAGCAGCTTAGTGGTAAAAAATAAATAAAATCAAAAATTTATAAAGAAAGAACAATTTATCAACTAAGTGGTTGTTCAACGTTCAAAAGTGAACATGCATTATTTTAACTACTTAATATAAATTTTATCATTTAATCTTTATCAATGATGTAATTTAACTTCTAATTCAATTAACTAAAATTATTGATGAGTTGAAGGAAAATTTTTTATAAATCAACATTCTAAAATATTATTAATATCTTAAAAATCAACCAGAAGACAAAAGAAATGGAATGGTTTCAAATTAAAACGCTTTTTCATTTCAAAAATAAAAATCAATCACAGATGAAAAATTGCTAAACATAGAAACCAATATAAATAAGAAAATCATTTTATAAATTTTGTTAGTCAAAGTAAGGACAGTCAAACGAGAAAAATATTCAACCCATTTAAACACGTGTTAATAAGAAAGTAAAAGATATATTTATGAAATATTCAACCTTAAAAAATAATGAATTAAATTATTAAAAAATATTATTATGGCAAAGACTCCGCGACTACCAAAGTACCACTTTGTGCCGCTTCATTCCATTTATAATGATATGAAAACATAGAAAAAATAATAATATTTTAAAACAAAAATTTACGAAGATAGTCAAAACTTTAATCAATTTTCAGGCAGATTTTTATTCAATACAAATAATTAAACTCAACAATCGCATTCAATTAGCCATTTTCAAAAAAGTTTGGTAAAAAGATCACAAAAACATCGACATTGATAAATAACTACTAAATAAATAAACATATATAACAAAGTTATCTTAATTTTTWWAAAATACAGTTATTTTATAGATAGGTAAAGTTAGAGCTCACCTTCAAAACAAGAACTGTATTTTTATATATAAAGTGATAAATAAATTAATAATATTAATATAATAATTATGATAATCTAAAATATTTAAAATACTACATAAAATAAGGAATATGGAATGAATTAAATAGACAAATGCGTAGGCGCAACAAAAAATGTAATTACATTTTTATTTGAAAAAATAAAAAATTCAAATATTTAATTAATCATAAATATTCAATAATTTTTATGTCAATGTACGGCTGGCTCAGGTTTGGGCAAAAGATTATTTATAAATCAAACCAAAAAAATTCAATAAATATTTTATCACACTAAGGAGAAATATAAATTAATATATGAATCCGTCGCACGAAGCCTTATAAATCAATAAAATATATAATTGATATGTAAAAAAGAATATGTTTAATTTGAATTAAATTAATTTGTAAAAAAAGTTATATTTTTGTTAAAATGAGATTTTACCACTTGAATCAAAACAAAAATGAAAAAAGACACTTATATGGCAGCAGACGGAGATAAAACCACACTTCCTGACGAGTACAAATTGTTATCAAAAAGAATTAATTGATTAAATTATTAACAATATAATATCTTAAATTTATAAGTTTAGCTGAACCCGAAATCATATAAAGAAAACAAAAAAAACTTTCCAATTTCAATGGAAGAAGGTCAAGTGCGGGCAATACACTTTATATTTTTGCCATTTTCTCTAAAATTTCTGCTGGAGTAAGGTTGGGGTTTCATAAAAAATTAAGGGGGGTGGGGATAAATAAATTTCCATTTTGCATAGGCTTTTTGCATCTCTGTTCTCGCTACTCAAATTTCAAATTACGATAAGCTTAGATTATTAAAGAAAAATAGAGTCTCCCAGACAGGTGCGAAAAAAGCAAAATTTGGGTTTTGCCCATTCAAAGGACTGGAAACAAGCCATACATCCAGAAAAAAGGCAACAATTTATAAATCAAAATATTGTATATTTTGAGTCATAATTATGTTTTTGATTTTTTTAAAATAAATTTATGTTCAAAAAACAGAGGGGGGGGGGGGCAGAACTTATTTTACACCACTAAATAACTAAAAAAAATGCACGACCTATTTTGTCACCAGCTCTCAACTGCTTTAACTGCAATGCAAAAAGTGTAATGTTTATAATTTTAATTAAATGTTCAGCAAAAATATTATTTTAATAAATATAAAAAATGAGGGATTTTTATTCAATTTTAAATCGATGTTTATCAATTAGTTTAAACACAAGCAGTTTTTTAACAATGCTCATAACAATTCTAAATGGATTTTTACTTAATACAAATCAATTTGAAACTATAAAATAGAAATTAAAATTTCAAAATCAAACCGAGAAAATTTAATTCTTGATATCCTTTAAAGGAATTTACAAAAGAAAACGAATAAAGTAATCAAGCAGCCACACGAGCAGAAAGAGAATCAAAGCTCGCCGAGTGTAACGGCATAGGCAATGAAATAGTTAAATCAAAATATTGCAAAAACAAAAAAAAATTTAACCGGGCTTTAGCCCAAATAAATGCATGAAATAAAAACAAATATCGTAAGATTGTTAAATAAATAATTCATTTATAAATTTTATTTATGTAAAATCAATAATGTGTTGAACAGCTCTGTCAATTTTTCAGACTATACAACAAAAACTTCTTTTTTTAAAATAAAAAATATGAAAAGTAATATATGCAAGTACAAAATTATGCTTGAAAACATAGAATTATTAAAATTTGTAATTGTTTTTTAATACAGAAACCGAAAGAACTAAACAATCTCAACAAACATCAGGACTAATTTAGTGATCTTCATAACAGCATGGAACTCAATCCGATAACCTTTGAATTCATAGACAGCGACAATTTTGAGCTATAGAACCAAGTCAAAACTCAGTCTGTTCAATTACGAAAACAGCATAACCATAATCGGAGCAAGGTATTTTAAATAGTATAATATAAAACATTATATGATTAAAATCAAAAAACTATTAAACATATCAATAAAATTATATAAACAAAAAGATGAGTTATCAGAAAATATATGGTGTTATATTTTTGTAAATGATGGTAAAAACAAAAGAGCTAATAGTAAATTTGTTAAAATTACAGCTAATCATTAATAATATTTTTGCTTCTTACATATTAAATCAAAAGCTTTCATGAATTTTGATGTTAACAAATTGTTTTAAGAAAGATTTTAAACAACTAATATTTTTTTTAAATAACATTTTACTGAAAATTTTTAAAAATTATATAATTAAACAATTAATGCCCAAGCTTAATTTTAAATCAATATATTAATATAACAAAATAATTTACTATAAAGAAAACAAGGTTTTTTATGATCAAAGGACATGCTCCTGTCCGGTTCAACACGATTTATCTCGGCATCTTCATTTAACAAATCTAAGTCATTAAACGATTGGGCCGTCATCAAACTCTTATTTTATATAAATGCGTTAATAATAAAATCAAATTAATTTATTCATCTTTTATTTCAAAAATGAATTAATTAATTTCTAAAATATTAAAATACCTTGAATTAAAGAAAAAATTTAATATCTTGAAATATTACATATTCAATTTCCGAATTAATAAACCTTCTAATAAAATACAAAGAATTTTTTGGCTTGATAAATCCATTCAAGAAACCCCAAAAATAACTTATGTCACTTATCGTATTTCAATTCTTTTTTTTAACTTTATAAGCTAATTAAAATAATACCCGACGCGGCCTCACGCAACAAATTTTGGCTTTTCATAATTTACTAATGTGGCAAATAAACAAGTTTAAACCAACCTCTTTCCGTCCTCTCCATAAAACACAGGCCAGGGATCGCTACTTGGCCGGGATGCAATACTCTTAGCGATGTCAAGCGCAATTTGCATTTATACACAAATCAATGACCAAACAAAAATAATATAAATAAAAATAAACCAAATTATAAAACTAGAATTTAAGAAAAACTTAACATTTAAAATCTTTCATATTTTAATAAAATTAAATTTATTAAATTTCCGAATAATAAACCTTCTAATAAAATACAATGTTAAACGATCAAAAAGACTACGCCATTTACTCAAAAAAAATATTTAAAAATATCTAATAAAAAATTATCGATTATTGCAGCTTTATTTTCTCAACTGCAACCTTCAATTAATAAAATATTATTAAAAGGGAAGATCTAAATTTCATTCTCTATAGGAAAGAATGCATAATAATTAATTGAGTGCAAATTTGATATTTGATTAATATTTTAAAATAAAAGATCATCCATCAATATGCTTCTAACAAAAAATTACACGGTGAACTCTACACATTAACATTTAAAAAAGTTTATATTGTGACTGGAAATATTTTGGCTTCTTGCCGCGAAAGCCGTAATTTAAATAAAAATTATTAAAAAAAAATAGTTTAAAAAATTTAACAAAAACTTCTATAAGTCAATATGAACATTTGTTCAATTGAAAATTTTTATAATGAAAAGTTTAAACTGTGAAAAATATGAAAATAATTTTCTAATCATGGCATCTCTTCATAAATGTAAAATATTGTTGATATTAAAAGAACTTACAACAGGCACGCAGAGAATTGGTAAAACATCTGTTTAGTAAGGTTTAAAATATTAAACTATAAACTATGCACAAATATATAAATATTATAATGCACTTTTTGTATTATAGAAAAATAATTTTTTAAATAAAATGACGCCGTCGCTTATTCTATCTTGGAAAAACGTCGCCCGAAACAGTGTGCTAAAAATAGAGAGTCAGACGACGAGAGTAATTTAGGGCATAACGCACCCCATCTAAAAATTATTGTAGTTTACTTTTTTTAACCATTTTATTTTTTGAAGAAATAGTGTGCTAATAAGAGAGAGTCAGACGACGAGAGGAATTTGGCATAACACACCCCATCTAAAAAATATTTTAGTTTACTTTTTTG
The DNA here is from genome assembly GCA_001723225.1 of Globodera ellingtonae. Lineage (NCBI taxonomy): Eukaryota > Metazoa > Nematoda > Chromadorea > Rhabditida > Heteroderidae > Globodera > Globodera ellingtonae. The sequence continues at coordinate 27,996 of MEIZ01000073.1, forward strand.
CATTTTATTTTTTGAAGAAATAGTGTGCTTAAAAAGAGAGAGTCAGACGACGAGAGTAATTTAGGGCATCACCGCACCCCATCTAAAAATTGTTTAATCTAAAAATTATTGTAGTTTACTTTTTTGAACATTTTATTTTTTGAAGAAATGGTGTGCTAAAAAGAGAGAGTAAGACGACGAGAGATTCATTGCACGCGTAAATTTTAATAAGCGCAATGTGTGGCGTTTTGACAAAAAAAAACTAATAAATTTTTATTTTATTAACTTGTGTCTAAATATATCCGGAAAATAATGATGAGGTATTATCAAAATTACTTTATTATCTTTAAATTATTAGAACAAAAGATAAAGAATAAGAAAAAAAATAGTCTCATTTATTCATAAAAATTACATAAAAAAAATAATTAATTATATGTATGTTAAATAAAATGAGTTAAACAGCTCTAAAGGACGACATTGAATGCGATTCTACGTTTTCACCACCTTGGCAAATTAGATTATAATAAATAAATGTAAGAATACAGAAACCAAAAAAGCCAAACATTTCAACATTTAAATCTAGTTAATTTATATGAGAAAAATTTCAAGAATTAGTCAATAAAAAAATTTACGATTTCAAAAGAATAAAAGAAAATTAAGTAATTATTAAACATAAAAGCAAATTAATTAAAAAAAGGCACTTCTGAATCTAAGTATGTTGTAAAAAGAGTTTATTGGGCGTGTGACCGCACATGAGGTGGGCCATGCCATCGCGCTCCTTTTGGACGTTACGCATATCATGAAATTTGATGATTTAAATAAAAATGTTTTAAGTCTAATTTTCTATTTCAATTATAAAATTCTTTATTAAATTACCACAACTTTACTTACGTGCATATTATTAAATTTTAATGGATAAAATTCTAAACAAATAGTAAATTTAATTTTATAAAAGAGGATAAATAATTGACAACTTTTAAAAATCACCAAATTAAAGAAATATAGAATAATTGACACAATAAACATTTTAAATAAATAAAACTACAGCCGTGTTTGTATTATTTTAAATGTAAATAAAAAGAAAACTGAGAACACTAATATAAAATGATAAGTAAAGCAAAAACCTTTTTCGGTGAATTAAAGTTTGACCTTCCAAATTGCTTTTTTGGGCATGAAATAACTTGATTACATCGACTGCTTTTGAATACCTAAAGCTTTATTCGATTTCAAAAAATAAACTTAAAAAACAACTCAAAAATTAAAATTTTTTTATCCAAAATCAAACATTCTATTTAAAGATGTCAACACGAAAACAGGTGTTGATGCATTTTTCAGTATCAATTATAATTCTAACTCTTAATTAAGTCAACGAGAGGATAAAAACTCAAATAACATTTTCATATAATTCGCTAATTTTTATTCTCATATAACATTACTTAAAGAAAAATCTTGTGAGATTAATTAGTTAAAAAGATCGTTATGTTCTTGGGATAAATAATAAAATACGACGTACTCAACGCCCTTTGTAAGTTGGAGCACCTCAGACAGGCTGAAGTTCTGCAAAATTAAATTTAATATAAAAACGGCGTTGATAACGCTTCTTCGGGCGAAACATCGCGATTTGCGTTACTTTCTCGACAAAAGAGAGCAGACACATTAAAAAACTAAGTTAATAAACCATTTTTAATTTAAAAGAATTTAGATTATGTAACTAAATAACAACAAAAATTATCTGCAAACATTAAAACAAAAAAAATTTCAATGGTTCTTTTAACAATTTTACTATTAAAAAAAACATTGTAACATAATATTATTTCAAGAAAAAACAATAAGTCAACTAATACGATTGCACAACTTTCAAAAATATTTAAAAAAAATTTAGCAATAATTAAAAACGGCTTATTAATTCTTTATACAAAATTAATTGACCAATTTGTTATAATTTTTCTTAGATTTGATTTTGCTAATGAAACTCAAGATTATATATTTAACTATTTTAAATTGAAAAATGCTAGTTTTAACGCTCAAAAAAAAATTCATGTATTCACAAAAAATATTTTAAAAGAATTTCAAAATTTGTTTATATTATAATGTAAATGCAAAATGCACATTACAAATAAAGAAGTTGTTATTGTTTTAAACTAAATCAAATTAATTACATTAAAAAAACTATTTTTTTTGTTGAAAGTCTCGTACGTGTCTTGCGAAACTTATGGGGCACTCAGAAGAGGTCCAGAGGAAAGGATATGTGCAGCGCGAAAACAAACAAAGATTTGAATCGTATTCCTTTTCCAATTACTAACGAATTAAAATTGGTATTCATAAATTAAAATAATGAAAGATATTCAGAACTTCTATTTATCAATTAGCAAGTAAATTGGTATCTGTTAAATCTCAGTAATTAATAATAAAAAAATAACAATGAAAGTTCTTTCAAATACAAGGGAAGAAACATAATGTTGGCTATTCAGTAAAAAATGTAAAGTAATAAATATAAATAAAAATTTAACAATTTATAGACTGAATTTGAATAATTTTAAATATCAATGCACAATGAAAATATATATGTATGCCACCTAATTAACCCATTTAAAGCAATTAAAATTTGAAAATTTTTACAAACTCGTAATTTGAGAAGGCATTACAGAGAAGTGTCATTAAAAATGTTACAAATTTAATTAGATCATTTATTACAAAAAAAGATATTTGCTTTTTAATTAATTATGTTTTACATAATAGTATATTATAATGCTTTGAATGTGCGATGCGCTCGCAGGAAACGCTCTTTCACCGAACAAGACTCGCCGGGATATTACAGAATACCACAACGGAAAGAATTTTTATCCTATAAAAATAAATAAATTATTATATATCTTATAATTAAACTCTGAAAATTATCGTCTATTTTTAATATAAATAGAATCAATCTTAAAAAACATGTTCTTCATTAAATTTAAAGATCTTGAAAATATTTTCAATAAAATATATTTAAACCAATGAAACAATAAGTTTTATTATGTTGTTAGATGATCAAAATTAGTTAAACTTCACCATATACGCAACCGTTACATTTCTTCTAGCTGTCAATACAATAAAAAATTAAGGTAAATAATTTCATGCCATTGATTGGAAGCATGAGTAAATTTTAAAACTATTACGCATTAATCGAATCAAGACAATTAAGGAGTTAATATAACTACTACCCTTAATTTTGAAACCGTAAAAATATGCGTTATAAACAAATAAATAAACTATTTAAATATTATATTTTCATAAATAATCGCTTGATAAAATTGGTGCCATGAAGAAAGAATTTGAAAGCTATTAATGATAATACCTCCGTTTTATTATTGCAATGCAACAATAATTTAATTTTAAAAAGTAACAAATTAGATGAAACAGTGGAGCTACGTCAACATGCAAGGGATTCAAAGAATCGATTTATCAAAAAAATTGCTCAGCCTTAATGAAAGACTGGAATGGGTGTGGTTAATACAATATTAAATCCAAAAACATATAAATAACAATACGCACCTATATTATAAACAATAAATATCTTTACTTTACACAAAAATGAATCACGGTTTAAACATGTAAAGAAAAGTTACAAAGCCTAAAAATGAGCATCGCAAAACATTAAAAAACCACAATAAAATTAACTATTGTTTAAATGAAAATCATCAATTTTTGTATTAAAGAACGATTAATTGAAGTTTAAAAAGACACTACAGAAAAACATAAGTGTCTAAGATTCGAACAATGAGATGGTACAGCAGCATTTTTTCATCGGTCAAATTCTAGTGCAAAAATCATTTTGATGAAACCCCAGGGTTGATTTTGAAACACAAAACCACTTTTTTGACAATAACTCAGTGTGTAAGATTTTCATAAGCATACATATAAAATATGAGATGAATAATCCGTGACATAAACTTATTATTTCGTTAAAAAACAAATGCAATTCAAAGCTAAAAAGTTTTAACTGATTTTTACAAAAATTCTGATATAAATAAAAAAATATTTATTGAAAAAAATTAATAGGAAAATAAATATGATTTTTTAAATTGGTAAATGAAAATAATATAACTACTAGGATAGAATAATCCTCTGTTTTAATTTTTAAAATTAATTATAAAAATTAAATTTATCCCATTTTCTAATTAAATCATAAAAATATGTACCGGCCACTTAAAAATGGCCTTTATATAATGATTGATTAATAAAAAAACACATCCAGCTGTAAAAAAAAGTAAGTCGCCATAAAATATTTTTAACTATATATGCCAAACAAGTTTTAAAACTTAGAGAATATTTAAGTAAAAATTTATACATTCTTAAAATTGCAAAGATCGCTAATGTAAAAACAATTTTATATTTTTAATTAGAGCAATGGCCGAACAATATTACAAGTAATTCTTATAATATTACATTAGTTTAAAACATTTATAAGAAATTAATTCTATTAATAGAATGAAAGGAAGTCCGCTTTGCAAAATGTTCGTAATATTAAATTTTAAATTAACAACAGACACATAATAGCGAAATCGGGAGACATAGAAGCATGATTATACGATCCGGGGCAATTAATGTTAATATGGGCGTGTTACTCTAATGCATGAAAATGGATCAGTTTCGAATCATGATCAACTCTCCGTCGGGAAACAACGTTTGTTACAAGGATTTATTATAATGAACAGGATGATGGCAAGAAATTTATTAGGCAAGCCATATAAAATCTAATTAAATAAATAAACTGGATATAAAAAGCGTATATTTTGCGTAACCGTTCGTGAGGTGAGTCAACAATATTTTAAATTAAATTAAAATTTAAATAATATTAAAAATCACAAATAAAATTATCTCTGTAAACTGAAAAATATTACTACTTAATTATTTTTTAAGTTAAAATAAAAATTGAAATGATTATATAGGCATATAAAAAATGAATTAAAGCATTATGGGACAAATTATTCATCGACTGACAATTCCACAATAAGATGGAGCATATGTCTTTGTATTTTTATACATCGATTGAATTAAAACCTGCAGCGCTGAAAGAGAGACGAACAAGTAATAATAACAGCATAGAAAATGAAATAATATCCTAAAAATTTTTTTAAAAAAATTTTTAACAGAAAATGTACTAATAAATTTTGACAATTGAGTTCTTCAGTATAAAACACCTTTATTTTACAGAAGAACGCCTGGACAGGGTTATTTTTGCAGCGTAATTTTTTATTATTATAACTCACTGAGAGTCAGACGACGAGAGTAATTGGGCATAACGCACCCCTTTAGTTTACTTTTTTGAGAAATAGTGTGCTTAAAAAGAGAGTCAGACGACGAGAGTGATTTAGGCATAACGCACCCCATCTAAAAATTATTGTAGTTTACTTTTTTGAACATTTTATTTTTTGAATAAATAGTGTGCTAAAAAGAGAGAATCAGACGACGAGAATAATTTGGGCATAACGCACCCCATCTAAAAATTATTGTAGTTTACTTTTTTGATCATTTTATTTTTTGAATAAATAGTGTGCTAAAAAGAGAGAGTCAGACGACGAGAATAATTTGGGCATAACGCACCCCTCTAAAAATTATTGTAGTTTACCTTTTTGAACATTTTATTTTTTGAAGAAATAGCGTGCTTAAAAAGAGAGAGTCAGACGACGAGAGGAATTTGGCATAACACACCCCATCTAAAAATTATTTTAGTTTACTTTTTTGAACATTTTATTTTTTGAAGAAATAGTGTGATTAAAAAGAGAGAGTCAGACGACGAGAGTAATTTGGGAATAACGCTCCCCGACGAGAGTGATTTGGGCATAACGCACC